>CM064486.1:57857173-58074764 GCA_032716605.1 Paralithodes platypus | reverse complement strand
GCTCACTGGTTTCCGGATTGATGGTGAGGGAAGTGGAGGTAACTTTTGCCGCTTATTTACCTCGGCGCGTCCGAAAACTCAACCGCGGCCCCGGCTACGCCGCCCAGTTGCCCTCGTCGCTCAAACCACCCGCAATTATGCCTGGAAGCGATTTGTATAGTGTTTTATTGTTTGATTATGTCATTTCTTATAGTTATTATTGGGTTAATTTTCACTCAATAACTTTATTTACATGAAGTTATTTGTGTCTCCTGTCACTTATTACTTAGTTTATTATTAAATTATTATTATGATTATAGTGTCACTTTCACTGGACTTTGATAATTGATAGGGTCCATTTGTCACTTTTTAGGTATTGTTAGGTAAGCTAATCCTATATAGTGTCACTTTCACTTGTTTCATATTGTTATTAAGTCACTTATTATTACTTGTGTGTCCGCTTTCACTTATACTGTCCTCTCCGTTTGTTATTTAACTGTCACTTTTCACCGCACTAGGCTTATTTGATAGTGTCACTTTTCACTTGTTTATATTGTTATTGAAGGCACTTACTTTATTATACTTATATTTGTCCTTTTCACTTATACTTACTTATATTATTATTCTTAGCCTACATATGATTGTCACTTTCACTGTTGTCAAACTTTCCACTTCAAAAGTTTGGTAGAGTGTGGACGTCCGTTGAAAGCAGGTGCAGGCACACAGTCCAAACTTGACACCTCGAGGCATAAGACCTTACAGACTATCAAACAAGCCCTGAAGATCATTACAGGCCTGCACAGGCTACTGCACCACAGATCACCTACAATCAGATAAACCAAAATCCTCAAAGTCAAAGACCCATCTGGGAACCTGAGAGGCAACTCATTCCTGGCGCCAGCCTCCACTGAACCAAGCCACAACCACTAAACACCTACATGGCAACACACCCACAGACACCAAGAATATCAAAACAACCCCAGCACACCGGGGGGGGGGTTTTTTCTCACCACACAATATTTGTCTCGCTCCCTCCCTGCCCACCCGAACCAACTTCCAGAAGCACATCTACTCCATATCTCTCCACCGATCCATCCACATCCTCCGACAACCAACACATCTGCAGAGCACCGCCCTCCCAATCCATCCTTCCGAATCTCCCTTCCCCTCGCGAGGACAGAGTCCACCTGGCCAGTCTGGATGCGACACCATCCACTCTCCTGAGCTATCAGAAGAGACTGGATGACTCCGTGTCGGCCGCCTGCCCTGGATGTAACAACAGAGCACCCCATACCATTAAACACTCATAGAAGACTGCATACTCTCACACAACCACTTACGCCCACACACAATCTACACTCCAATGAGACTCTGTGGGAAAGCCCGATCGTGGCCATGGCCTTCTCAGGGACCTCGGGCTGTCGGCCAGGCAGCTTAGGAACAACAAACAACAACACCACTCGATTGCATTCCCAAGTTGGTTTTTGTGGGGTCTGCGAGTTGTGTGGCTGCACACATGTCAACCTCGTCTGCATTCGTCTCTTACCTACTACCTGGTGCTTTGAAGGAAGGGTGTTGAGCTGGTGCTTCCTGAAGAATCAGCACACCCCCGTTCTGTCCAGCTGGCCTGGTCCTTGTTTGGCCTCCCTGGTGTACCTCGCATGTTTAGCCTGACCTCAAGTAGCCCCCTGCTTTGTGGCACTTTCTGCAGGCGACTTGTACTTCTTGGCTCCTGGAGTCCTCATACGTTAATATGTTGTAGGCATTGATGAACCGACATCTCTACTGTATGCAGGATAAACTTCTTGTACCCCCTGCAAGATGTTCGCAGGCAGCTCGATGAAGCCCATCTGCATGTCGGACTTGTCAACAGAGGGCTCCTGTTGAGGTTGGTATCAAGGACATCCAGCTGGTTTCCGGATGGGGTTTCTTGGTTTTGCGGTCCACCTTCCCTGTGGCGACCATCTCGGCCTTGTGGCATGTTTCTGAGGAGGTTGACCTTAGCGCTGGTCCATGCCAGTGGATGGAGAGGATGGGGCCACATCTTTTTGTGTAAGATGTTCGTCCTTCTTCGTCTTGGTTGGGTATCTGGCATGCCCTTCCTCGTGCCCTTGACTGTGCCGACAGTTCCGGTCTTGCGGTCAATTGAGGTACTTGTTCAGGATATGCGACGTGTAGTAATTATCTATTTAGAGGATGTGGTTTTGAATTGAAGTGCCTCTCCATCATCTTCGTCACTACAAGCGCCACCAAAACCCTGAGGGGGTCACTACACAATTTCTCCACCCTTGCCGCTGTAGACCACAAAGTCCAGCACATACCCCGTCAAACAGTCGCAGAGGACGAAGATCTTGATGCCCGAAGCGTTGTCCCCTCTTGGACGGGATATACTGTCGGAAGTGCAGCCCTACCACGGAACAGGACCAGAGACTCGTCCGGCACATCTTCTGGAAATGCATCAGGTAGGTTGTGAACCGATGACGTATCGTGGTCATACAGCTTTCCTGATCTTCCACAATGTGTCGGGACGGTGGACTGCCATGTTGTGTTGTCAGGTGGATATAGGAGAGGAATGTCGAAGTAACCTGTCCCTGGACATGTACTTGCCAAAGGTGCTGGAGTCGTTATGACTGTTCGCCCAGTGATTCCGTAGGTCTGCCAGAGTGTGCTTCCTGATATGTGTCATCAGCCTTGTGAGTGTCCAAGAACACAGCTAGTTCTGCCACAGTGACAGCTCTCCATGCCACCATCTTTGTGACTGGTCTTCCTCCCACGAAAGTATTGGCACAGATCTCATGAATGGTTTGTTGGTCTCCTCGACGAGGTATTCCATGACTTCATTGTCATAGAAGCCACAGAAAATTTCACTGGGGGTAGCATCTGGGCCACAGGGAAATGTTGGTGTCACCCCGGAACCCATCTGTACCTCGGCAAAGGCAGGACAAATCTGCCACAAAATCAGCCCCACCCTGTCCCACGACAAACATGTCGGATGATGATGCTGTTGCTCGAGGACGTGCAGGTGCAGCAGGCCACACGCCCTGGACCCTTGGCCACGCGGACACCCTGCACGCCCACATCCCACGCCCAGGGGCAGCGGCGTCGGCAGACTCACCACGTCCACGACCTCGCCCTCGTCCCTCGTCCACTTGTCGGGACTTCCTCTTCCTCTCCTCTTCCATCTTCCTCGCTCCTCTTCTTCCTCAGGCGACGTCAGGTCATCTGGGACAAGGTTGGGGTCCGGCAGCATCCTCTTTCCGGAGACACTTCTGTTGAAGAAGTGACCGGGTGGTCGGCGGCGTGGGTCTCCCGGGAGGCTGCTGGAAATTTCAACAATGGGAGCCTCGGCCTCGGAAGTTGGGCTCCTGGGGCGGCTAGCCGATGGCTTCTCCGCATCAAATAATGCTCTGCGGTGTGTTGAAGGGCTGTGGCACATCACCAATACCACTTGAAGAGGCCCCCTTTGGGGTCCTCCTGAAGGAGAGAGGAAGCCGAGGGCTGTGGGTGCACCCACGCGGCGTCTCCGGGTCAAGAGGCGTCGGGACAAAAGGAATGCGGGTGGTTTGTGCTAGACCAGGGTCGGCGTCACTATCCCTCTCTTCAGCTTCCCTCACCTTTTCTTTTCTGCGGCTGCCCTGCGTGGCTTTTTTAGCTGCACTTTTCACGCAGCTACTGTTTTATAAAATATATTTGCCCACTTTCAAGGGCGTACAGGCAGAGCAAAGGGGAAGGTCCTTGGGTAGGGCTAGGCCTAGCCCTAGGCTTCCTACCAAAGATGGCGAGGGGGTAGGCCCTAGGGTTCTAGCACACCTGCAGGAAGTTCAATAGCACCTTCCTGAAACACTTCCACATCAGGATCATCACTACTGTCTCCCTCCTCAAATAAGTCCACAGTTATCAATCGTCTCCAAAGCCAACAAATTCCTCATCTCTTCGCTTGAACTGATAAATGGTGTTCTTTTGTCCACCAGCTTTCGCCACTGCTCTCTTCAATATCACTAACGATTGTCGCTGTATTGCACTATCACGCCAGAAAACGCTTCACTTTCTTTCTTTCGTTGAAGCTATCGTCTCGGTTGCTGCAGGCGTCGATGTTGCGAGTGGTGTAGGCCACTGGGGCGCACCGGGAGGTTGCACCGCATCGGACGCGTCGGAATTCATTTTTTCCTGTATAACCTCGCTATGGCGGCCACAGTAGGAACTTGATAACGGTTTGGTAGTTGAAGGCTTGGTGGCGCTGCGATCGCACCCTGCAAAATGTAAACATTTGGCCGCTGGAGCATGCGAAATTTTAAAAGCAACCTTTCAAGCACAGTGCCTTTCAAGCCTTACACCCGGGCCTGGAAGGGTTAACTCGGGGAGTTTTCTATTAGTGGCGGTCAAAAGTGTTACGTACAGTGGCGATAAAATGTCCTGCCTGACTCATGTGCTCACTGTGGTGGTTTGAGCAGCTTGGTACGCATGGATGAGGCTGCTGTCAGTCATGACATTTTTTTTTTACCCATACCTGTGTGACGCTATCTTCGTAATTGCCTCGGGTTTTGTGATCATATCAGATGTAGAATTTAGTCGGTAAGGAAAGGTCGTAATTTACCATTGATATGCTATATTTATCATTAAATTTGTTCTTGGTATGCTTTGTTTCAGTATAAATAACGATAGTAAAGGAAAGGAATATGTGGTCTATATAGAGGACCTGATCGACCAATTGACTGTATACGTTTTTTCCCATAGGATACGTTGTTTCCACAACAACTGCGAATTCCACATAGTGTCGACGCCCTGTAAGTCTGCCCCACTTTTCTCGCACTATGCGGGACCGAGCTGTATTTGTTCTGAACTTAGAAGGATGGTTTATTGAACCACAAGGAATTGGCATGTCAAGTCTCCGCCCTCTCAGGATTGTAAATCAGGCGAACTTCCTAATTGCATATACAAAAGAGATTGCAACACCAAGCTGTTACAGTGCACGACGAAAGTTTTGTGGGACTAATTTAGTTGGATTAAATCGTTCAGTGTGTAAACCAACAAGCTATCTCATTATCCTCAGTGAGCAAAAAGAAACCCACTGACAGCCATTTTCGAAAGAACTGATTTAGTACGGGAATATAGACTGACCCATAACAAACACGGCACACCCCCCCGCCCCCCTCCCCCCTGCCGGTCTAACAAAGGGCAACCTGTAACTCTTCACCTAATAATCACATACTTAAGCATCTTGAGAATAATACAGTGATTAGGCAAATATGGTTTTAGCACTATTTCGAATCAACCTGCAGACATTCTTTGCCTTCTTACGCATCAAATCACCAAGCTACAGACCAACATGGTTGAACACATACAACTAGCACTGGATCATATCAAAGGCATTTGATAGAGTCTAGGCATCAATCCTTTTGTCGAAGAGTCCACACTACGGCCTTGCATCATTTAGTTCCACTAATTTCTTCTTATCTTCATAAACAGAAACAATAGTGTGTAATGGTAGATGGCCTTTATTCTTCTCAATTTCACTCGATAAATGCTGGTGTTCCCCAGGATCAGTTTTGGCCCCAACTCGTGTTCCTCATTCCATAGCAATGATAGCTATCGCATATCTACCACGTCATAATCCAATACATTCCTATGCAGATGACTCACACTCCACAGTTCCTTCACATTTACCAATTCTTTTCACGCCACACCCCTCGTCTTATAATTTCAAAAATAAGATCTGCAATTTCTCGGAACCAGGACTTTTCTAGAATTGAAGAATGGGGACCAAAAGATCTAGTTTCCTTTAATGCACAGAAAACCAAGTACAGTCAGGACCCCCAATTCGCGAGAATAGGGGTGACATGTGATGCATCACTTATTGGTGAATGCGTGTATTGTGGAACGAACACGTTTATATTGGGAATAATTTAGATTGGTGACATCTCTCAATCTATGGCCTATTTTCGACATTTTTGGTGGCCCTATTTTCCCGACATTTTTGTTGGCTCTATTCTACAGTACATGTCCCTATATCTTATATATAAGAAGAAACACAATTGAATAAAAATATGAAACCTTATCGTTAAAAGTTAGTAGATAGCTAGGACCTAAAAGTACCGTTAAGACTTCACGATTTTCCTCCAACTTCTCCCTCCCTGTACCAAATCGTACGAACACTTTACTCGACAAGGCCTATTGCACAGTTTCCTTCTCCTCCTTTTTCTTGCGATCCAACACTTCCACCTTCCATCTTTTTGTGTGTTAACTTCTTATATTGGCGGGGTGCATGGCGAAAAAAGTGGCAGGCACTACAAACGTTTGGTCACATCATCGCACGGCCTATATCGCTTGACTGGACTGGGGGTTGGGAGGAGGGTAAGCGGGAGGGAATGGCAGGCCGTATGCCGCCGTCCCCCTTTCTTCTTTTTTTCGTAGCGACTCCTGGGCCTTATGCGCGAAAACCTTAGGACGTGCTCGCGGTCAAGCGGGAATAGCGATTTGGACCTTCTTAGCTCTCGATTTGTGTATTGTGGTACCACCTCGCGTACTTAATGTTTAATTTAATTTTATTTCGGGGTAACTCGTGTATTAGGGTTTTTGCGCATGAAATCGTGTATTGGGGGTCCTGACTGTACATTCCATTTTCTAACCGACAGAATCTCACTGCTCCCATATATTTTTTAATGATGTAAATATTCCCCTTCCCCTAGTATTGACTGTCTCGGTGTAACATGATCTACTAACTGGAGCTGGACACATTATGTTAGAAGCATTGCTAAGAATGCCTCTAAAAAAACTGGGACTCCGTACAGAGTTCGAGAATTCTTCACTGACGAGCAGTTGGCCGTAATATATAGTCATGTGCGTTCTCAGATGGATTACTGTTCACCTCTGTGGAGTGGAAGTGGAGTGGTTGGACAGTTGGACAAAATTCAAAATAAAGCTATTAGATTATCAATAACCCTCAATCACACAGACCTTCCTGCATTGTCCATGCGAAGAGGCGTTGCATCCTTGCATTATACTACAGATTTTCACAGCAATTGTTCCGAGGAACTTGCTTCAATTGTGCCGCCTCTCCACATCTTTCCCCGTAGAACTGGGGCAGCGGTGAGCGCCCCATGAATTTACACTTTCTCCTCCACATGGCAGAACTTCTGCTTATCAAAATTCATTTATCCCTAGAGCTACTACTCTTTGGAATACACTTCCTCGAATTGCTTTCCACAAACTTACAATCTACAAAAGTTTAATCCAGTTGTTACAAACATTTAGAATGGAGGATGCCTTAGCACCACCTTTTTGTTTATCTGTTTTTTTCCTTCCTCCGTTCATTGTCTCTTGAAAAAAAAAAAAAAAAAAAAACATGAAGACAGGACCGGTCGCGTTCCAGGTCGCCCTTGAAACAATCTCCAGATCGCCGGGCCAGTCTCGACCTGGATAGCAAGAAAAACGAATCACGCCTGACAAAGTGCACCCGCAGCGTCCACCAGTAAACTAAATCCCGTACGGACATCGAGTTCTGAGCACCGGCAATCGCCGACGCCTCCTCCTCCCTCCGGTCACTACCCCTCCGGCCTAACGTCCAATCTGGCAGGGTCGTAGGTAGCAGAGATGCCTCCCAGGGATAGTGATAGTGAATATGAACCAGTTGCCTCAGTCATTAGTTGCTGAAGGATGGTAGAAATATTAAGGATTATGTTAGTAATGTGGATGTGTTTACCCAGGACAAGAAAGAGAACTGTAGGTTGCAGGATGAAGAGGAAAAACCTTATGTCATAGCCTTACAGGAAGTAGACCAAAAATGCTAGAATTGAAAGGGAAACTGTGGAGTATAGGTTTGGAGGGTTTTGAGTTGTATGAGAGAATGCTATTAGAGCAGAGGTTGGAAGAGCACTTTATTTATAGAAGAAAAGAGCTCAAGGTAAATGAGGGGATATGAGACAGTATTGTGAGTATTGTGTATTGAGTAAAATGTGCAAGAGGTCAATTCTATTGCCTCTATATATAGCCAAAATAATAAGAGTATGGAACCTACTGAAAGCATGGATGAATAGATAATGAGAGACAATATAAATTTTTGATTGAGATTTCAACTTGCCAAGGATCAACTGGGCAAATTGTACTACTCCAGCGGGACAGTGTAGCCTGGAAAACAACGTTATAGAGAAAGTGAGAGATTGTTTTAACGCACATATTACAGAGATGACAAGATTATAGGTTTGACTCCTGTAAGGAGATAAAGAAAACCTATTTTTAAGTAGTGGCCCCGTAATCATTGACGACCATGCCTATTACATAAGGCATCCTCTTCAAACACTAATCCGCCGTAGTTTGAATCTACCGCGCAGAGCATTTAAAATCTGAGGAGCCTTCATCACGAGCGCACGCGACCTCACTCATGGCTTCAGTCATTATGAATTGGGTTCTCACTACGAAAAAACTTCGTAAAAAATAAAAACAAAAAGAAAATAAGAATAACTATTCAATAAGCTTTCCATCATATCGTGGATGTACTTGTGTGGATCTTTGACCAGACGCTGATTCAGGCGTCATTCTTCCTTCACTGACATATCAAGTAACCCAAAATCCTTAATACATCAACGAATGGGAAGGGGATGGTCGGGAGGGCCCCAGTCGTCAATGATTACGGGGCCACTACTAAATATTAGGTTTTCTTTATCTCCTTACAGGAGTCAAACCTATAATTTATTAGTGGCCCCTCCATCATTGACGAACATGCCTGATTTCTAAGACTGGAGGGGGACATTCGTAATAATATTATAACTCTAGAAAAGCAGATAATCAAACAACCACATAGTATTCTTACTTTGAAAATATATTTAAACATGGCGCAGCCCATATATATACAAAAAAGGGGTTCAAGCAGGTGCGTGCTTCAAAGAAGCCTGCTTGACAAAAAAGGGTAACTCTGGAGATTCTGTGAACAGATCTGTAGTTACAAAGGCACCCCACTCAACGAGTGGTGACAAAATAACAAGTTATAAGTTTACATGTGCACATAATAAACCCCATAATATTCGTGGAAATGTTTTACAAACGATCTCCACTGTTTTAAACTAAATTGCTTTCACAGCTAAAACTACTATAACAACACTGTTGTTTGTACTAACATTGTACTAGCACAATTTCTCGCCCTGAATAGAACAGAGAAATTTTCATATCACATTAACCATAATTTGTATCACAGCTCTTACATTCCGGCGGGGTCTAGGGTGTCCTATGTTACACTGACTGCACCCCCCCCCCCCTCCTTTTCCCCTTGAAAGTAAACAAAAGTGACTGAAGGGCCACCTAGACCCTCTGCCTTAAAGCTATACATGGTAAGGAAGGTTTGTCTAGAGCAACTGACAAGTATCTAGTCAAAAACGTATGATTAGACGCCCACAACTGTGTGGACGAAATATCTTCAACTGAAAAGTTCTTCAGAAACGTAAAGAGGCTGCCCATTTGCGTAAATCGTGGGCCCTACCCACAACGCCGGGATTACTCTCTTTAATGACTTCGACCAGAAGAGAAGCTAACCTCCGTTTCAGTAAGCGTTTGCCCGTACTCGCTACCCATAAAGCACCTTGGGGGTTTAGAGGAGCTACTCTCAAATATTTGGTTAGAGCTTGCACTGGACATAGATTATGGTGCACCTTTCCCCTTTTTAACGCCGGCACAGTGAACTCAGAAAACACGTGTGCACTGTGCTCATTCTTGGCTACAAACCCCGGGGAAGGTGCAATGTGAATACATTCATTAAGTCTACCAAACCTAAGGCAATTAGGTGTGTTGCTCATCGCCGCCAGCTCAGACACTCTGTTCCCGGTGGCCAAAGCCAAAAGGAATACAGCCTTTTTTAAGAGTAATGCAAAATCTGCAGTATTTTGGTACAGACGAGAGTGAAGTAAAGACAATGCCTTGTCCAGAGACCAAGTAGGCATGAGCTGACGGGGAGGTGGGCGGAGTTTAAAACATGCTCTCATAAAACCTGTTTCCTCCGCCACCGGTATGGAGAGACCTGTAAGGTCTAAAAAAGGGCACTCTAATCGCAGGTAAGTGATTTTTTAACGTTACCACAGATAAACGTTTCTGCTCAAACAGATAATTCAAATAATTAAATACTAACGCCACTGAGGGCACAGTCTGTTCTGTTCTAACGATCCAAGAAGTAAAGGCTTGCCAATGTGATTGATACTGTCGTTTCGTAGACTGAGTATATTGATTGATTAATTTATTGGTCACATCTCTACCATATGGTGCTAGCCACTTGGCCTCCTGAATGTCCATAATGCAAAAGTCAGCGAGGTCGCTAGGTTGCCAATCGTGTCTAAGTGGAAATACTCGACCGGGAGCGACACCGGGTGCGAGCACCACGTCTTCAATTATTGGTACCATAACTGCGCCGGCCACAGGGGCGCGATGAGCGAGACTAAGCCTTGATAATCTCGTAGTTTGTTCACTACGTGGCACATTAGTGACGCGACTGGCGGCGGAAATAGATAGATGGAGCTCCATCTGTTCCAGTCTGTCACTAGGGCGTCTGGCCCCCCTGCCGGCGTTTCCGTCCGGCGGGTGAGGTATAGAGGGAGTTTGTGAGTCCCCTCGGACGCAAACAGATCCACTTGTGGATGGTAGAGCTCTGCAATCATTTGGTTGAAAATGGGTTGCTTGAGCTCCCATTCTACTGTCGTGCTCTGTCTCCGGGACAGAGCGTCTGCCCAGACGTTTGCTACGCCTGGGAGATAAGATGTGTGAAGATAAAAGTCTAGCCTGTTGGCTAGAGTAAAAATCTCTTCCGACACGTTTAGCAACTTCCTTGATCTCGTTGAACCCTGTTTCTGAATACAGTACAGTGAACTGCATTCAGATTGTCCATTCTGAAGGCCACCGACTTGCCCCGTAAAGTAGAGCCGTGAGCCTGAAGGAAATACAAGGGGACTAGTAATTCTTTGACATTGATGTGGGAGATTTCTAAGTGGGACCAAAGCCCCTGACCCTGGTGCCCCTGGTTTGACTGAAATCCCCAACCTATCGTGCCCGACGCATCCGTGTCTACCCATACCGTTGGCGGAGGAGAGGTTCATGACATTACTGAGTGCAGCGTTTCCCTCTTCGCCCAGACCGCTAGTAAGGTGTGGATTAATTTTGGGATGGGCCATAATTTTCCCGCCGGTAAGAGTGGGAAATATTTGTTGCCTTCCAATATTAACCGTTTTACTTTCAACCGGCCCAACATTACAGTTAGTTGAATCCAGTTGAGAGAGCCGACCAGAGACTCCCAGATCCTCCGTGTCGTAGTCAGACTGTGAAGAAACCTGAACAGTTTCCTGCGAAACCTGTTGCGATTGTCCACACTCTGACTCAGAGTGAGAGCAGCTGTGTCCCAAACCAGCCCTATCCACTGAATTACTCGTGAGGGGACAAGGTTTGACTTTACCAGATTTACCTTGAACCCTAGAGCTTTGACATGAGTTAAAATTATGTTGATATGTTTGATGCATAATTGCTCTGTCTCTGCCACCACCAGCCAGTCGTCGAGGTACCACAGAACTCTGATTCCTTGCTTTAACAACGGCATCAGGGCTTGCCGGACTAATTTCGTGAATAAACGAGGTGCCAGGTTCAAACCGAATGGCATCCTCTGAAAAACAAAATTTTGGTGCCTGATCCGTAAGGCCAGAAACCTTTGAAATCTTTTGTTGACCGATACATGCCAATAAGCGTCTGTCAGGTCTAGGGAACACATCCAACCTCCCGGCGGAAGTGTTAGCCTGATTTGGTGTACTGTTAACATTCGGAATGACTCGTTGTGAATGTGAAGGTTCAGATAAGACAGGTCGACGACCGGTCTCATCTGAACACTGTCCCTTTTGGGAACCAAAAATAGCTTGGACGTGAATACAGGGTAATTTGGGGGGACCGGGATGATGACATTCTTGGCAATCATTTCTTGGACCAGTGACTCCACCTCTAAAGAAACAAAATTCGCCGTTGTCGGCTGACGTAAGCGAGGTCGCCGGAGCCACTGCCAAGTGATGCCCTTGCGTGCCACCATCCGTGCCCAAGTGTTTACCGGCCATGCTTTGTGACACGTTCGGAACGACCCAGTTAGCAGACAAGGGTTCGCCGGCTGTACTACCCTCGGATCCGCCGGCCTTACGACTGGCACCGGGAGTGAGAGAGACCTTAGTTTTTTTATGGTGGTGGAGTTGGTGGTGGTGGACGCTTCGCCGGCTGGCTGGCGTTGGCAGAAGACGGGCCCTGACCTGGCTTATTATAGCCGCGTCCTTTCTGACCTGAAAACCTACCCTGTCTATGCCTGAACTGACCTTGAGTGGAGGAGGACTTAGGTGGAAGAAAGGGCTTAGATCCCCCCGGCTGAGCTTTAGCGACTGGCCTGGGTTTGGGGAAGTTAAAGGCAGGTTTCTTAGAAGGGGTGGGACTGTGTTTAACGGCCTGAGCCATATTAAAAACCGTTCGCCACACTTCAGGGGACATTAACCCTTATTTAGCGGCGAGCAACATAAGTCGAGTTAAATAAAGCTGGACTATGTGGCGGCGCTCGACATAACTCGAGTGGCAATTTCAGCACGTAATGTGGCTGAGAGAGAGAGACAAGTGGTGGCAGGAGACTAGCGAGCGTATGACTGCTCCAGACCACCGCGGCGAACCTACTGACACAAATCTCAGCTCCCTCCTCCCTCTCTCACTCGCTACATACTCAATTATGTACTGAAAGTACCGAATTACCTGCTTTTTGCACTCGCGTTGCACGGTTATTGCAAGAAAACTATCCATCATACAAGGATCGTTATGGTGTCATTCGAAAGCTCTGTTTATGCCCTTTCAGGGATAGGTACTTGTTTTACGTTCTGGGTCTTATTTAGGCATGAAAATGATCACGTAAACAGCCCTATTTTGGCTAAAAACACCCCGCTGTGCGGTACACATAAATAAACCGCATAGGCCGCTCGTAAGGTGTTAAAGAGGGAGTGAGCTCTGGTGACATGACCACCTGATTCGCAATGCGATCAGGCAGTTTTCGGACTAAGGACATTCTGAGATCTTGTCTCGCTCGTACCGCCTCAAGCAAGGCAGTGCGTACGTCACCTAATGATTGGATTGACGACTGAAGAAGCAGTCGCCGGGACAATTCAACCGAACGTCTGGCATCCGCGTCTGCGATTGCCTGAGTGGACCGGAGCAAAGACTTAGCTACCTGTTGAGACACTATGTATTGAGAGAACAGGCGAAAAGCTTTCCCCCGTAGCCTAAATTCACGGTCTAGGTGAGTTGGGGTAGGGGTAGTGAAAGGGTCTTTTAGCTCACAAAGATTAATTTTAGGGGCAGCTAAGAAAGCAAACAAAGCTGAAGGGACTCCGCCGGCAGAACACACTGGCATGGAGAAACAAGAATGAGTATCTTGAGGGATCTGGTGGGAAGTTTTGGAAGTAAATGTGGTCGCAAAGTTTTGAGCCTCTGTCTCCCATTCCAACCAAGGTCCTGGACCCAACTGCCCCACCTTCAAGACTGGATTAGCTGCCGTCTGTGACGGTTTGCAAATAGAGTTCTGGAGTGAGAGCTGACAGTGTCTTAATGTCATTAAACCCATCATGCTTAGACCAGTCAGAAAACAATCTTGAAGCTGAGGCAGGGGGTAAAGCAGGCTTAGCAGTATAAACAAAATAATCCTGGTGATAATAACTAGGTATAGCCTTGATGTTGACATCTAGCACATTCCCCAAAGTATCCAAGGCCCTTAATTTCTTAGATTTATTGCCCTGGATGACCCACTCACGCGGCACTGGGAGCTCCCCTGACAAGGTAGGTTGGGCAAGCTCTGGGTTAGTGGGGGTCAAAAGGACCCATGACTCGTCTGGTCCGTAAAGCAAGGGCATAGCTACCTTTTTGAGAGGCGCTCTGTCTAGAGGGGGCGGATTGACATCCGTTATAACCCTTACATTCGAAGTGGTCAATGCCGCCGTAGCAGGCCTAGTAACCACCGATGGTGACATAGAGGGGGGTGAGGGATCTGAGTCAAAGCAATAGAAGTCATCAGAGGCCGTACCGTAGAGCTTGTCGTGGGAGCTCCCAAGTCCACTGTGGGAGTTTCCTGCTGTTGGCCATTTTTTTTAGATAAAGCATTAACAAGTAGCCCATCAATTTCCTGTGCAGTGACAAATTGATTTGATGATGTACTCACTGGTGAATCATTAAGATCTTGTGCGGCATCGAAGCCTGAACCTGACTCTTGCCCTTCCATATCCGATATCATCGAAACCTCGTCTTTGTCATCCTGTTCCTCCTGAGAAGATCCCGCCGAAGCTGGGGTACCATCTTGTTGCCAAGATAAGTTAGGAATAGAGGAAGGGATCGCCGCGTCCCGGTGGACGTCAGCCACTGTGTGAATAGTTTGAGCCGGAAGTGGGTGGTCAGGCCCCGGACGAGAATATCGCCAAACACCTAGGCCTTGGCCTATACTCCCGTGGGAGTCTGAAACACTCTCAATCATTGAGCCCTCTGAACTCTCCAACTCCAGGGTTAAAATGTTAATGGGTAAATCCTCTTTAGGTACAGGTACTACACTGGACCCTTGAGACCGAACACAAACTCTGTCTGGGGTAGAGGTATGACGAGAAGCACTAGAAACTGGTGAGTGTCGGTAGGCCTTTTTATCATGGGAATCCTTTTTTGAAGATTTATGGCTGCGGTGTGACCGTGAACTACTCTTTGATTTGGAGGATTTATCGCCGTGACCACTGGTGGAACTTTCTGTCTTACTCCTCTTACTCGATGGTGAAGAGGCAGGACTGGGTGGCTGGTGTCTAAGGGGTGACCTAGACCTAGATCTCGCCCGAGACGAGGAGACTGCCGCCGGGGGTGTAGGCTCACGGTGACGTTTCGAAGTAGCAGGGGCAGGGGATGACACAGAACCCTGTCCAGTCTCCGCCGGCTTATGACTAGTTACTCGAGAGGAACGTTTATTAGGGGGAGGGTGCTCAAGAAGAAGCCTATCCCAAAGAAGGACGTTGTCACATTGAAGTGACTTATGAGCCACAATCGTAGTATACGCTGACATTTGTTGCCGAACTTCTCGTAAGGCGACCGCTGCGGTCTTATCATTATCTAGGAGGACTTTGACACTTAGTTGGGAGCAAAAGGAACAGTTGCACATCACCCACAGACCTCTTGAACGGTCTAGACATTTAACACACCTGATACAAAGAGTGTGTGCAAAAAGAGGGACACCGGCACAGGTTGGAGTAATGCATAAAGCAAAAACTGGGGCAAAGGTAGCCATGACAGAGACTGGTGGGAACTTACTGCAGGGTCTGTATTGGTCCGCCGGGGCCCAGCCCTGGAAAAAAGGAAAATTTCCAGGAATTAATGCTCATAAGGTTAACCCAGAATGATCGCACACAAGTGTTCATAACCCGCCGGATAACGAGACGTAATCTCACAATGATTACAGCTCGTTACGCGGCGGGGTTCTATAAAGATATCCGAATATCTAGACATGTCTTTAAGAAAGTTTTAAGAATACCCTCTGACATAATATAAAAGACCAGTATGGCGTTAATAAAGTCTTTCTGGCGGTGACTGTTACAAGATTCAATTTTGAAAACAACCCCCCACAAAGATGCCGGCCCCTGAATTATCTTAGCAGATTAACATAGGGCAGGCTGATACGAGACCTGACTTCTAATGAATTGTCACATAGATCGCCGTATGGTGAAGGCGGCGATACATAGCCGTATCTCTCAATTAATTGGGGAACTAGCTTGAATTGTAAATTCCGTATTTCCCCCTCCCAGGAACACCCGCCGGGTGTGGCCAACTTATGAAAAAATACGTTAACCCTAATTGAGTCTTCGATCGCCGTAAGAGTGAGGGCGGCGATACATATAGTATCACTAACATGGACCGGTTAACTAAACTGAATTACCAATTCGTTCATCCCACCTTAACAAGGTACACCCGCCGGGTGAGATCTGATGTCTTAAACGTTAACCCCATAAGTTCCTATCCCCACTTCTTTGTAAAAGATCGCCGGGGAGGAAAGCCCACAACAACAGCTAGGGTTTTTCCTTTAGTTTGTAAAACCGGGTAGAAAAACTACATAACATATGTCCGCATGAACAATGTTAGATGGGTACCACCAATCCGCCGGGAATCATAGGGAGCCTGAAACAGGCACCAACACAGAGACGCAGTCTTGGAGAGCCACAGACACCAACTCGCCGGGGACACCAGCCTGTTTTGAAACCACGCGTGGCCAAACACGGCTCACGGCCGGAGTTTTCATGGTGAAACCGAGAAAACCCCGCCGGAAAGTAACCCACCCCGAGCAGACACCATCTGAACGCACATAGGACCCGAGAGATAGCCAAAGCACGACTAACCTAGGGACCACAAATATAATCCGTGGAATTAGCCAATACACAACTAATCCAGGAAACAAACATAGTCCGAGGAATTAGCCAATACACAACTAAACCCGGATACACATGACACAGTAGGACATATTTATAAAATAAATCAATAACACTTGTACATGTGGCAAAGCTACGAGCGGCTGGCTAGGCCTAAGCAGACGGCACAAGAAATGTTGATATATAAACAAAAAACACTTGAAACATAACAACAGGAACCACCGCCAACACACCACTGTAGCAAATACTTCCGACCAAGGGAAGACCGACTCGGGACCCAGAAAAAACTTCACTAAGTGAAGAAAAATATGCTGGGAACGTCAGCAAAGCAACGCTACCTCATCAGAAAGATAAAAGGCAGCAGAAATAATCGCGTAATGAAAGCCGCCTGCATCACAAGCTAACTCAACTATGAAAATATTCACCTGTCCACAACAGGACCACGAGGGTACATCCAAAATAGATGCCCCAAACACACGACCCAAAATACACTGCACTGCGGGCAACCAGCCCAGGACACTCCTGCTACGCATATCCTAACCTTACTCGATACATCCCGGAGTAAACAAATGAGAAAAAACTCACTAGGGACGCAGCAAATGCGGAACCAGCGGAGCGTGGAGAGACACGTCCGGGCCGGCTGATCGCAGAGCAGAGAAGGAAGAATGACGCCTGAATCAGCGTCTGGTCAAAGATCCACACAAGTACATCCACGATATGATGGAAAGCTTATTGAATAGTTATTCTTATTTTCTTTTTGTTTTAATTTTTTACGAAGTTTTTTCGTAGTGAGAATCCAATTCATAATGACTGAAGCCATGAGTGAGGTCGCGTGCGCTCGTGATGAAGGCTCCTCAGATTTTAAATGCTCTGCGCGGTAGATTCAAACTACGGCGGATTAGTGTTTGAAGAGGATGCCTTATGTAATAGGCATGTTCGTCAATGATGGAGGGGCCACTAATAAATATAGAGATGGGACGCAGGGGAGTGTACTTTATTTGATATTTAGCAATGAGGAGGATATAGTGGAACATGTCAATGTGGATAGCCCTATAGGTCATAGTGACCATGCCTGTATAAGTTTTAGTTGCAATATTAACCCTCTCACCACGGAAGGGCTCTTGAACGCCCATAAAAAAGCATATAACAGGTACCCGGATGGTCTCTTGAACGCCCAGTGGTTGAAAGCCTGTGAGCTTCGTGTGCGAGGCGTCGGTCCGACGCATGTAAACAACAGCCGGCTGGACCGTCGCCCCGCATCTCCGGCCACAAGAAGGAGAGCGTCGCTTGTTCGTGTGTGCCTGTATGTTGTTGTTAAGTATCGAAAAGTGGTGTAAAGTGGCTGTTTTGGCCATAAAGTTATCTCCAATGAAATCATCATCACAGCTCAACCAGTTGACTTAGAGAGCTCTACTTAATGCCATTCTACAGGTAAATAACACAGCTACGCTTGGGGATGCGCGGGAATGCGGGAAGCAGTCTGATTAACGAATATACGGTAGCCTAGCCTAGACGTTTTTCGGCCAAAACACCCGGGTTTCGAGGAATATATATATAATACATAGCCGGGGCTGGAGGGTTAAAACAGAGGGATAATAGAAGCAATACAAAAATATATATGTATGATAGAGCAGATTATGAACTGCTGAGACAGTGTTTGGAAATTGACTGGGGGGGAATACTTGAACGGTGAAGACGCTGAAGGAATGTGGAGGAAGATTAGAGTCTAAATGGAGAATGCTATATACAAATGTGTACCAGTAAGGGAATATAAGGATAAAACAAAATTGAGAGAAAGAACGAACCCAGAATTACCAATGAAAAGAAAGCTTTGGACATTGATAAGAAGAAATAAACGATTGTGGGAAAGGCTAAAATTGTTAAAAAAGAACAGGGGGTCTAGTATAGAAGCTAAAGAAGTGGATTTGGAATGCAGATAAATAAACAATAAAATAAGGTGGGAGACAAGGAGTGGGAGAGAGAGATTGCAAGAAATGTGAAGTATAATCAAAAAATATTCTGGAAGTATATTCAGGAAAAGTTAACAAGAAGAGTAGGTATCCCAGAACTGATAGGAGACTTGGATGATAGGAATAGAGCAGAAACTGATAAGGAGAAACAGAGGTGCTGGGGAAATACTTTTGGGAGGTAATAACAGTGGAGTCGGATGATGCAGTGCCTACTATTCCCATCAAACAGGCACCAGCACTAGAACTACAGTAGTAGAGTTTTCCCATGCTAGAATAAGGAGGGCTATAGAAAAAATGAACAGAAGTAAGTCCCCGGGACCGGATGGGATACATCCAAGAATCATAAAGGAAGGAGGTGAGATGTTAGTAGAGCCATTAAATTTTTTATTTGAGGTATCTTTTAATACAGGACAAATCCCGGCGGACTGGAGAGAGGCGAACATAACAACTATATTTAAGAAGGGAAAGAGAAATGACCCAGGAAGTTATAGACTAGTCAGTTTGACAAGTGTTGTGTGTAAACTAATGGAAACGGTAATTAGAGAAGGAATAATGGAGCATATGAAATCAAACCAACTTTTCAGTGGGAGACAGTTCGGATTCTTGCCGGGGAGGTCGACGGTACTACAGCTAATTAAGGTGGTAGATGATTGGATGCAAATTCTGGAGGATGGTGATGTTATAGACGTGGTATATTGCGATTTTATGAAGGCCTTTGATAAGGTCCCACATAAAAGGTTAATCGAGAAAGTTAGAAGCTATAGTATAAGGGAGAAATGTGTGAAATGGATAGAAGCCTTCCTGAAAGATCGGAGACAGAGGGTACTGGTGAATGGAATAGGCTCGGGGTGGAGGGAAATTACAAGTGGGGTACCTCAGGGATCTGTGTTGGGACCACTACTGTTCGTTATATTTATCAACGACTTACCTGAAGTTATAACTAATGGAAGTGAGATATACCTGTATGCGGATGACACTAAGCTGTATAGAAGAGTGAGGAGTAAGGAAGATGTGGGTTTGCTTCAGGGAAATGTGGAGGGCATGAAGGGATGGTCTGAACATTGGTTGATGCCTTTTCATCCAAAAAAATGCAAGTACATGCGGATTGGGACAAGCATGATAGACAAGGTAGGATACAGTATGTATGAAGCGATGGAGGAAGTGAATGCAGAAAAGGATATAGGAGTAGTGATAGACAATAAGTTAAATTTCTCAGAACATTTAGTGAAAAAGATAAACAAAGCCAATAGAATTGTAGGGCTGATAAGGAGGACATTTGTGTCACTTGACGAAGAAATCTTCAGGAATCTCTATACAGCGCTGGTTAGGCCGCACCTGGAATATGCGAACCAGGTGTGGGCTCCATATATGGTAAATGATATAGAAGCAGAGGAGAGCTAGCAAGCTAGTACCAACGTTGAAGAACGCGGGCTATGAGCAGAGGTTGAGGACACGGGACTTCCAACACTGGCATATAGGAGAAAGAGAGGGGATATGATAGAGACTTTTAAGATAGTGTCAGGAAAGTATGATGAGGATGTGTGTGAAGGTATCTTCTTGATGCGGGAGGGAACAAGAACGAGAGGACACTCCAAGAAAATTTACAAAGAAAGAAATAGGCTTGAAAAGGCAAAGAACTCATTTTGTGATAGAGTGGTAAATGAGTGGAACGCACTGCCCCAGTATGTAGTCGATTCCGAATCAATAAGGAAGTTTGAAAGTAATCTTGATCAAGCATGGGGAAGACAAGATTTGAAGTTTGATTATAAAGCAAAAATACAGAATAGTAAAAATGTTGTGTCTGCTGCCGTCGCCGCCAACACCGTGAACGACCGCAGTAGTGCAAGTACAGTACACTCAACCCTCAGCTTTCACGCACTTAGCTATCGCGTTCCACAGCTATCGCCTGCTCCCCAAAAGCTGTCAGACCATGGCTTTCACGCTTATGAGCTGGCTATCACGCACCAAATGTGGCCAAAAATACAACAAAATTGGAAATTCCCGGGCTTGGGAATTCCCAGGCGGGCGGCAAGCATACGTTTACGCTACTCGCTCCCTGATTGGGCGTGACTTATGGGAAGCAAGCGCTGTGATTGGCCGCCACCCATCCTCCTACCCTCCCGCCGTCCCGCCATACTTACAATTTCTCAGTCTTACTTGTACCCCCATTGTTGTCTGGTGAAAGCTGTGAAAAGTGTTTTTATACCTGTGAACAATGGCTACTAACCCACCCCAACGGCCACCGAATCCCCCTACCTTCGCTCAGCGTAATGTGACCGCACCAAATCGAGACATTAAGAAGAGAAAGAACCTTACGTATGCTCAGAAACAGGAAATTGTGGACTTAATAGGCAAGGGTGAAACAAAAAGGAGTGTGGCAAAGAAGTTTGGAGTGAATGAATCGACAGTGAGGGGGATTTATCAAACGCGAGAAAACATAAAGTCACATGAAACTTGCCCCATCAATTGCTGCATCGAATGCCTTTCGAAGTTCTAATAAAGTGCTACTTAAGACGGAACAAGTGTTGGGGCGATACTTGAATAAGCAGGCAAAGCGGAACTTGCCCGTGGACACACGTGAGATTACGGTCAACCAGGCCCCTCCGACCACCCTCAACCGGGCCCCTCCGGTGAGCCTCGACCACGGCAACAAATCGATGAACAGCCTTTACTTACAGCACTTGAATTGGATACAGTGGATGATGACACTTCAGAATTTGAAGGATTTGATGTTGAAGGGATACTGAACGAGATAGAGCAACGTAGGAGTGGCCAATAATTCGCCACCCCTAGCCTCGGAACCCAACCCACCTAAATCCCTCAACACACCTAAAAAGGT
Source organism: Paralithodes platypus (assembly GCA_032716605.1). Taxonomy (NCBI): domain Eukaryota; kingdom Metazoa; phylum Arthropoda; class Malacostraca; order Decapoda; family Lithodidae; genus Paralithodes; species Paralithodes platypus. The sequence continues at coordinate 58,053,558 of CM064486.1, read as the reverse complement.
AAATGTGATGGTGTAATATGTTCTTATATTTACTTTTATAATGTTTCTTATAATTATTATTATGTTATGTTAGTGTTCAGTGGAAATTATTAGGTAAAAATCGCAAAATACGAAAAATAGTTGTCAAATTCGGCACCCAGGCACCAATTAGAATTATTCCCATTAGTTCATCAGTATGTCTATCGCGGTTACGGCTACCGCGCGGCTATAGCTGCACCAATTAGGAGTGATAGCTGAGGGTTGAGTGTATACACTCGCTATCTCGGACTAATTGGGGGGAGACCCAGTCCGAGATGACCGAAAATCCGAGATGTCCGGAGTCCGGCTTGTGTCCGACCTAACAGAGGATAAAATCCGACCTAACCAATGTCCGTCCGAGACAACAATGAAATCGGAGACTACGGAAAAATCCGACCTCAAGAGAGACGTCCGCATCAACCTATAAAACGAAGAAAACCCTATTCGAACCCTATAATCTGTAATACAAAACAGTACAGTAGGCTACATTACACTTACCCCTTCATTGCTCTTGTCTGTAGTCTTGATGTCCCCCTCCCCTCCTCCCCAACACTGCATTAATTATGGCAGCATTCCCTTTTCACCCCCACCTCGCTCCCCTTCTCCACCTCACTGTTCTTCTCCACCTCACTGTTCTTCTCCACCTCAATGTCCTTCTCCAGCTCACTGTCCTTCTCCACTGCACTGTTCTTCTCCACCTCAATGTTCTTCTCCACCTCACTGTCCTCACTGTCCAGGTCCTTCAACATCTGAAGCTTAGTTTCGAGTGATATAGAGGTCACCTTACACTTAGGATTATCCTTGGGAGGCATGGCGAACTTGATAAATGCACGCATTAATGTGTAACACAACAGAGTTTGGTGCAGACTGACGCTCCTAGCTCCGACGCTTGGGCCCCAGATGTAGATGGCGTCGGACGTCCCTTCTGTTTGTCGGATATTCACCCTTATTGTCCGGTGACGTGAGGGCGTCATCCGACAACGTCGGACACTGTCGGAACAATGACGGAAATGTCCGAAATACGGAAGTACAGTAGGGTCTCACATAAAACGAGTAATTGGTCGATAAACGAGGGCGTTCTATGCGATTTCGTTTCATGTGAACACGGCATTTTGGTGGCCCAATATCGTCAATGTTCACTGGAAGCGTAAATTTCCGTCAGGAGCGTACGATATTTTGTACGTTTTGTACGATATTTCGGCGCTCTATATGAAAGCGTACGATATTTTGTACGTTTTATACGATATTTCGGCGCTCTATATGAAAACTCCTCGGATTTGCCCCACTTTGGCGGCGGACTCGTTTTATGTGATCACATTCGTTCTTATCGAAAATTAAATATTAATATTTTAGGTCGCTCGTTTTATCTGAACACGTTTTATGAGGGACCCTACTGTACATGTCCGAGAGGCCGTAGCCAGTCCGGCTAGTACGGGTTTCCGACATTTAGAGGTCCGAGATGGCGAGGGTTTACTGTACTGGCTACACAGGCCTAGTTTGCCTTTTTCCAGAGGATCTACTGTAAGAAACTGTAAGAAACTGTAAGAAATTAGGCCAGCATATGCGATCCCACGTTTCAATATTCCACAAGGTTTTAAAGTGCCATCTGTTCATGTTCCGGCGAAAGTGTTAGCTGACGAATACCGACGGTACCCGGTGGGTGTCAGGGAAAATGAAGAAAGATCACTCCGTCACGTATCCATTGCCTCGGCTGCACCAGACAATGCTAGTGTACGGCAAAACATTGAACAAATACCTAACTCAATACCGGACCTCAGTTGGGAAGAGTTTGAACGCCAACGGTTACTCCCCGAGGTACGGGATGAAACGGTTCGATCCCGCTCAGACCGTCAGCCGGAGGAAGAGGTAGTCGAGGATATGGAATATCAAGACGATGTGCCGGAGGATTTAGAACAATTACAGTAAACCCCCGATATATCGGACTCTTTTTACTCGGAAACCCGCACTTCTCGGAATGACATAGGCCTCTCGGAAATGTCCCTGTATATCTCGGCAATTTCCGAATTGGACGGGATTTGTGTCCGGTTTACAATGTTCTCTCACTCGGTTTTAAGTGATTTTAGGATGAATTGAAGCCTGTGCCTTTTAATTATTGTGTTAATATTAATTACAGTAAACTTCCGTTAATCCGAAGGGCAGCGGACCGGCCCTCGTTCGGATTAGTGGATTTTTCGGATTATCGGACGTTCCCCCCCCCCCCCGACTTTTTTTTGAAGACCCAAACCAAGACACAAACACATGATAATAATGATAATAATGAATAATCATGACTTTAACTCACCTTATATGAAGAGAAGAGATGTGTAGCATTGAAGATAAGCCCCCAGCACCAGCCCCAACCCAGCCCCCAACCAGCTACTAGCCCCCTAGCCCCATATTAGTAACTTATAATCACTGCTCTGCACTGTAAGTGTACTTTAATGTAAAATTAACTTAAAAAGACTTATTTTTTTTTTGTATTTTGCTGGTTTTATATTTTTTTTGGGGTCCTTAAATCTACTACACTTCACTGATTATTACTCCACAGCCATATCCTCCAAGCCTTCAATATCTGAAGGGGGAGCTAGGGCTAGGGCTACCTCAGGAGTGGCTAGGCTGGCAGGAGCTACCACAGGGGCGGCTGGGGCTACCACGGGCGGCTGGGGCTACCTCAGGAGTGGCTAGGCTGGCAGGAGCTACCACAGGGGCAGCTGGGGCTACCTCAGGAGTGGCCTTCACAGGGGATGCTAGGTCCTCCCAGCCTTCAAAATCAGCAGGAGGCATAGGTTCTGGTGTGGTAAGAGGTTCAGGTGAGCTGGTACGCGAGTCGTCTGTGAGAGGCATTGTTGCAGGTCTAGGGTAGTCTGGTTCATCTGATCGGCGGCCCCGTTGGTGCATGTTTTTCATCTGGTCCCTGATGTCTGCCTGCGTGACTGCCCTGCCCCTTTTCTCATAGAACTCATTACGGAGGATGTGGAAATCGATTGTTTCACTTCCATTATATTGGCTAGACTGTTCCACAAATTTGACCATACCATCGAAATAGGTAGCAGCTTCCTTCCAGGTTACTTTGCCATAGTCATCTGCCTCTTCCTCTTCCTCAGACGAGTGCTCCTCAACATATTCTGGCTCCACAACACTCCGGATAATTTCTGTATCTGTCACCTCTTCCTCGCCCTGCAGGTCACCATCCACATCAACCCACTCCTCAATATCCTCTTCAGTCATCCTCTTGGGGTCGTTGACCGGCACGGTATCCATCAGGCCTCAGATTTCGTTGATTGCCTCCCTTCGACGCCCAAGAAAGCCTTCGAAATCGTGCTCATCTTCTTCAACCTCTTCAGGGTCATCAACCTGGGCATACAGCTTGTTCCAACATTTCTTCAGGGTTACCTCCGAAACATCCTTCCAGGCTAGGGCAGCATCATATATGGCATCCTTGATGGAAAAACTTGACTGGAAAGTTTTTACTGATCTATCTATCTATCTATTGCCTGACGCCGTGATCCCCGAAGGGGTGGCCACGAACGAACCGCCCCCATGCACCTCTGTCCCCAGTCAGTCGACGCCCCTCCCCCCAACCAGCACCGCCTTCGTTCATGTAGTTCCTCACTCCATCCTTCCACCTCATATTCGGTCTACCTCTCCCCCTCTGTCCCTCCACCTCGCTCTCGTACACCCTCTTAGTCATTCTCTCGCTTTCCATACGTTCCATATGGCCGAACCATCTCAAGTTGTTCCTTTTCACACTTTCCAGCACATCTACCTCCACACCACACCTCCTTCTTACTTCCTCATTAGTCTGTCTATCCCTCCATGTAACTCCGCACGCACTCCTTAAGTAATTCATTTCCACTGCTCTCACTCTTGGTCTGAGTCTCTCAACCAACGTCCATGCTTCGCTTCCGTAAGTCAGTGTCGGGATTACCACACTGTCATGCAAGGACTTCTTCACTTCCATACTGACCACCCTATTTCTTGTTACTGCTTTTAGCGTTCCTACAACCCTCTTCCCCTGTTGTACCCTCTCCCGCACCTCTTCATCCATAGTCCCATCTTTACTCAACACACTGCCCAGATACTTAAAAGAGTTGACGATCTCCATAGCCTGACCGTTCAGCTTCACCTCACACTCTGTGACTTCACCCCTTTCGAAGACCATAACCTTGCTCTTCCCCGTATTTACCTTCAAATTCCGTTTTTCGCACACTGTTCCAAACTCATTTACCAGACCCTGCAACTCCCATTCATTATCACTCATCAGAACTGTATCATCCGCAAACAGCAGTATAGGTAGCTTCCACTCAATTCCCTCCCTTTTCAGCGATACACCAACATCCACTGCTCTTGATAGTATTTCTTTCATAACTCCATCCATATATACAGTAAACAACCACGGGGACATCACACACCCCTGTTTCAAACCAACATTCAGGTCAAAGAACTCGCTCTGCTCACTCTCCACACGTACTGCCGCCTTTGCACCCTCATACATGCTCTTCACTGCTTTCAGCAACTTGCCCTCTACTCCGTATATTCTAAGTACTTTCCACAAACCTTCTCTATCCACTCTGTCATAGGCCTTCTCCAAGTCCATAAAGGCAACATACACCTTTTGTTTCTTCTCCAGATACTTCTCCACAACACAATTCAGGGTAAAAGTCTGATCTACACATCCTCTTCCCTTCCTAAAACCTCCCTGCTCGTCGCCTACCCATTTCTCTGTTCTCACTCTCACTCTCTCAATCACTACCCTACTGTATACCTTCCCTACTACGCTTAGAAGACATATTCCTCGGTGGTTACCACACACTCCTCTTTCCCCTTTGCCCTTATATAGGGGGACTATTATGCCAGTCTTCCATTCATCGGGTGCACTCCCCTTCTCCCATGCTAGTTTGCACATTTTCCATACCCATTCTATCACTATCTCACCACCATACCTCAACATTTCCCCACACACTCCATCTGTTCCTGGTGCTTTCCCCAACTTCACTCTTTTCATGGCTTCCCACACTTCTGACCTCCTGATCCCCACCTCCTCCTCCACTACTTCTCTTCTTCTCCCTCCCATACCATATCCAGCTATGTTTGCTGGCTCTTCATTCCTTTCATTTAGCAACTCACTGAAGTACTCCCTCCATCTTTCGACTCTCTCTTGCTTCTCGGCTAGCATTCTCTCATTCTTATCTTTCACACCCTTACTGTTTCCCTTGCTACCTTCCCTAACTTTCTTGACTTCTTTCCAGAACAGTTTTCTTACTCTCCCTCCATTTCACACTCAGATTCCTTCCAAATTCCTCATCTACTCTTCTCTTACTTTCCTTCACTACTTTCTTCACCACCCTCTTACTCTCCACGTACCTCGCTCGTTTCTGTCTCTCGGAATCTTCATTCCCTCTACTACCCAACCACTCTCTATATGCTTTCTTCTTTTCTTCCACAGCTATTCTTACCTCTTCTGTCCACCATGCTGTACCTTTCACTCCCCTCCCTCTTCTCCTCACTCCACACACCTCCTCACATGCTGCACAGATCTCATCCTTAAACACCTTGCTCATCTCCTCCACTTCCAGTTTTTTACTGATGCATCAGAGTTAATCAGCTTGCGGGCAAATGAGGACTTGTAGCTCTGCTTAAACTTTTGGCACACACCCTGGTCCATTGGTTGTATCAGACTAGTCACATTAGGGGGCAAGTAGGTGACAAAGATGTTTCCAGACACTAGTTCATGGGCAGGGGGATGTGCTCTGTAGTTATCCAGGAATAGGACAGCCTTGGTGTCCTCAGAAAGGCCAATCGACTTGAAGTAGGCCTTGACTTCGGGAACAAAGTGCTTAAAGAACCAATCATGGAATACTTGGGCAGTCATCCATGCATTGCTCTGTGCATCATAGATCACTGGCAACTTCCCTCGCATGTTCTTGAAAGCACGGGGATTCTTAGCCTTGCCGATAACAAACAAACGATTGCGACATTTACCGGAAGCATTCCCACTCAGCAGGATTGTGAGACGTTCTTTATTCATTTTGAATCCGGGTGCAGCCTTCTCTCCTCTACCAGCTAATGTCCTTGTTGGCAAACAGCGCCAATATAGCCCTGTCTCGTCGGCGTTAAAGATTTGGTCTGGGGTCAGCTGGTGATCATGAACAATGGTAGCAAAAATGTGTGCAAACTGATCGGCGGCCTCTTTGTCGGCAGAATTCTTTTCTCCGGCGACATCTAGGACCCTAATTCCATGCCTAATTTTAAAGTTTCTCAATGAGCCGTCGGAGAATTTTATATCGTCTTCCATATTCATATCATGCAGGAATTGCTTGGCCTTTTCAATTATCATAAGCCCTGAGATAGGCTTGCCCTCAGCCCGCTTGGCCGTAAACCACTTATGCACTGCCTCGTCAAGTTTTTCATGTTTTGGTTTTTTCATTGTCTTTCTCACATCACCCGTGTAACTTGACTTTCCAAAGGCAACAAACTTCGATAAGTTAGCCTTTGCCTTCACTATGTTTGAAACTGTGGAGGCACCGATATTAAAAGTTTCAATAACTTTACGCCGATCACTGCCTTTCTCTACCATCGCTATCACTCGCAATTTATCAGCTATGGACAGAGTTACGTGCTTCCTCTTATGTTTGTTCTTGTCATTCCTCCCTCGTGCACCTGAACTTGCTGTGGGACCCATCACTAAGTCACTATATCACAGGATAAACACTGGATAAACAACGTTTCAGGTAGACCGACAACGGTAGACTGTTTAGCCCGTCCTGGCCGCTAGAGGGCCGATATTTGGAAATATCGCGCGCCCGGGAAATTCAAAAATTTGGACTATCGGGTGAATTCGGATTTGGCCTCAAATTGAAAAATTCGGACTATTGGGTGAATTCGGATTTGGCCTCAAATTGAAAAATTCGGACTATTGGGAGATTCGAATTATCGGTCGTCGGATTATCGGACTTTTACTGTACTATGTAAAACATAATAAGGGTCGTATTTGTCATTAACCCCTCAGACCCGGTAGGGCTCTGATACACCCATAACAAACACTCCCCGTGCAACCAGGTAGGGCTCTGAGGCTCCGGCAGCTTGAAAGCCTGTAAGCTTGGTGTGCGAGGCGTCCGTCCGACGCATGTAAACAAAAACCGGCTGGACCGACGCCGCGCATCTCTGACCACAAGAAGGAGTGCGTCGCTTGTTCGTGTGTGCCTGTATGTTATTGTTAAGTAGCGAAAAGTGGCTGTTTTTGCCACAAAGTTATCTCCAATGAAATCGTCATCACAACTGAACCAGTTGACTTAGAGAGCTCTACTTAACGCCATTCTACAGGTACGAAACACTTCTACGCTTGGGGATGCGCGGGAATGCGGAAGCAGTCAAAATAACAAAGATACGGTAGCCTAGGCGTAGACGTTTTTCAGCCAAAACCCCCGGGTTTTTGGGAATACCTGTATATATGGAATACATAGCCGGGGCTGAAGGGTTAATATGATAAATTTCACATGCCAAAAAAAAATTAAAATTAAAAAAAAAAAATATCACCGCCGCTGTAGGCCTACTCCCTCCCCTCCCCGTCCCGGCCTCAACCCCGACCCCGTTACTGTGGTGCAAAACTATTGAACACACTTAACCCGTCAAGTGCGGGTAGACTCTTAACCCTTAGGCGCACGATGACACTATGTGCGTCATTAGGGTATTTACCCCCTAAGCGCACGATGGCTCGTTTAGCGTCATTAAACTTAAAAATATTCGCCAAAAATTAAGTTTTCGTCTGACGCGTGTCATTTTTGGTATAGATACTCAGTATTAAGTCTAGTTCAACGAAACAAATTGGCAACCCCCTCAGTTTATCGGTTTACTCACGGCAGGCAGGGGAAGAGGGCAGAGTACAGCTCAGTCTGTTTTCGATACTTTCACGTTTATTCGTGTATCTCAGTAACTATTTGGTTTATAGTAATTCTGAAGTTACCAGTGGAATCCTCATAAAATTCCGCTTTCATATACGTATGCAAATAAAAAATGTTGCCCCAAAAATTTTGAGCTAGCGCGAGTTGGAAATAAGGTACAGTAAAAGTCCGTTAATCCGACGACCGATGATTCGAATCTCCCAATAGTCCGAATTTTTCAATTTGAGGCCAAATCCGAATTCACCCGATGGTCCGAATTTCAAGAAGTCCCAAAGTCCCCTTTTTGAGGCATTAGGCCACTCAAATGACACATAATGGAGCACACACATATCATATGTTCATGAATTCACTTTAAAAGTTTACCATTGTCATTGTAGCCTATTATCTACTTCAAAACATTCAGATTAATGGTCAAAGGAAGCTACTGATATAATCGTAAACACCTTCGTCTTCTTCTTCTTCCACATCGTCTGCTAGAGAGTTTGTTTTGCTCTTGAACGCATCCTTGGGACGCTCCGATGCGCTACTGGCTTGCACCGCATTTTCTGAAAGCGCATTCAGTCTTGAGCTTGAAAACGCACCTTTCAAGAAGTCCCAAAGTTCCCATTCTGAGGCATTAGGCCACTCAAATGACACATAATGGAGCACACACATATCATATGTTCATGAATTCACTTTAAAAGTTTACCATTGTCATTGTAGCCTATTATCTACTTCAAAACATTCAGATTAATGGTCAAAGGGAGCTACTGATATAATCGTAAACACCTTCGTCTTCTTCTTCTTCCACATCGTCTGCTAGAGAGTTTGTTTTGCTCTTGAACGCATCCTTGGGACGCTCCGATGCGCTACTGGCTTGCACCGCATTTTCTGCAAGCGCATTCAGTCTTGAGCTTGAAAATGCACCTTTGGACGTATTAGTCTTGAGCTTGAAAACGCACCTTTGGATGTTCCGATACGCTACTATTTATAGTTCAGTGATCGGAGCATCCCAAGGGTGCTTTCAAGACAACAAGACAAGGGTGCTTTCAATACAATAATATAACAGAGCACGTCACAAAAGGAAAATCACAAAAGGAAAATTACAAGAACCTCTCAGGGAAGTGCCGTTGTTAAGGCATTACTTCCCGAACCACATCTGATCTTCAAGAGCAAGGACAAACTCGCTAGTAGAAGAAGAAGAAGACGTTTATATCAGCAGATTCCTTTGACCATTAATCTGAATGTTTTGAAGTAGTTAATAGGCTACAATGACAATGGTAAACTTTTGAAGTGATTTCATGAACATATGATATGTGTGTGTGCACCATTGTGTCATTTGGGTGGCCTAATGTCTCAATGTTTTCGTCATACACAGGTTCATAGGGGTAAAGTCCGATAATCCGAAAAATCCACTAATCCGAACGAGAGCCGGTCCGCTGCCCTTCGGATTAACGGAAGTTTACTGTATTTCGATTTTTTGTTTACAATTCTTATTTCGGAGTGTCCCAATGTATTTGTTTTGTATTTATTCTATGTTTTTATTTGCTTATCTTCAAGTAATCAATAACGAAGCCAATGGTACTGTACCTCATTTATCCAAATACAAGGATTTTTTGGTGGATAAAAAGTCACAGAAACAAATTATCGCCGGGCAGGAAACTGGCTCTGAGTGAGCAGAGATATACTTAGGGAGTGAGACAAAAACTTAATTAGATACTTTAGGTGCACCTAAGGGTTAAGAGTTTTACCGGTGTACTGCGGGAAGACTTATAATCCTAGGCCTAAAAAAAAAAAACATTTAAACCACCCCAGTATCAATTGATTTTTGTTTTTTTTCCCCCTTGGCCATGCCAAATATCACTCCTTCACATCCCCCCCCCCCCCCCCTTCAATTATCACCTATTTTCCCTGTTATTCCCTTATTCTTAGGTATATTTTCGTGCTAACATTAGCGAGTTGCTGGCAGGGCGTGGTCATCTGTGTGTCTAAGCGTGGGAAATAGCGGGAGTTACAGAGAGAGGCCTCAGACTCTCTCCAAGCCTTGAGAGGGGAGGGTGTGGTGCAGTCTAGCTCACAATTGATTTATGTAACTCGGTCTCATTTCATGATTTTGACCAGCCAAACACTGTTTCCACTTGTTTTATTGTTGTAACAGGCTAATATCTTCATAATAAACGTAAAATAGGCGCATATGGATAAGTATTAACCCCTTCAGACTCATATGATGCAGAGGTTGCCAGATTAGCAATAAGAAATAGAGTTCTCTCACTCTTATAATTACCTCTCCAAAATTAGTTTTCTGCCCACAGCTAAATCAAAGACAACTGCAGAGGTTGAAGTAACTAAACTAAAGGTTTCTAAATACCCCTGATGGTAACAAAGGCTTTAAAGTATCCCTAATAGGCTCAACAGTGCGTCATATGTCGGAGAGGGTTAATGATATTTATGGTAAGATAACGATTTTAGTGACAGGAAACAGTGAAATAGGTGCGCACAGGCTGAGGTGGTCACTACATACGGTGCACACTTCTTAGGTTAAAAGTATATGTTATTTGGTCTCTATATAATCTGTGAATAATTTCCGATATGATGGAATTAAAAAAAACAAATTCCACCCACTCATAATCAGCAAAAACGACACAAATGTCAATTAAAAACATGTTACAATATTTCCCCATCATTTTGTGTATACCGTGGGGAAAAACAAAATTATCAAACGTAAATCTTCCGTCTCGGAAGCTCGGCGCCTCGCTGTCTAGAGGAGGGTTGAAATATTTTGTTGACTATCTTATTTATTGTTTATCTATGTGCTGGAAGGATATTTTATTTTTCAATTCCATCGCATTAGAAATGATTCATAGATTACAAAAAGTCCAAATAAGACATAGTTATGTTAATGTATAAAGGAGTTCTAGATGCATTAGAGAGATAGATAGATAGAGAGAGAGAGTTGCAGAGGGGGAAGTGAGCGATAAACACAAGCTATTATGAGACACTTAATTGGTTCTGAAAAGACAAAGGAGACATTTTTATTGACTCTTTTTCATGTTTATTTATTTGTGTGCTGGAAGGATAATATTGTTTTCAATTCCATCACATTAGAAATGATTCATAGATTACAAAAAGTCCAAATAAGACATAGTTATGATAACATATAAGGGAGTTAGATTGATGCATTAGAGATAAATAGATAGAGAGAGAGTGGCTAGGGGCGAGCGAGCGATAAAATACTAACATATATGAGACAGACTTAAGTTCTGAAAGACAAAGGAGACATTTTTATTTACTCTCATTTTAATTTTATTATTTGTGTGTTGGAAGGGTTTTCAATTCCATCGTATTAGAAATGATTCATAGATTAAAAAAAGGCCAAATAATACATACAGTAAAGCCTCGCTAACTCGGACTCGTTTTAGTCGGAAACCCACACTTCTCGGAATGGCATAGGCCTCTCGGAAATGTCCATGTATATCTCGGAAAATTCCGAGTTGGGCGGGATTTGTGTCCGGTTTACAATGTTCTCTCACTCGGTTTTAAGTGATTTTAGGATGAATTGAAGCCTGTGCCTTTTAATTATTGTGTTAATATTAATTACTATGTACTGTACAGTCCCTGAAAACATAATAAGATTTGTATTTGTCATTAATATGATGAATTTCACATTAACCCTCCAGCCCCGGGGGCTATAGCTTGCGACTGTGCTCCGGTACCGGGTGTTTTGACGATCTTTGGCCTATGTTAACTACTCTGTAAGTCAATGAATATGGCATGTAATGTTGTGAATAAAAAAGAATAATGTTCCACAAACCTTCCTCTGTCGAATGGCGTTGAGTAGAGGTCTCTAGCCCCTCTGGTTGCATAATGGTGAGCGCGGGAAGACGAGTGCTTTTCGGCGGCAAATTCTTCCCGCGTTCGGACGCGTCGCCCCGGCCATGGCTACGACGCACCTAGCCGCTCGTCGCGCCAAAGTATTTATCTCCCTTAGACGATTTTAGTGTTTGATATTGAGAATGTGATGTTTATTTGATATTTTCTAGTTATTTTGAGGCCAATTATATAAAATATGTTTATTAGGGTATCACTGTCACTGATATTGCTAATTTTCACTCGATACCGTACATTTTATTAGTAATTGAGGTAGCTTATTGTTGTATTAGGCACTGATTATTCGTTATCACAGGTGTTTATTATACTTTGGCCATCATATATTAGGTCTTGTGTCACTTTCACTTTGACAAATATGCTTTAGAGAGTGTCACTGTCACTGATAATGCTCATTTTCACTCGATACCGTACATTTTATTAGTAATTGAGGTAGGTTATTGTTGTATTAGGCACTGATTATTCGTTATCACAGGTGTTTATTATACTTTGGCCATCAAATATTAGGTCTTGTGTCACTTTCACTTTGACAAATATGCTTTAGAGAGTGTCACTGTCACTGATAATGCTCATTTTCACTCGATACCGTAAATTTTATTAGTAATTGAGGTAGGTTATTGTTGTATTAGGCACTGATTATTCGTTATCACAGGTGTTTATTATACTTTGGCCATCAAATATTAGGTCTTGTGTCACTTTCACTTTGACAAATATGCTTTAGAGTGTGTCACTGTCACTGATAATGCTCATTTTCACTCGATACCGTACATTTTATTAGTAATTGAGGTAGGTTATTGTTGTATTAGGCACTGATTATTCGTTATCACAGGTATTTATTATACTTTGGCCATCAAATATTAGGTCTTGTGTCACTTTCACTTAGTTATATGATTTGTAAACGTTTTATATACAATTTATTGTGTCTTTTTTCACTGATTTATATATTTCTATAGGTTCTAATCATATGAATGTCACTTGGTATATACATATGTGTCACTTTCACATATTATTATGGTGTAATTGTATTTGTATCAATGTTCTCATAATACATGACTTTTGTATTACAATAAATTGGTTTTCTTCCACTTTTTGCCTATATAATTATAGTGTACATATTGTCATTTTATTTGGCAATTTCAGTATGATTATTAGAACTCCAGCTTGGAGTGGTAATCAAAGAAGCACTCTAAAGCACAGAGTGCCACCTTGCACTCCACACACTCCATGGTTGACTTTTTACCTGACCTCGGCCTCACCCTGCTGTTGTAGCAGACATGGCACCGCTTCTGCTGTGTTCTTCCTGATTCATTCTGAGGCAGGGAACCAAGCCTGTGCCTAATCAAGTATTGAGCACACTGCAAGCGGTCAATAACGGCGGGCCCAGGATGTGCCACTGCCCTCTGTGGCGTAGCATACTTCTCCAGGAGCTCCGTCAACACCTGCTTTTGGAACCTCCGCAGGCTATTGAACTTCATGGGTGTGTTCACATTCCGAAGCTTGTATATGTTGTAGGCATTCAGAACTGACATGTCCACCATATGCAGAAAGAACTTTTTGTACCATCTGCACGAGGTACGCAGGCAGTCAATGAAGCCTATCTGCATGTCGGACTTGTCCACCAGCCTCATGTTGATGTTGTAGTCCAGGACAGCATCGGGCTTGGTCACCCTGGCCTGGGTGCGGCGATCCACCTTGCCAGTCTCCACCATTTCCCCCTTGTGGATGGTGGTCAGGAGGTTGACCTTCCGCTGGTCGTGCCAGTGGATAGCCAGAATGGGCCCCGACTTCTTCTTGAACACATCACCTTTTTTGGTCTTTGGAGGGAAAGGTGGCATGCCCTTCCTTTTCCCTCGTACTGTGCCTACAGTCCCCGTCTTGCGCTCATGCAGGTACTGTGAGAGAGTGGGGGACGTGTAATAATTGTCCGTGTAGAGGACGTGATTCTTGTGAAAGTAGCGGTCCATCATGGCTTGCACCACTGCTCCGCCAAAGCCAATGAGGGGGTCCACAAGCAAGTCCCCTTCCTTCCCGCTGTAGACCAGGAAGTCCAGGACATAGCCAGTTTGGCAGTCGCACAGCACAAAGAATTTTATGCCAAAGCGATGTCTTTTTGAGGGGATGTACTGCCGGAAGCTGAGTTTTCCCCGGAACAGCACAAGAGACTCGTCAATGACGACCTTGCGGAAGGGCTTGAAGTAGGAGGTGAAGCGTTCTCGCATCATCTCGTATAACGTGCTAATCTTCCACAGCTTGTCTGGGAGGTGGACGTCAAGGTTGGTGACAAGATGGAGCGCTGCGAGGATATCAAGGTACCGGTCGCGAGACATATATTTCCCGAAGGCAGGGGTGGATATGAGATCATTGGTGATCCAATAGTCAGGCAACCTATGCTTCTTGACATGAGGCATTAGCATGGTGAGTGCCAGGAACACCATGAACTCTTTATGAGTCACTGGGGTCCACTGCCTCATGTGGCCCTTGGTCACCTTTCCCAAAAAGTGGACCTGGAATTGGTGCTGCTTATTTGTCTCTTTGACAACATAGCCTACCACCTCCTCATCAAAGAAGGCCTCAAATAGTTCGTGTGGTGGAGCATTGGGGCCTGCAGGAAAATTGGGGGTAACGCCTGAACCCTACAGTACCTCATCAAAAGCTGGCACATCAGGGTTGTATCCATCCTCATCAACTACGTCTTGCCACTGAAAAACGTAGAATGGGTCTTGTCTACGCTGACGAGGAGCTCCAGCACGCCCACGGCCAACTCGGGAGGCGCGCGCCCTAGGGCGGCGAGGGCGGCGGCCAGGGCGGTGGCCAGCACGACGGGCAGCACGACGCCGGGCCAAGCGGATGGGTCGAGGGTCGTCGATGTCCATATAGTCATCGTCAGAGTGGTCATCTTGCCCTGACGGTGGACCTATGTAATCATGGCCAGAGTCTTCAGAGAGGTGCCCTTCATCATCAGTGGCCCCCACATAATCTGGCGGGGAACCAGTGATGCGTGGGCGGCGTGCGGGTGGGCGAGGTGGGGAAGGAGTGGCAGGTGAGGCTGTGTCCCCCCGAGGTCCTGGGCTCCTTGGCCTGCGACGAGTGACAGAAAGCAATGTTTCACTGTCACTAGGCCCAGGTATTGGTGATGCGAGCTCAAAGACTTCTTCAGGAAGACATGTTGAAGGCGGGAGAGGTGGGGAAAGTTGCGGGGACGTATGGCTGGGGCCGGCCGGGGTGGACGCCGCGGGAGCCTCGAACAAAACTCTCTTACTTTTCTTAATTTTTTTTGTATATTTCCTACCTTTCCCCTTTTCGGCAGCAGTATGTCTCCTGTCGGGGGACCTAGGAGGCAAATAGGCCGAAAGTGTGGGGTCCTCAACCCTTGGCAATGGTGGGGGTGGTGGGGAAGAATGCGGGGCATCCGGGTCATCTTGGGTGGCGTGGGTAGATAAGGGAGACAATGGCGGACGAGAAGGGTCACCACGCTGACCCTCACTCACAGCCTCATCCTCACCAAGTAGTTTTGCTTGTTCCCTAGCTGCCGCGGCCGCCTTCTCAAGTATTTTCTGCTTATAAAAATGTAGCTTGAAAGGCGATTTACCTGGGGAAGGGCTTGGCGTCGTGTCACTTATGCGAAATTTGGTGAGTGACCTTGAACTCTCCCACTCACTCACTCTCAAGTTCACTGTCTTTAGGTAAACCAGCTTCCTCAACAACTGGTACATCACCTTCATCACTCTCATCACTGTCATGTTCTCTCGCAAATCCCAGGAATTGCTCTTCTTTGTCACTCTCATGGCCATAATCACTCGACTTATAATTACTGGAGTCGTCACTGACTTCATCATCAACATTATGCTTGGCATCAGCTCGCTCATAAAGTCTCAATGTCGTCTCAATACCTCCGGGAGATAACACATTTAGGCGATGGCGTCGGGGTAAGGCGCGACGAACTAGCAAGGGCGTCGTAGGAAGCACGGTATCGGACACAGCGGAATCACTATTTGGCGTACTGTCCATGATGGCGTCGGGGTAGATACTGTTGCTGTGGCGTAGTTTACGTCTGGTGGCGCCACCTACCGTCCCACGATACCGAAAATGTACGCGCGGCATTCGAAAGCACGCACGCAAGCAATGGGCGTTCAAGAGCCCTTCCGGGTTGCGCGGGCCGAGGTTGTTATGGGCGTTCAAGAGCCCTTCCGGGTTGGAGGGGTTAAAAAAAATAAAAAATAAAAAAAAAATAAAAAAAATCTCAAAAACACAAAATTATCTCAATTTTCTCGGACGCGGACTTTCCTCTTATAATTCAGAATTTTCCCTTTTAAGTCGGACCTCGGACATCTCGGAAAATCGGGCATCTCGGAAGTGGTCTCCCCCCAATTAGTCCGAGTTAGCGAGGGTTTACTGTAGTTATATTTATGTATAAGGGAGATAGATGCATTAAATAGATAGACAGACAGACAGACATCTCTGGTGGCGTGGACTTTCTTCTTCTAATTCGGACTTCGGACATCTCGGAAGATCGGGCTTCTCGGAAGTGGTCTCCCCCCCCCCCAATTAGTCCGAGATAGCGAGGGTTTACTGTACCTTCAGCCAACAACTGCCATCGTCAGGCCTTTCGGAAGTAGAATTTGTGACTTCTAGAGACAGCTCTAAAGACTATGTAACTAGGGCTGATTTACAGGAAATGTTGGATAAAATGATACAAAATGTTCAACCAGGTAAAGGGGTGCCGGAAGCTCCGCCGCCTATGTCAGTTGCTCGACCGTTGGAATCGACCAGGGTTTCTACTAGACAGCCTCAATTTCCCTCCCCTATGTTAACTTGCTCTAGTCACTCACATTCAACGTCGACATTGACGACTTCTATTGTCCGAGTTGTAACGGACGTCATTCCTCCACCTTTGGAGAAACTTCATCTCAGGAAAGGCCCCATGCCGTTACTTTACGTCCCTGATCAGTCATGGGTTAACATCACGGCCCAAAACCCAACAGTTGCGCAACAGACGATTGCGGGAGAGCTTCCGGTAAAGGAGCACTGGACTATCCAGGTAAACGAGAGTAGGAAATTACATGCTCTGAATGCTTCAGGTGAGACGTTAGACGTATCTATTAACCTTCCAGCCCCGGCTATGTATTATATATATATTCCCCGAAATCCGGGGGTTTTGGCCGAAAAACGTCTACGCCTAGGCTACCGCATCTTTGTTATTTGGCTTGCTTCCGCATTCCCGCACATCCCCAAGCGTAGATGTGTTTCGTACCTGTAGAATGGCGTTAAGTAGAGCTCTCTAAGTCAACTGGTTCAGTTGTGATGATGATTTCATTGGAGATAACTTTATGGCAAAAACAGCCACTTTACACTACTTTTCGATACTTAACAATAACATACAGGCACACACGAACAAGCGACGCACTCCTTCTTGTGGCCGGAGATGCGGGGCGTCGGTCCAGCCGGCTGTTGTTTGCATGCGTCGGACGTACGCCTCGCACACCAAGCTTACAGACTGAGCTCATGGGTGTTTAAGAGCCCTTCCGGGTAGCTCGGGTGTGTTTTTTATGGGCGTTCAAGAGCCCTTCCGGGTCTGGAGGGTTAAGGCTATTCCCAGTTTATATGCCCCAGATTACTTTGTCTATGCTTCCTCTCCAGCTTTGCCACCTCCCTCTTCTGCACGGCTATACGCGGATTGGTCTAAAGTTGACGGGTTTAATGATGTAAAAGCTCTGGCACATTTAACGCCGGAATTAGATGCAATTCCGATCTGTGACCAATCCGGCAACCCAATCCTGCAAATTGGGGAGGTAGGTACAGGTCCGTGGGTGGAATGGGAGGTGGACGCTCAGCAGTTCGCTTCCGCCATAACTAGTAAGTCGTCTCACCAAATTCCACAAGAACAGCACAGTTGGTTTTCGCTGCCCGTCGCTATAGCCGGGGGCGTATCTCAATCTTTGTTAGATTTTCTCACGGCTCCTAAATTATCTCTGTGGGAAATCCAGGAACCATTTTCAAGCCCACCCCCAACTCAATTAGACAAAGATTTTAAGTTGAGACAAAAGGCTTTACGGCTCCTGTCTCAGTTCTTGATGAGCCGCCAAATAGCCCAGTCACTGGTCAGGACGGCGCAGGCAATAACTGATTCACATGCCAAGAAGGCGCTCTCTCTATCTCGGCGCCTTGTTCTCCAGAATGCAATTCAGTCTGGGTGACGTAAGGGTCGCCTTCTTGGAGGCGGTCCGTGCACGCCAGGACCTTAGGGTCCATCTTGTAAAGAAGGTGCCGGAGGATATTGGACGCCGGGTCATTCTTTCCCCAGTGTTAACACCTACTCTTGTATGTCAGGATACTTGGAGGACTGTGTTTAGTCTAGTAGATTCATCAAGAAAGGCTGCCTCCCCGGCAAGGAAGGAGTCTCATAAATTTACTAAGCCTTACTCAAAACCAAAATTTAGTCATAAGACTCACACAAGTGGGACTAAGTTTTTTCAGAGTCTCAAAACCCCTTCCACGCCGGGAAGTAGTCTTGCTAACAGAAGCAAACAGGGTAAGAGTTCCGGTAAGTGGTATAAAGAGCAGCCTAAGAGTAAAACAGGACAAGGGTCAACGACTGCTACTACCAGCCAGCTGTCTACCCCTACCACACCACATGCAAAAAACTAGTCAACCACAAAACTCTCTCACTCCCGGGGCCTATCGTGGGCGAGTTGGATCCGAGTGTAGTTCTGCCGGACAAGCCCAGTTGCATGACTGGGTCATTCCGGACGTGTAACCGAGCTTGGCCCCGGCGGACTTGGGCACGGACAGTGGTACGCACGGGCATCACTTGGCAGTGGCTCCGACGACCTCGTTTACGTCAACCCCTAGAAGTCAATCACGTTTCTTTAGAGGTGGAGTCACTAGTCCAGGAAATGATCACCAAACATATCATTGACCCGGTCAATAAAACTTGCTCAGTTTACACGTCCAGACTTTTTCTCGTGCCAAAAAGGGACAGTGCTCAGATGAGGCCAGTCGTAGACCTGTCTCACCTGAACCACTACATTCACAACGCATCGTTCAGGATGCTCACTGTGAATCAGATCAGGTTAACACTTCCGCCGCAAGGATGGATGTGTTCTTTAGACCTGACGGAAGCCTATTGGCATGTTCCGGTAAACAAAAGGTTTAAAAAATTCCTCGGCTTGAGGATCGAGCATCGGACTTATGTCTTTCAAAGGATGCCCTTCGGTCTGAACCTTGTGCCGAGAATTTTTACCAAATTAGTCCGACAGGCTTTGCTACCACTATTAAAACAAGGGATCACGGTAATGTGGTACCTAGACGACTGGCTGGTGGTGGCAGAGTCCGAGATCCAATGCCTCAACCATGTACAGTACATTACATTCTGACTCATGTCAAATCCTTGGGGTTCAATATCAACTTGGCGAAGTCGAATCTTGTCCCGACAAGGGTAATTCAGTGGATAGGACTGGTTTGGGACACCACACACCTAACACTCAGTCAGAGTGTGGACAATCGGAACAGATTTCGCAGGAAATTGTTCCGTTTTCTCCACAGCCTGACAACTACGAGGAGGGTGTGGGAGTCCCTTGTCAGCTCTCTCAACTGGATTCAACATACTGTGAAGTTGGACCGGTTGAAAGTCAAGAGGTTAATCTTGGAAGGAAACAGACATTTTCCGCTATTGCCGGCGGAAAAGTCGTGGCGAATTCCAAAACTTACTAGCGGTCTGGGCGAGGCCAGAAACATTGCATTCAATTATGACGTGGACTTCTCCACCTACGGTATGGGTAGATACCGATGCTTCAGGGACGATAGGTTGTTGTTGTTCCCCAAGCTGCCTGGCCGAACAGCCCCAAGGCCCCGAGCAAGGCAAGGCCATAACCGAGCGCCCCCACAGAACCCTCCCTGCCGACCACAATAACGCCTGGGTGACCGAAGCCAAGTCCATGGCGGGGAGCTGAGGAGGGTGCGGAAACGCCCGGGAAACCAAAGCCCCACCCAAGGCCCTGTGCCCCTCAGCAATTATGAAGAGAAAGGTGAGGGGCAAAGGAAAAATGTGACGCTTTGGCTTCCAATCTTGGTAGATTGGGAGGTCAATCCACGGAAGAGACGCCGTCACTTGAGATCTAGAAAATATATAAGTAAAAGGAACAGTCAGAGTAAGCTATGGGTATGGCAGAGGTCGCTCAACTCTCGCTCTGATAGACCAGCCCATCACCATATAGGTTGGGGTTACCAGTCAAACCTAGGACATCAGGGTCAGGGTCTTTGGTCCCAATCCAAGGAGTTTCACATGTATGCAAAAGAGTTACTAGTTCCCTTAATATTCCTTCAGGCTCACGGTTACACATTGAGGGGGAAATCAATAGCCTTTGAATGGACAATCTGAATGCCGTGTCCTGCATTCAAAAGCAAGGGTCAACGAGGTCTCGAATGTTGCTAGAGTTGTCGGAAAAGATTTTTGTATTAGCCAACACGCTAAACATTCATCTTCACGCATCTTATCTGCCGGGCGTGGCTAACGTCTGGGCAGATGCTCTGTCACGAAGACGGAGCACAATTGTAGAATGGTCTCTCAAGCAAACCATCTTCCAAAAGATGATTGCAGAGCCATACCGTCCACAAGTGTCTGAGGAAAACCACAAGCTTCCTCTCTACCTAACCCGCCGGGAAGTCACCCCAGCGGGGGGTCCCGACGCATTGATGACGGATTGGAACAGATGGAATTCCATCTATCTGTTTCCGCCACCAGACGCTTCACTCATGTGTCAAGTAGTTCACAAACTACGGGATTTTCGAGGCATAGTCTCGCTGATCGCGCCCCTGTGGCCGGCCCAAGTGTGGTACTCCCAATTGAAGATGTGGTGCGAGAACCCGGTGTCGCTCCCGATCTCGTACTTTCGCTTTTGCATTATGGACATTCAAAAGGCCAAGTGGTTGACTCCTTATGGTGAAAGCGTGACTAATAAATGTATTAATCAGCATACACTTTCAACCAGACGTCGGTATCAGTCCCATTGGAAATCTTTTACAACTTGGATAGTGGAAACTGGCCAGACTGAAGCATCAGTATCGTTAATTTTCAAATATCTTTATTATTTATTTGAGCATAAACGATTTTCAGTAGTAACACCAAAGAACCATTTGTCTGCAATCAAGATCCCATTTTTTTTATTTAACTGGGCTCTCTGTACCACAGACGGAGGAGAAAGGTTTCATGAGGGCATGTTTTAAGCTTCGTCCACCACCCCGTCAGCTCATGCCTACCTGGTCACTTGACAAAGCCTTGTCTTTACTACATTCTCAGAAATATACACTCTAACCTCCATTTAACGGATTCCGATTTAACGGATATCGGCAATAACGGTCAAAAAATGTAGGCCGGACAATGGACCCAGCAACGGACATAGTCCGTTGCTATAAAAAAGTTGGAGCAAAGTCCGTTGCTCTATCTATTTATCTCTCTAATGCACCTACCTAAATCCCTTATACATTAACATAACTATGTCTTATTTGGACTTTTTGTAATCTTTGAATCATTTCTAATATGATGGAATTGAAAAATATAATATCCTTCCAGCACATAGATAAATAATAAATAAGGGTAGTCAACAAAATATTTCAACTTTCCCCTCCGTGCCAGCAGAAACGAAAGATTTACGTTTGATAGATTTTTTGTTTTGTTTTTTTCCCTCGATATACACACTCTTTCTATCTATCTATCTCTCTAATTCATCTACCTAAATCCCTTATACATTAACATAACTATGTCTTATTTGGATTTTTGTAATCTTTGAATAATTTCTAATGTGATGGAATTGAAAAATATAATATCCTTCCAGCACATAGATAAATAATAAATGAGATAGTCAACAAAATATTTCAACCCTCCCCTCCGTCTAGGCGCCGAGCTTCCCAGACGGGAGATTTACGTTTGATAGATTTTATTTATTTTTTTTCCCCACGGTATACACAAAATGATGGGGAAATATTATAACATGTTTTTAATTGACATTTGTGTCGTTTTTGCTGATTATGAGTTGGTGGAAAATAAAATCTTTAATTCTATCATATCGGAAATGATTCACAGATTATATAGAGACCAAATAATATACACTTTTAAGTGTGTTCAATAGTTTTGCATTATCAATAGGGTGTAGCACAAGGGATTACCAGGATTTATTTCAGATACAGTAAAAAAAAGGATGCATAACAGTTAAATGTCACGATCCCGACACTGTACTCAACACCGGATTTTTCTCAAGGAATTTCCGGATTACATCCGGACTGGACAGTATTTAGCAGCAACGGACATTTAGCAGGAACGGACAGGTGCTTGCACGCATTTGTCCGTTAAATGGAGGGTCGAGTGTAGTCACAATCCTACTTTTGATTTAATCTTAAAGAAGGCTGTGTTCCTTATGGCCTTGGCTACAGGAAACCGGGTATCGGAGCTGGCGGCGATGAGCAACGAACCAAATTGTCTCAGGTTTGGGCGACGTAACGTGGATGTTCAAATCGCGCTGTCCCCTACTTTCATTGCTAAAAACGAGCATAGTGAGCATGTTTTTACGGCTTTCACAGTTCCGGCGCTCAAAAGAGGAGACACTCGCCATAATTTGTGCCCGGTGAAAGCTCTAATGAATTTTAAGAGAGTGTCCCGGCCTTCTGTAGGTAGTAGGGGTAGGCAGCCCCGCCCAGGGAAGTACTACCGCCAAGGTTTCGGGAGACTCAGGGAATAGCCTGAATTCCATTTTCTCTCCCAGGCCTTGGTAGCTGGATACATATCTTTCTGCCTCACACATCAGGGGTATCAGGAAAACCCTCTTTATATAACATACACATCCAACTTCACGACATTGCCCTACATTGCTATCCTCTATCCATAAAACACTACTCTTCCCACTACATATCATACATGTAACACCATACACCTTACCCAATAAATATGGCAGTACAATTGTTAAGAGCAAACCTGGTGGTCCCTCGGATATCCACCCCCGGCAGGGTTGGGTCATTGACACAGGGCCCTCCCGGTCGTCATCATGCGACTGTGTCAAGAGCATTGCAACGTCCCAAAGCTGCTCGTCGGTGCAGCTTTTTCTTTAGCAATATAAGGGGACTTCACTTTAACATCAATTTTGTACACCAATTTCTTCAAGCAAAATCCCCTACTCTCCTTTTTTTGACAGAGACTCAAGTAACATCCACATCTGACACGTCTAGATTTAATTTTCCAGGTTATCAACTGCTCCAAAATTTCAGACCTAAAGGAGGTGTATGTTGCTTCGCAAAATCTGAAATTGCCCTGGAGGAGGTTACTAGTTTCAATTGTCCCTATTTTGATTATTCTATATACAAATTAATTTCTGCTGGTAAATTTAAATACATATGTTGCATCTACCGTTCTCCAAATACTCCTCCAGAGCAAAGTCTTTTTGATTCTCTGTCCTCACAACTCAGTGTCCTCAACTTAAATGCTTCTTCTGAAATCACTGTGTTGGGTGATTTTAATGTCCATAATGTTGAATGGCTCACTCATTCAGCCAGGACTGATGATGCTGGTCTTGAATGTGAGCTATTTGCAGACTCATTTAATCTCACTCAACTAGTCAACCAACCCACCCGTGTACCAGATAATCCTAATCATAATTCCCACCTATTGGACTTATTTTTAACAACCAATTCAGAAAATTATGATGTTACAGTGAGGTCCCCGCTTGGATCTTCTGATCACTGTCTGATACAGGCCACCTGTCTATCACCTACCACACCTTCCCACTCTGAACCTGTTTTGGTGACTAAATGGCATTACGATAGGGCAGACTGGGAGGGTCTTCAAGGTTTCTTTATTGATATTCCCTGGACCTCTTTCTTTTCTAATGATGCACACTCCACCTTGAGCCACATACAAGATTTTGTAAAAATTGGAATGGAAACTTTTATTCCTCATCAAAAGTACAGTAAAAGATCTAATTCACCTAAATGGTTTGACCATAATTGTGCTAGAGTAACTGAACAAAAAGCAATAGCCTACAATGCATACACAAGATCAAAAACTCATGAAGCCTTTAATTACTTTAGAAACATCAGAAATCATGCCAAAACTGTATTAAACCTAACTAAATCAAACTTTCTCCACAAGCAGGCAAATAAACTTCTAAATAATCCAAATGATAACAAAATATTTTGGTCTACTCTTAACTCATTTAAATCCAACTTCACTACTGCTTCATCCATTCCACCATTAAAATCTTCGACTGGCAATCTTGTAAGTGACCCACGAGGTAAAGCTAACCTTCTTGCGGATATTTTCTCCACCAACTCAACCTTAGATGAAATAAATCAAGATGTCCCTGTACTTAATTTTAATTCGCCTGAAATTCCCTCACTTAAGATCCACACCAGACATGTCAAAACTATTTTGCAGAATCTCTCAGTAGATAAGGCTCCTGGTCCAGATGAAATTCCTCCAATAGTACTTAAGAATTGCTCCTTGGTGCTCGCTCCTGTATTGGCAAAAAAAATTCCGTCGGTGTACTCATACCTCATGCTTCCCAGTACCCTGGAAAGAAGCAAACATCCATCCAGTTCCTAAAAAAGGTGCCTCTTCAGATCCATCAAACTACAGACCAATAGCTATAACTTCCACTCTTGGTAAAGTCTTTGAAATTATATTAAATAATCACATAATTAAGCATCTTGAGAATAATAAATTAATCAGTGATAGGCAATATGGTTTTAGACGATGTCGATCAACTGCAGACATGCTTTGCCTTCTTACGCATCAAATCAACCAAGCTACAGACCAACATGGTGAAACATACAATAGCACTGGATATATCAAAGGCATTTGATAGAGTCTGGCATCAATCCTTATTGTCGAAGATGTCACACTACGGCCTTGCATCATTAGTTCCACTAATTTCTTCTTATCTTCATAACAGAAAAATATGTGTAATGGTAGATGGCCTTTATTCTCAATTTCACTCAATAAATGCTGGTGTTCCCCAGGGATCAGTTTTGGCCCCAATTCTGTTCCTCATTCATATCAATGATCTCATATCTACCACTCATAATCCAATACATTCCTACGCAGATGACTCAACACTCCACAGTTCCTTCACATTTACCAATTCTTTCACCCAACCCGATCTTATAAATTCAAAAATAAACACTGCAATTTCTCTGAACCAGGACCTTTCTAGAATTAATGGATGGGGACAAAAGAATCTAGTTTCCTTTAATGCACAGAAAACCAAATACATTCAATTTTCTAACCGACAGAATCTCACTGACTCCCATATATTTTTTAATGATGTAAATATCCCCACTTCCCCTAGTATTGACATTCTCGGTGTAACATTAACTACTAACTTGAGCTGGACACATTATGTTAGAAGCATTGCTAAGAATGCCTCTAAAAAACTGGGACTCCTGTACAGAGTTCGAGAATTCTTCACTGACGAGCAGTTGGCCGTGATATATAAAAGTCATGTGCGTTCTCAGATGGATTACTGTTCACCTCTGTGGGGTGGAAGTGGAGTGGTTGCATTGAGGCAGTTGGACAAAATTCAAAATAAAGCTATTAGATTAATCAATAACCCTGCAATCACACAGGACCTTCCTACATTATCCATACGAAGAAACGTTGCATCCCTTGCATTATTCTACAGATATTTTCACAGCAATTGTTCCGAGGAACTTGCTTCAATTGTGCCGCCTCTCCACATCTTTCCCCGTAGAACTAGGGCAGCTGAGAGCGCCCATGAATTTACACTTTCTCCTCCACAATGCAGAACTTCTGCTTATCAGAATTCATTTATCCCCAGAGCTACTACTCTTTGGAATTCACTTCCCTCGAATTGCATTCCACAAACTTACAATCTACAAATGTTTAAATCCAGTTGTCACAAACATTTTATGAATGGAGGATGCCTTTAGGCACATGGACCTTTTTGTTTTATCTGTGTTTTTCCTTCCTCCGTTCATTGTCTCTTTAAAAAAAAAAAAAAAAAAAAAACAACCGGGCGCTCTCTGTATAACTAGTAAAGGTAATCGCATTACGAAACAAAAGTTGACAAATCTACTTGTGGATGTGATAAGGGAAAGCAATCCCGGTACGGTGGGACGTGCACATGACATCCGCAAGTGGGTGGTGTCGCTCAGATTCTTAACAAATTTCTCTGTAGAGGATATTGCCAATACGCGACTGTGGGCGTCTAACCATACTTTCCTAACTCGATATCTATCTGTTACCCTAGATAAGCCAAGTCTAACCTGTGTCGCGTTAAGACAACGGGTCTGGTAGGTCTGGTGCTTTTAGAACTAAGGCTATTTTTAGGAGTGAAAAAGAGGGGAGTGGGGGGGGGGGTTTACTGGATAGCAAAGACCCCCAGCCCCGCCGGATAGGTGGTAAATACACAAGGAATGCGATATATGTAATCTTAAGGACTGGAAGTACAGTCGGCCCTCCAACGGACTTTTAGGGGGAAGCGAAGTCCGTTAAGTGCAAATGACCCCTGAAAAGTGGTTATTCATTAATAAAATGACAAAAAGTAGGTTTTTCTTACCTTATTTACATACTATGGTACACAATGCTAATATAATTGCCCAATAATGTATATAATGTTTATTGTTTAGCATTATGAGTATTGTACATATCAGTAATGGGCGAAATTGTAAATAAACCCTACTATCCTGGAGACGCCATTTGCATGTTTACATTTTGGCGTCCCTGTTCAGTCAAACAATACGGTGCAGCGTCTGTTTTGGTACGCAATACTGTAGCCTACTATTTTGGATACTACCAAAGTATTCATAGTTCGTAATATTTTATGGGATAAATAAAAAGCAATATCAAAGTGTGTTTTATTTATTACAATAATACCATAATATATTATGTGGATGCAAATTTGTAGCCTACGAAATAGAAAAAACAAAAAGGTGACGATATTGTTACTGTACCGAAAGTTCAGTGTACCGGACCGTTGTACCGTAGCGTCAGGCCAAAACGTAAACATTGCAAATGGCGTCTCCAGGATAGTAGGGTTTATTTACAATTTCGCCCATTACTGATATGTACAATACTCATAATGCCAAACAATAAGCATTATATACATTATTGGGCAATTATATTAGCATTGTGTACCATAGTGTTTAGTTTATATGACTAATATTTTTTTATATTTAGTGCGAGGTAATGAATAACAAATTGGGGTCAGTTTTTACTAGAGAGGAAGGTTTTGACGAACCACAGGCGGGAGTACTGGAGAGTGGTCTTAGTAAGATTGAAATAACTAGAGATGAGCTGTTATCTGCGATGAGAGGACTTGAAGTAAGGAAAGCTATGGGACCGGATGAAGTGTCTGCCTGGGTTTTAACCCTCCAGCCCCGGCTATGTATTATATATATATTCCTCGAAACCCGGGTGTTTTGGCCGAAAAACGTCTAGGCTAGGCTACCGTATATTCGTTAATCAGACTGCTTCCCGCATTCCCGCGCATCCCCAAGCGTAGCTGTGTTATTTACCTGTAGAATGGCATTAAGTAGAGCTCTCTAAGTCAACTGGTTGAGCTGTGATGATGATTTCATTGGAGATAACTTTATGGCCAAAACAGCCACTTTACACCACTTTTCGATACTTAACAACAACATACAGGCACACACGAACAAGCGACGCTCTCCTTCTTGTGGCCGGAGATGCGGGGCGTCGGTCCAGCCGGCTGTTGTTTACATGCGTCGGACCGACGCCTCGCACACGAAGCTCACAGGCTTTCAACCACTGGGCGTTCAAGAGGCCTTCCGGGTACCTGTTATATGCTTTTTTATGGGCGTTCAAGAGCCCTTCCGTGGTGAGAGGGTTAAAGGAGTGTGCAGAGCAATTAGTGGAGCCAGTGAGGGACATAATTCAAGCTTCCTTAGATAAAGGACAGGTTCCTGTTGAATGGAAAAGAGCTAATATCATTCCGATATACAAGAATGGAAACCCTGTGGACCCTCTAAACTATAGACCAGTTTCACTTACTAGTATTGTATGCAAGATTTGTGAAAAGCTAATTAGGAAGAGATGGATGAAAATGTTGGAGAGAAAGAAGATAATAACCCCAAAGCAATTTGGATTCAGAGAAGGGACATCTTGTGTTACCAGTTTGCTATGTTATTACAGTAGGGTGATAGATGTACTCCAAGAAAGAGGCGGATGGGTGGACTGCGTCTACTTAGACCTTTCCAAAGCATTCGATAAGGTACCACATAAGAGATTGTTATCTAAGCTTGAGATGCTAGGATGTGTCGGGGGGAGTTTTCTGAAATGGATGGAGAGCTATTTAACAGATAGGGAAATGAGGACCAACATTAGAGGAACTTACTCATCGTGGCGGAAAGTTGAGAGTGGTGTGCCGCAGGGATCTGTGTTGGCACCTCTCATGTTCCTTATGTACGTGAATGACCTGCCGATAGGCATAAACTCCTACATGTCAATGTTTGCAGATGACGTAAAAATTATGAGACAAATAACAAATAAACGTAGTTGTGAGGAGCTGCAAGGGGATTTAGATAAAATATACGAATGGAGCACCAAGTGGAAAATGAAATTTAATATAAGTAAATGCCATGTGTTAAATATGGGAAGAAGTGTGAATAGACCAAATTGGGAGTACAGGATGGGAGATAATATAATTAGCAAGGCCGAAAAAGAAAAGGATTTAGGGTTGATTATACAAGATAACTTGTCGCCAGAGAAACACATTAACAAGCTCTTTAGCGGAATGTATGCAATGGCCGGGAATATGAAAGTTGCTCTGAACTACTTGGATGAGACCATGGTAGCGAAAATTATGAAGAGTATGATTAGACCAAGATTGGAGTATGCAGCAGTGGTGTGGTCCCCGTATCTAAAGCAGCATATTCACAAGTTAGAAAGAATCCAGAGAGCAGTTACTAGATTGGTTCCAAGTCTCAGAGAACTGCCATATGAAGGGAGGCTAGACAAATTAAATCTACCGAGTCTAAAAGAGAGGAGAGAGAGGGGAGACATGATAATGATGTACAAATGCACCCGGGGGCTGGAGAGGCTGGATAGGGAGGATATATTAATTATGGATACAGGAATAACTAGAGGCCACAGCTACAAAGTAAAAAGACCTACCTGCAAGAACGATATCAGGAAGTTTAGCTTCCCCTATAGATGTATTGACAAATGGAATGGGCTGGAGGAGGAGGTGGTAGGGGCAAGGAACATCCATATTTTCAAGAAAAAATTGGATAAAAAGTAGACTGAGAGACGGGACAACACGAGCTTAGCTCAACTCCTGTAAACTACAATTAGGTAAATACAATTAGGTAAATACATCTGAGTGTGTATAGACTCGATAGGCTATGTCTAAAAATGTCAACCTTTGTTTTGTAAGACGCTGGTTGATTTTAGAGGCCTAATTTACCAGCTGGAGTCCGTTAAATCCGAAATCCGTTAAATCGACGTCTGTTAAATGGAGCGTCGACTGTACAGTTCCGGAAGATTTTATTTTGTTTATTTGTATTTGTGATACATAGACATATTATGGGGATGATGCTATAAGTCAGGAGACTAAAATATTTTTTATATTGTGATACAGGTCTAAAATATTGTGATAAGCATGTACCTTAAAAGTTCAAATAAAGATTAAGATGTTGAATATATTTCTGATCTTTTATTACATGTACCTAATAGGTTATCTTTTTACAACTTTTTCTATTATCATAGCCATGATTTTGAGAAGGTTTAACAACCAGTTCTTCTTTGAAGTACGTAACCTGGACTTCTTTACAATTTTTTATTTTGTATGTTCAAAATGAATTTAGAACGCTATATTTGGGTATTTCCAGCCGATTGTTGATTTGTTAGTGGTTTGATATTTGTCACGAATGTCCCCCTCCAGACTTGAGATATCAGGCATATCGTCAATGATGAAGGGGCCACTAATGAATTATAGGTTTGAGTCCCGGAGGGAAGAAGGAAAACCTAATATTTAGTAGTGGCCCCGGAATCATTGACGATTCTGGCCCTCCCTTCCATCCCCTTCCCTTTAGTTTTGATGTTTTAAGTTGTCTTGATATATCATTCAAGGAAGAAATGACGCTGGAGGAGTCAGCGTCTGCGGGCAAACATCCACTCGATGGGAAGCCTAGCTAGTAGCAGTTCTAATATGATTTTCTTTTATTATTATTTACAAAGTTTTTTCGTAGTGAGCTCCCGATCATAAGGACGATTCCGTAAGTAATTAGCGTACGCTTACGATGTTGGTCTCTCTGTGGCGGGTGTTTCAAACAGCTAACGCATGAGTTTGAAGAGTGCCATTACTGTATAAGGCATATCGTCAATGATTCCGGGGCCACTACTAAATATTAGGTTTTCCTTCTTCCCTCCGGGACTCAAACCTATAATTCAGACACATATCCCATAGCTGGGGTTGGCCGACTCGAGACAGACCGAACAGAAATAACATTTAAAGTTCCAATTTTGAGGGTCTGGGACCACTTTGGCGTTCCCTCGCCCCATTCTCTGTCTTGTCTAGTAGGTAAAGTCTACAAGGGGAGGAGGATTCCTAGCCACCCACCCCTAGAAGAGGACAATAAAAGAGACGGACAGAAATGGGTAAGGTTGGTTAGAGGATGCCAAACCTCACCCAATATCGCTTTCCACGAGGCAATTAACTTCCATTGAGTCTTTTAACCCCTTGAGTACCAGCGACGCACGTTATGCGTCGCCTATGTATGTAACGATAAACCCCAGCGACTCAATGGTTGCGTTTGCGTTAATTACTCTTGTTCTATGGTACCTAGAGGGTTCAGATTTGTATGGGAACTGCTTTAGTATCCCACGCAACAATACCAATGGTTGGAAACCCTCCAAGTCTTGCCGCGTGCATGTGGGCGCGCGCGGGAGTGATTTTCCAGTATTTTGCCTACCCATTTCCCCATGTTAATTGCGACTTTCCGCCTCCCCGCAAAGCCCCTAAATGACCTAGGTGAGCATTTTTAGTGGTTTTTCTTCATTAGGCCTACTAACCCATCCCATGTGTTTTTAGGAAAAAAAAAATGACAACCTGCTGGGCAGTGCTGGTCCTTCGTTGTACATTTATTATAAATCAGCTGGTGCTTAGCGGATTAGGATTGAACTGAATTTTTTTATAATAGAGCTAATTCTAAGAAATCCATAGATAACCCTATTAAAGATAAAGTTATATCCACTTTAAATTATTCCTCTAAAATTTTAGATGTAAATATTTCAATCCATTACTGTAAACTGGGGTAATTTCAGACTTTTATTTTATTTTTATTTTTTTAACAATTTCTCCTGACTGTAAACACATTAAGAGATTTAACAATGTCAAGTGGTGTGTGGTGATAGTGCGCCATAATCCAGGAAGCCTCCCAAAATTATCCCTCATAACAAGAGAGCTATCCTTATCCTAAATTATGTCAGAAGTTTTCTCGAAAAGTGGAAAAGTTCGGACATACAGTGATTTCTTATGGGAAATGATTGCCAAGAAAGCAGGGATAAATTAGGACAAACGGAGGAGAACATCAGACGTATGTTCGTGGCTTTATTTAATTCGTTTTTTGGCTCCTACTATTTTATACATATGATAGGCCTACTCTAATGACATTCAAACAACATATCTCAAACATAAAATATGAAGTGACACCCAGACTTAACGCCCTCAGGTCACTTGCCCACACAAAATTGGACACAATAAAGAAACTACCACCACAGTATACAAACAATACATAAGATCAGTAATGAAATATGCAAACCCTGCCTGGGCTTCTAACCTAGCTGAAACACATCACACAGCCTTGCAGACCATTCAAGACAAAGCCCTAAAAATCATCACAGGCTGTGCAGCTACTACACGTACAGATCACCTACATCAAGACACTCAATTCCTGGCTGCAGCCTCCACTAACCAACATCATCCACTACAATACATGGCAGCACACCCACAGACACCAAGGAATATCAAAACAACACCCAGCACACGATATCACACACAAACACAGTCATCTCTCCCTCCCTGCCCACCCCACCCCAGCTTCCAGAAGCACATCCATACTCATACAGTATCTCTCGCCGTTTCATCCGATCATTCAAAGACAACACGCAGCTGCAAGCACGACCTCCTGAAATCCATCCTTCTGAATCCTCTCTTCCTCGCGAGGACAGAGTCCACCTGGCCAGGTTGAGATGTGGGCACCATCTAGCTCTTCTGAGCTATCAGAAGAGACTGGATAACTCCGTCGTCGACACCTGCCCAGGATGCAACACAGAACCCCATACTATTACGACACATCATAGAAGACTGCATTCCACACAATTACTTACTCCAACAACATAATCTACACTCCTTGAGAGCCCTGTGGGAACCCTGATCGTGGCCTTAGGGACTCGTGGCTGTTCGGCCAGGCAGCCTAGAGAACGACAACAACAACCACCACTAAGCCTAATCCATACGCATTTCTTCGCTGATACTCTTGTCGTTTTATCTTATTTTGTGGTCTTACAAATACATATTTTACTAATTCTTAATTTCCTCCTGTTCTTAGGTTCATGTGAAGGGTCACGCTGGTCATGAGGGTAACGAAATGGCGGACAAGTTAGCCAAGACCGGATCCAAGCTCTACAAGGCCGAACCAGAGTGACCACATTTATTGTTGATATACGGGCCTTTTTCACACCCTCACAAGTCCCTACCTCCCACTCATGACTTTCATTGATTTCATGCATTTATCCTTAACTTTACTGCCTTTTCTATTTTCATTTTTATACTACTGTACTGTATTGTATTTGTAATATTATCACTGTCCCAACCTTCACTTGATCTTTCTCATAGCATCTTTTACTGTTCTTAACTTTCTTTCATGCAATACTCTATCTCTATTATATCTACTAATAACTAGTCTTCCATTCTTCCTTTCAATTTCCTACTTTCTCTCTCACTAGTTTACTAATTTCTCGAGGCACCTTGGAGCTGATGTTCCCTTACTATTTGTATAGTTGGTGATCTCATCTATTGCCAGCTGAAACTATTATTTTTTTTTGAGTTACAGCTCTGCTTTAAAAGTACAGTACTGTATGTGGATTGCAACGTACAGATTTTGTATTTATTAAGTGTAATTGTACAATATTTAAGGTTTGTGTGTTTAGCTAGTTTTTGTATTCATGATATAATGTGAATACCACTGCTTTGTCCAGTATGTTAGCTTGATATTTATGAAACTATTGGAGCTCAGGTTGGATTTCTTCAGGTATTTTCAAGTCTAGAACCTTAAGCTTTAAAAAAATATAAAGAACACACATTGCTCTCCAGATTACTACCTAAACTTTATATATTACTAACATGAATTGCTTTGTTATTAATCCTATGCAATAGGAACTTTGAACTGGTACATTTTTGTGTTGACTTTATATAAATACCAGTATGATGTACATTTTGGATAGACTCACTGCAGCAATCCAAATGTACCTGAAAACCATCTTGTTTTATCTGAAGTTGAAATGTAATTTAAATATATTGCATCTTATAGGCTTTGGAAAACTTCTTTGTTTACTTATGAGGCACTGATTTCTAGTATCATGTTTTTGTTTTTGTTTTTTTTTCATTGACTACCCATAGCTGGGGGTTGCCGACTGGGGTTGCCTGACTGTCGGTGGTTTGAGTTCGGCTGGGAGTATAATACCATTAAGTAAAGATAAAATACTATTTTGTACATGAGACAGTAGTGCTGTGTGATTTATTTATCACTTGATGTTTGTACACTATACATTTACTTAATGTATTACCAGTTGTTCCTATATACCAGTACCTCTTTACTTAATTTATTATGGGGACATTTTCTTGTTTGTAAAGATTCTACAATAAATCACAATAATAAAAAAAGAGGTACTTAAATTGAATAACTGATTGTATATTTTGCTATAAAGAGATTATTCTGTGATCTTGCTTTTTGTTCACCTCCTGCTGAACGCTGATCAAGTTTGTGGAGTGGAATCTCACTTGCAAACATAAGTCTGCAATAAAAACCAACAACCTCAACCATACCATTGTCTATTACCACTGTCTTGTGTTTTATCTCTTTTAGGCTACAGTTGGCAAGACATGAACCAGAGACAAGTGCTGTAAATGAGTGATTATTATAATGTAAAACTTGAAGGTTAGTTGATGAGTTACCCTTTTTGTAATAATGTTTGAAGTGAGGTAAGATCATTAATTTTATTCTCATTAATACTATTCATTTACCTGCTATTGTGATTGATTAAAATGTAAAACTTGCAAACAAAGCAAACCAAAACTGGGACAAAGACAATATAAAGTCAAAACAACTTATCAAAATCGCTATGTGGAAACAACGCTTACTAAAATAAAATTTATGAAATGAAAGAACACAATCCACCACATAGATACAGTCAGTTTTCTACAATATTTGTGCCATTTTCAAGTCTATGCACCTGTATTTTGTTTTTGCCGAACCCCTGAAACTATTTCTCTTAACTTTTCTCATCTTTCTTTATGTTTCCATAAGGGTGCTTTCTAACAAGGTGCTTTATATTATGTGCAGATTATATAACCTAATCTGATTTATAGTAATAGAATATTCCAAGGAAAGCTATTATTTTGTTTTAGGCTGTCTGGTTAGTTGTGTGAAATGCTTATGTAACATTTTATAATAAGTAATATTTTTAAAGTTAATCATAGAATGACGGTAGTTTGTTATTAGGTTTATAAATTATTTCATTGTCATTAGTTTCAAACAGTATTGGTATTTCTATTTGTTCAACATTTGTTACAGGTATGGATTTTTTTCTTATTTCGGTCAGTAATACAAAAATAAAGTTTTAAAAGAGTATTATTATTTTGTTTTCCTCTTACTGTATTTTGAAACAATTTTATGTTACTAATAAATAGAACAATTCATATATTCCTGTGTACAGTATTGGTATTTTTCATAATTACTAACTTTCTGCACGGTAGCATCACAAAGAAGGTCAATACACTGAATTGATTCATATTCAATACACTAAACATTAATTTATAACCAAGCTGATGTACACAGTGTTGCCAGGTGGCCAATTTTTCGGCCAAATTTCTCAAATTTGTCCGAATTTCAAATCGTCTGGCCAGAAAAAAAGCTCCCATTTCCGGCCAAACAATTTGGCCGAATTCCGTGAATTACATACTGTACTGTTTGTAATTCTCCAATTGTGAAATTTATTATCATAAAATTGTGAACAGTAGATACGCAAGGTATGCCACACTTTTTTCTTCCCTTCTCTCCACTCCTCCTGTGACTCATCTCCTCCTACCCTCCTCCACAACCTCCCGTTGTCCTCCCCTTCCACAGACAGGTCCAATACGAAGCATCGGCAATCTAGCAATAGTACTTCCTTCAAACTTCATTGCTATATTCTTAAAACCGTATTGCTATTGGTGATTATTCTTATGTAAATTGTGAATTTATAATAAATTCCGTCATATTTTCCTATTCCTGGAAGACTGTACATGTATTACCTCTTAACCCCCCCAGACAGATTATATTAACTTAATGACGAGGAGGCGGCTGACACGGTATTATCCCCACAACTGTCAAAATATCACTGAGGGACCGTTAGAAGTCGGAGGAACATGGGGTTGCCACCATTCGACAGATTTTGATCTAACTTACCTAACTTACTGAGCTCAATATGACGCTAGAGCGTCATATAACTTATTAGAGAGACATTAAGATAAGTTCATATGACGCTCTAGCGTCATATGAGTATTTTGGCCATACCTCCATATGACGCTCTAGCGTCATATGAGTCGGAGAGTGTTAAATCTACGAATTTGCTTTTCTGACACTATAACAAACCAAGCCTTTAAAATAGCTCAAATTTATAACATGGTACAGTAATCCTGATTATACGAGCGCGCCTTGGCGGTAAAGAACAGTTCTTTCTGAGCCACTTATTTTGATAGTTGTGCGTAATTTGATTAGAATTTTTCGTGTTTAATCGACTGTTGTGCCAGTGCCTATTGATTAATAATTGCCTTAATTTTTTGCAAAATGAGTTGGCCGGAAAATGCTACGAATTTGGCCGAGAGAGCCATAGTGAACCTGGCAACCCTGGATGTACAGTCAGAAACCGCAGTTGCTGAGACACCTCGATAGGGCCCGGACATTGGGAGCGTATTCTTTCTGGCCCACTTTAACTATCCCCCCAGGGGGTAAGGGGGCCTTCATCTAATGGTGGAGGAAAAAAAGAATATGCCTCACGCATCCTACTGCATGTCGTACAAGGCGACTAATAGGGGGGATGGTGATAGACTTGCGGACCAAGTAGCCATCACTATACAATGAAGCCTTGTTATTGGCGCTGGCATTGTCTCTATATGATAGTGCTGTGACAGGGCTTCATTGTACTTGCTCCAAGTTGCCTAATGGCGGCACACTGGCAGTGGGTGTCGCTCCCTCTGGACCCGGCCTTGGCGCCCTGGGCCCAACCTGGACGAAATGGATCCAGAGGGTACAGTACGTAGTGTTTCCCCGGACTGGCACTTTCCGCCCAATAGTATAGGGGCCCGAACCTGGTGGTAGCGCTCCAGGAGGCTGCCCTGTCATTTGGTGAAAAATATCAGGCCAGTCGTAGTGCCGTGTACGCGCACGGGGTGCGTCCCTGCGGCTGGTTCTGGTGGGGCGTACCGAGGCCACTGGATCCTACCCCCTTGTAATCACTTGGGGGATGGTGCTGGGAATGGTCCCGGGGTAGACTGGAGCCGGAGTTTTGGGGGGGGTGATGCCCATCTGCCAGCCAAACCTACCTAACTATGACTAAAATCAAAGAAAATAAACGTAAGTCCGATGAAACAAAACCGCACAGGACAATGACATATGCCCCCCACAAACTCAGACTTGCTAGTGTGAATGTTGGTAGTTTGAATCTGCGTGCGAATGAAGTGGCTGAGATGTGTGAGAGGAGGCGAATGGATGTCTGCTGTACCCAGGAAACACTCTGGAAGAGGCATGGGGTACAGTGGATTGTCGGAAGGAGGAAAAGATATAGGATATACTGGATGGGTGTGGAGACTGATAAAGCGAAAGGAGGAGTGGGTGTTCTGGTGGCTGAAGAGCTGGCGGAAAGTGTGCTTCAGATTACGAGAGTTAGTGAAAGGCTGATTGTTTTGAAGTTGAAAGATGGTGAAAGAATTCTGAATGTGATATCTGCATATGCCCACAGGCTGGTTTACAGAAAGAGATAAAAGAGGACTTCTGGAATGACACCGTCAGTGTCATTTCAGGCCTCTCGGAGAACGAAATAACTATCGTGGGGGGGACCTCAATGGTCACGTGGGAGCATCTGCAGATGGATACGAGGGGGTACATGGAGGAATTGGTTACGGAAGGAGAAATCTAGAAGGCGAATATATATTGGAGTCCTGCGTTGCACTCAACATGGTTGTGTGTAACACAA
The DNA here is from genome assembly GCA_032716605.1 of Paralithodes platypus. Classification (NCBI taxonomy): domain Eukaryota; kingdom Metazoa; phylum Arthropoda; class Malacostraca; order Decapoda; family Lithodidae; genus Paralithodes; species Paralithodes platypus. The sequence continues at coordinate 58,016,298 of CM064486.1, read as the reverse complement.
AGTTCAAGAAAAGACAGAGCCACCTGATCACATATAACTCTGGGGTCTCCAGTAGCCAGATAGATTACTTCTTGGTTAACAGGAAAGACTGGAAACTAGTTCGAGATGTAAAGGTCATCCCGAGCGAAGAATGTATCCCCCAGCATAAGCTACTTGTGTGCGACATGAGCTTATACAGAGATCCTAAGCGCAAGAAGGTTTACATACCCAAAAGGAAAGTGTGGCTGCTGAAGGACAAGGAAGTTAGGGATAGGTTTCATAATGAACTGGAGGAAATGAATAGAAATATGGAAGCTAGGCCTAACGATGTAAATAGCCAATGGAACTTTCTTAAGCATAGCCTTATCGCTGTCACTGACAAAGTCTGGGAAAACAAAGGGTCACCCCAGGAATAAGACCTCTTGGTGGTGGAATGATGAGGTAGAACATGCTGTGAAAGAGAAAAGGAGATGCTTCAAAGCATGGAAGAAAGGAGGCAGCAGGGAGGAATACCAGGCAGCTAAACGAACTGCCAAAAGAGTTATTTACAATGCTAAAAATCGCATTAAGGACCTGGTCCTCGAACAAGTGTGTAACACTGATAATCCCAATGGGATCTTCAACCTAGCTAGGCGAGTTAAAAATGACAGTAGGGATATTATAGGTGAACGGTGTGTTAGAGATGATAATGGGAAGATTGTGTATGCAGAAAATGAAATCAGAGAAGCATGGAAGGTACACTATGAACGATTGCTAAATGTAGAGTTTGAATGGGATAAGGAACAGCTTAGTATCGAAAAACCAATATCTGGGCCCCCTCCTTTGATAGCACCAGCTGTAGTGAGCGACGCATTCAATAAAATGAAGGACGGTAAAGCTCCAGGTTGCTCCGACATTGTCGCTGAGATGATAAAAGCCTCAGGGGATATTGGTGTAAACTTAGTCACTGAGTTGATAAACACCATTATTAAAGATGAGAAAATCCCAGAGGATTGGCTCAAAAGTGTAATAGTAAATATATACAAAGGAAAAGGGGATGCGCTAGATAGAGGAAATTATAGGGGCCTGAAAATGCTTGACCAAATCATGAAGGTCTGTGAGAGAGTCCTTGAGGGTTTGATCAGGCAAAGCATCTCTATTGATGATATGCAGTTTGGTTTTATGCCAGGACGTGGTACAACCGATGCTATCTTCATAGTCAGGCAGATACAAGAAAGATACTTACTAAAAGGCAGGGATCTTTACTTTGTGTTTGTGGACCTGGAGAAGGCCTTTGATAGGGTACCTAGAGATGTTGTGCAGTGGGCTATGAGGAAACTTGGTGTGGAAGAGTGGCTGGTGCGTGTGATAATGAAGATGTATGAGGATTCGCGAAGTTCGGTGAGGGTGAAGGGTGTACTGAGTGATGAGTTCGCAGTCTGTGTTGGAGTCCATCAGGGTTCAGTGTTAAGCCCCCTCCTCTTTATTATGGTCTTGGAGGCGCTGTCTAGAGTTTTTAGAGGCGGACTCCCGTTGGAACTGTTTTATGCAGACGATTTAGTCCTAATAGCTGACAGTATGCAGGATGCTGAGGCCAAATTCAGAGAGTGGAGAGAGGGCATGGCGAGCAAGGGTTTAAGAGTCAATATTAACAAAACCAAGGTTATGCATTGTAGATTGAGACGAGGCAATGTGGAAAAGAGCGGTGCATACCCATGTGCAGTGTTTGGAAAGGGAGTGGGCGTTAACTCAATTCAATGTAGCATCTGTCGATGTTGGGTACACCATGGGAGTAAGCGCTGTAGTAGAATAAAGGGGCCCCTGCCGAAGGATAAGTCAGAAATAGAGAAATTTGAGTGCGTAGTGTGCAAAGGCGAGCTTGTGTTAAGTGATGATCCTGTGGCTGTGAATTTTGGAAATGAGTCTTTGGAGCTGGTGAACAAGTTTTGTTACCTAGGAGATACCATCACTGCCGGTGGTGGGGCCGAGGCTGCCACTGTTGCTAGAATTAGGTGTGGCTGGGGGAAGTTCAGAGAATTGATGCCAATCCTGACCATGAAAAGAATGCCTCTCCCCTGAAGGGAAAGGTGTATGCCTCATGTGTTAGAAGTGCAATGATGTATGCCTCAGAAACATGGGCCGTTAAAGTAGAGGATGTCAACAGAATGGAGCGTAATGAGATGAGAATGGTGAGATGGATGTGTGGGGCCAGGCTACAGGATAGAATAACAAATGTTGAGCTGAGGAGACGTTTAGGTATAAAGAGTATTAGCGAGGTGATGCGTACAAGTAGACTGGGATGGTATGGACATGTGGAGAGAATGGATGAACAAAATTGGGTGAAAAAATGCAAGTCTGTGATTGTGGAGGGAGCTGCACCAAGGGGTGGACCGAGGAAGACCTGGGATCGGACTATACGCGCCGATCTCAAATCCAAGAACTTGACAAGTGAAGCAGCCCTTAACAGGGTTGCCTGGAACGCCGCCATTAGGACAAGAGACTGAAACTGCACTGCTGTGTGGAACACTCAGTCTTAAAATTTTATGTATGTATGTATGTAAAGCTGCACACGTTTCGAACCAATAGATGTTTTACTCAGTCTGCCATGTAAAATTATGGTACAGTACTGTTGTTATGCTACGATCCGATTCATACTACACAATCTGATATATAAATGAAAAAATACCATTGTTTGTTATTCCCTCCTGTATCTATATTAAACACGGATAGCTATTAACCCGGGAACTGCCGGGAAACTCTTAAGAGTTCCCCCGGCGGACTGCGGGGAGACTCTAAAGAGTCAGAGAAAAAAAAAAAATCAACTTTTGAAATCGATTTTTTTTTTTTTTTTTTATTTTTTTTTATTTTTTTGGCCCCTGGGCCATGCAAAATCTCAGTCCTCTACCTCCCCTCCTTCCCCACTTTCCTCCTCTCCTTCAGTTATCACCTATTTTCCCTGTTATTCCCTTATTCTGAGGTATATTTTCGTGCTAACATTAGAAATCCGGTTGCAGGGTGTGGTCATCACTGATAGCAAGCGAATGCAAGAGAGAGAGAGAGAGTATCGATCGACTGTCTCAGTGGCCTTGGGGGAAATTGGCGGGAAAGCAGCATGCCTCACCCATACATTATACAACTCGCGGGCTATATCTCCGATTTTGACCATCCAAACGCTGTTTTCACTCGTTTTATTGTTGTTTCAGGTTAATACCTTTATAATCAACCCATAATAGGCGCATATGGATAAGTATTAATGCTATTAATGGTACAATGAATATTTTAGTGACGGAAACACCTCTAATACATGCGCACAGGGAGAGGTGTCTAATTACCCCCGTGCGCACTTGTTAGGTTAAAGAATCAAGAGTAAAAAAAAAAAAAAAAAAAAAAAAAAAATGCAGTGAATGAACAGGCTTGCGTTCTGTCTGTGTGTGAGATTCATCAGACGTCATCCATAGTAGTTCCTATTCAACACATACCAGTACTCACATATAATTCATCCATTTTTTTATCATGATATTAACCTTGTTGCACTGTGTAAACATTGCAATACATCAGATCCTATAATACTAACATCGAAAAGGTATCTATAGCCATTGCTAAATGTAATATCACGATACGATGCTTATATAGTCTTTATCCTTTAATGTTATATACACATTTTACAAAATTAATACCGAATAATATTATATAAACCTATCAGCATCCGAAGCTTAACTTGGTGTGGTATTACATAATACCCCCCATATATCACTACTGATATCTCATTGCCGTTTCACACCTGAATTTCATATCCAGATGATAACATGTAATATTACATTGCATAGTTTGTTGTGTTGTATGTCATGAAGCAGACACTTCTATTTTCAGTGTTTGTCACCTACTGTAGAACATTATGTGTATTACAACCCAACACACATCGGTTCACTTACACACACACACCTAAATCCTGTTCATTCACTTTGCAATGTGGAAGTATTTCTTTTCTTTATACTGTATATTTTTCAAAACATATGGTGATATTCATGTCCGTATTTACTATAGATACGTAAGGGAATATAATAAAGGTATTTTTGTTATTTGTAAATCCAAAAATATATGAATGCAGATCATAGCATAGCAGCAGCATTATAATTTTACATGGCAGACTGAGTGAAGCATCTATTGGTTCGACACGTGTGGTCATAGGTATGCGGCCTTGTGATAGCTAAAGTGGGCTGTCGTCCAGAAATGATGTGCTCCACTTGTCTGGGCTCTATCAAAGTGTCTCAGAAATTGCGGTTTCTGACTGTACATACAGTATATTTAATTTTTGAAGACCGAGTGGTCCACACAAGCTATGATTTCAGTTTCCCGCTCCAATGGCGCCATTCCAGGCAGCCCCACCTGCTATTTTTTTTTATCTTGAGAAGAGATTGTATGACTGTCCCATTTCTTTATAGGTCTACCCCTTGGTGCAGCTCCCTCCATGTTCATGGACTTGGATCTTTTCACCCAAAAGGTCATCCATTTCATATGCCCAAACCATCCTAGCCTGATTGTCCACATCTCTTAAATAATGCTCTTGATGTATGTACAGTGTACACGTATATACTCAGGCCCAATCCCCACTTTTCCTTTTTTGAGGAAGGCGACTCAAGACAGAGCCCGAATAGGGACAACACAAAAACAAAATATAAATTCATACACATCTAGGTCACCCAGGAGAAGACCCAGAGACCAGGGTCACCAAGGTCGCTCCAGCACTCCCCCGGCCCCCGACCACCCGGAGAGGTTCCGATCTTGGCAGGCAGACATGCAGCGAAGCCGAAACCACAAGCCCGCCCACCACACTTCCAGGCGCGCCCTTCATATAAACCGTCTCCCCAGTCCAAGCGCCTGATGGACTATTATCTAGTAAAACTTGCGCCCAACCCCTTCTCCCAAATTACCACGTGTTCACTCGTCTATTCACAAGCATTCTCCATTCATTCCTGTTTATTACCACTTCCCTTGCCTGATCTATAGTCATTCCTCTATCTTCCAACGCTTTTCCTACACAGTCTCTCCATCTCAATGGAGGTCTTCCTACCCCTATACCTCCCCTTGTGTCTGACTCACATATTCTCTTTGTAAGCCTTTCATTTTCCATTCATTCAACATGACCATACCAGCTCAGCACCCTTCTGTCCACTCTGGCCGACAAATGTTCCTACTGCCCCACTCTCCTATGTATCTCTTCATTCCTCAATCTGTCTCTACGAGTAATTCCACACATACTCCTCAAGCAGCTCACCTCCATCACATCCAGCTTTCTTCTCTTCTTTTCCTTCAGAACCCATGTCTCAGCCCCATACATCACTGTTGGCACAACAATTCCTTGATACATTGCACTTTTAACTTTCATTCCGAGATTTCTCGCCTTCCACATACTGTACTTCCCATTGGTCCGAAAACCTTCCTTCCTTCACACACTCTCTGTTTTACCTCCATTTCCATACCTCCACTCCTGATTATCGTTCTTCCTTATCGTAAATACGATACGCTATGACTCTTTTGTGATCCCGTATGTCTCTGTGACGTCACGGTCGCTCCTGCAGCACGACGTAGGACGAGTAGATCGTATATTATAAGATTGTAAATAAGTTAAGTTATAAAAGGCCTAATATGCTATGTTGTTGTTGTTGTTGTTCCCCAGGCTGTCTGGCCGAACAGCCCCAAGGTCTCGAGCAAGGCCAAGGCCATAAATGAGCGCCCCCACAAAATCCTCCCTGCTTACCACTAACAAAGCCCGGGTGACCGAAGCCACTCCAAGGCAGGGAGCTGAGGAAGGTGCGGAAACGCCCAGGAAACCAAAGCCCCACCCAAGGCCCTGTGCCCCTCAGCAATTATGAAGGGAAAGTTGAGGGGTAAGGGAAAAATGTGATGCTTTGGCTCCCAATCTGCCAACTTCTAGATTGGCAGTAGGGAGGTCAATCCACGGAAAGAGCCACTTGAGATCTAGAAGATATATAAGTAAAAGGAACAGTCAGAGTAAGCTATGGGTATGGCAGAGATCACTCAGTTCTCACTCGGATAGACCAGCCCATCACCACATGACTAGAACCCAATCCTCTCAGCATCAGCTAGGAAAGGCCCTAGAAAGCCGCCTTTGGCGGGAGGATAGCTCCCCTATTTCAACTCCTTTCGGGGTTGGGCACCCGCCCCAATATGCTATTAAGCAATATTGCCATGGTCTTATGTAGTATATTATAGGTTTGACTCCTGTAAGGAGATAAAGAAAACCTAATATTTAGTAGTGGCCCCGTAATCATTGACGAACATGCCTATTACATAAGGCACCCTCTTCAAACACTCATCCGCCGTAGTTTTGAATCTACCGCGCAGAGCATCTAAAATATGAGGAGCCTTCATCATGAGCGCACGCGACCTCACTCATGGCTTGTCATTATGAATTGGGTTCTCACTACGAAAAAACTTCGTAAAATATAAAAAGAAAAAGAAAATAAGAATAACTATTCAATAAGCTTTCCATAATATCGTGGATGTACTTGTGTGGATCTTTGACCAGACGCTGACTCAGGCGTCATTCTTCCTTCACTGACATATCAAGTAACCAAAATCCTCAATACATCAACGAATGGGAAGGGGATGGTCGGGAGGGCCCCAGTCGTCAATGATTACGGGGCCACTACTAAATATTAGGTTTTTTTATCTCCTTACAGGAGTCAAACCTATAATTTATTAGTGGCCCCTCCATCATTGACGAACATGCCTGATTTCTAAGACTGGAGGGGGACATTCGTAATCATATCATGACTCTAGAAAAGCAGATAATCAAACAACCACATAGTATTCTTACTTTGAAAAATATATATTTAATGGCGCAGCACATATATACAAAAAGGGGGTCAAGCAGGGGCGTGCTTCAAAGAAGCCTGCTTGATACAAAAGGTTAACTCTTGAGACTGCGAACAGATCTGTAAGTTAAAAAGGCACCCCACTCAACATAAGTGGTGAAAAATAAAAACTTATAAGTTTACATGTGCACATATAACCCCATAATACTCGTGGAAATATTTTTCAAAATATATCCAATGCTTAAAACTAAATTGCTTTTACAGCCAAAACTATTATAACAACCCTGTTGTTTGTAATAACATTGTACCAGCACAATTTCCCGCCCTGAATAGAACAGAGAAATTTTCATATCACATTACTCATACTCGTATCACAGCTCTTTATACTCCGGCGGGGTCTAGGGTGTCCTATGTTACACTGACTGCACCCCCCCCCCCCCCCTTTCCTTGAAATTAAAACAAAAAGTGACTTAAGGGCCACCTAGACCCTCTGCCTTAAAGCTATACATGGCAAGGAAGGTTTGTCTAGAGCTACTGACAGGGTTTTTTTTTTTTTTTCCTATGTGATTGAGGGAGGCAAAAGGCATAACTGCCTATAGCGAGTGCCTCCCCCATAGTTGAAAGAGTGACAGGGCCAAAATCAAGGGACGTTCGAGCCAAAATGCCTGGACACACAGAGTTTGAAGCAATTTAAGTCATAGGAAGCGGGAAAGACTGATTCTGGGAGAGAGTTCCAGAGCTCAGCTGTTGAGTAGAAGAAAGTTTGAGAGTAACGTTTCACTCTTGGGTTGGAGAGTTGCACAGAGTAGGGATTAGTTGCAAGATGGGTACCACGTGCCCTACGTAAAGGAGGTGGTATGCACTGGATAGCTCTGAGGAACACTGATTATTATAGTAGCGATAGAATAGCGAGAGAGATGCAACATTGCGGCGGAGAGAGAGATTGCAGAGAGTTGGTGAGTGGACGGGAGTTAATGATATGAAAGGCCTTCCTTTCAACCTTGTCTAGGAGAGTGGTGTGAGAGGAACCTCCCCACACATGTGAACAATACTCAATACAAGCGCGCACTATGCCCCTGTACAGAGCAAGAAGCTGTGCAGGGGAAAAGAACCCCCTAAGGCGGTTGAGCACACCCAGCTTCTGGGAGGCTGCCTTAGCAAGACTGGTAATATGGTCCTTCCAAATGAGAGCAGAAGAAAAAGAGACACCAAGAATATTGAGGGAAGATGAAGGGTTGATTTTTGTATTGTTGAAGAATAAGGGATAGTCCGCTGGGAGATCCTGACGGGTAGATAGATGGAGAAATTGGGTTTTGGAAGCATTAAAGTTAACAACACAATCTACACTCAATGAGAGCTCTGTGGGAAAGCCCGATCGTGGCCATGGCCTTTCTCAGGGACTCGGGGCTGTTCGGCCAGGCAGCTTAGGGAACAACAACAACAACAACAACAAGGTTTTCTCTGCCCCAATTGGAAATAGTATTTAGATCAGAATTTAAGAGTTCTATGGCTTCATTACGTTTGTCGTTGAGGGATTGCTGGCTGGGGCGTTCTGAAAAAGTAATGGAGTAGTGTAAGGTTGAGTCGTCTGCGTATGAATGGATGGGAATTAAGGTACAGTTAAGGAGATCATTTATAAAAATTAGAAAGAGAATAGGAGATAGGACAGAGCCCTGAGGACACCGGAGTTTAGGTGAGGAAGTGAACAATGGCCGTCCACAACCGCGGCTATGGAACGGCCAGGAAATTAGAGACAAAGGCACAGATGGAGGGATAGAAACCGAAGGAGGGTAGTTTAGAAATTAAGATTTATGCCAGACTCTATCGAAGGCTTTCGATATGTCTAGTGCAATAGAAAAAGTCTCACCGAAGTCCGAAAGGAGGATGACCAAGAGTTAGTAAGATATTGAAAGAACATCACCAGTAGAGCGACCCGTGAGCCATACTGGCGATCTGAGAGCAGATTATGAGAAGTGAAATGCTTAAGTAACTTGGAAGCAAGAATAGTTTCAAAAACTTTAGAATGACAAGAATGAGAGCAATTGGACGATAGTTGGAGGGTTGAGTGGTCACCCTTCTTTGGGACAGGTGAATGTGAGCAAACTTCCAGCATGAAGGGAAGAAGTTAGAGGATAGACAGAGACGAAAGTTTGCCTAGGCAGGGAGTCCGCACGGAAGCACAGTTTTTGAGAACAGGAGGAACACCGTCCGGACCATACGCTTTAGTGTTAAGCCCAGAGAGGGTAGAAGTACATCTTTAGAAGAGATTAGGATATTAGGCATAAGTAAGAGAGAGGAGGCGGAGAGGGAGGAATAGCACCGGAATCATCCAAGGTGGAGTTTCTAGCAAAAGTTGAGCGAAGAGTTTAGCTTTGTCAGAGGAAGAAGTGATGGTTGTGCCATCAGAGTGGGAAAGGGAAAGACGAGGAAGAGAAATTGTTGGAGAGGTTTTTGGCTAGATGCCAGAAAGCTTGGGAAGAGCTAGTTGGATAGTTCAGTGCATTTATTATTGATGAAAGAGTGTTTGGCAAGTCGAGACAGATTTGGCTTGATTCCGGGCAGAAACATATGAAGAATGAGAGTCTTGAGTTTTAAGGCGTCGGTACCGTTTGAATGCTTCCTCCTTATTGCGGACAGCAGTAGAACAGGCGTGAGTAAACCAAGATTTTTTAGCATTAGTCTGAGAGAAAGAATGGAATGTATGCTTCCATGCCCGATAGGATTACCTCGGTAATGCGTTCAGCACTCTCCGAGGGTCGTCGGCCATGGAAGCAGAAATAATTCCATGGGAAATCAAAGAAGTACTGCCGAAGAGCCTCCCAGTCGGCAGCGCCAAAGTGCCACAAGCGCCGCTGGCTAGGAGGATCGGGTGGCCGTACTGGAGAGATAGGACAGGTGACAGAGATAAGTTTATGGTTGGAGGAGCCCAAAGGAGAGAAAAGATCGACAGTATAAGAAGAAGGGTTAGAAGTTAGAAACAGGTCAAGAATGTTGGGCCGATCTCCGATGCGATCAGGGATACGGGTGGGTTGCTGAACTAACTGCTCTAGGTCATTTAGGATAGAAAAGACATAGGCTTGTTCACCAGGTGGATCAGTAGTGTGAGAGGAGAGCCATTGGCGGTGGTGAACGTTGAAATCTAAGATGGAGATTTCTGAGAAAGGAGAAATGGATAGAATGTGTTCCACTGTAGAGTTTAGATAGTCAAAGAATTTGGAAAGTTGGTAGAGTTAGGGGAAAGATAGACAGCACAGAAATATTTAGTAAGAGAATGACAGGAAAGTTTGAGCCATAAAGTTGAGAATTCAGAGGAGTCGAAATCGGGAACACGAGAGCAAGTGAGTTTGTTGTGCACATATGCACAACATCCGCCTTTGGCTTTGAAACTAGGATAGAGAAAGTAGGAGGATACAGAGAAGGGGCTGCTGGATGTTGCTACAGACACCTGAGTTTCGGTGAGGAAGAGAAGATCAGGTTTGTAGGAGGAGAGATGGTGCTCAACAGAGTGAAAGTTAGAGGAAAGTCCACGAATGTTGCAGAAATTAATATAAAGAGTAACAGGCCGAGGTCCAGGTAATTGGTAATTGTGTGGGGTCGTCAGGGGATGGTCGGTCGGGTGTGGGGGCATTTATGGTCCCCCCCCCCCGGGGATTCTGAGGCTGGGCTAGAATTCATAATTTTTTTTTTTTTTTTTTTTTTAATTTTGGTGTGGAGGAATGAAGTGTGGTGTGCATGTTTAGTATAGTGAAGTGGATAGGAGGAGGAGGTGTTTGTGAGAGCTAGCTGGTACCGAGTCAAAAACGTATGATTAGAGGCCCACGAATGCGTGGACGTAATATCTTCCACAGAAAAATTCTTAAGGAAACGCAAAGAGGCTGCCCATTTGCGTAAATCGTGGGCCCTACCCACAACACCGGGATTACTCTCTTTAATGACCTCGACCAAAAGAGAAGCCAATCTACGCTTCAGTAAGCGCTTACCCGTACTTGCCACCCATAAAGCACCCTGGGGGTTTAGAGGAGCTACCCTCAAATATTTGGTTAGAGCTTGCACTGGACATACAGTAAATTATGGTGCACCTTTCCCCTTTTCAACGCCGGCACAGTGAACTCAGAAAACATGTGTGCACTGTGCTCATTCTTGGCTACAAACCCTGGGGAAGGTGCAATGTGAATACATTCATTAAGCCTACCAAACCTGAGGCAATTAGGTGTGTTGCTCATCGCCGCCAGCTCTGACACTCTGTTCCCTGTGGCCAAAGCCAAAAGGAATACCACCTTTTTTAAGAGTAATGTAAAATCTGCAGTATTTTGGTACAGACGGAAGTGAAGTAATGACAATGCTTTGTCCAGAGACCAAGTAGGCATGAGCTGACGGGGAGGTGGACGGAGTTTTAAACATGCCCTCATAAAACCTGTTTCCTCCGCAACTGGTATTGAGAGACCGGTAAGGTCCCAAAATGGTATTCTAATCGCTGTTAAGTGATTTTTTAACGTTACCACAGATAAACGTTTCTGCTCAAACAGATAATTTAAATAATTAAAAACTAACGCCACCGAGGGCACCGTTTGTTCTGTTCTAAGGATCCAAGAAGTAAAGGCTTGCCAATGCGATTGGTACTGTCGTTTTGTAGACTGAGTATATTGATTCAATAATTTATTGGTCACCTCTCTACCATACGGTGCTAGCCACTTGGCCTCCTGAATGTCCATAATGCAAAAGTCAGCGAGGTCGCTAGGTTGCCAATCGTGTCTAAGTGGGAAAACCCGACCGGGAGCGACACCGGGTCCGGGCACCACGTTTTCAATTGCTGGTACCACAACTGCGCCGGCCACAGGGGCGCGATTATTGAGACTAAGCCCCGATAATCTCGTAGTTTGTTTACTACATGGCACATTAGAGACGCGTCTGGCGGCGGAAACAGATAGATGGAACTCCACCTGTTCCAGTCTGTCACCAGGGCGTCTGGCCCCCCTGCCGGCGTTATCGTCCGGCGGGTGAGGTATAGTGGGAGTTTGTGAGTCTCCTTGGACGCGAACAGATCCACTTGTGGATGGTAAAGCTCTGCAATCATTTGGTTGAAAATGGTTTGCTTGAGCGCCCATTCTACTGTTGTGCTCTGACTCCGAGACAGAGCGTCTGCCCAGACGTTTGCTACGCCTGGGAGATAAGATGCATGAAGATGAATGTCCAGCCTGTTGGCTAGAGTAAAAATCTCTTCTGACACGTTTAGCAACTTCCGAGATCTCGTTGACCCTTGTTTCTGAATACAGTGAACCGCATTCATATTGTCCATTCTGAAGGCCACCGACTTGCCCCGTAAAGTAGAGCCGTGAGCCTGAAGGAAATATAAGGGGACTAGTAATTCCTTGACATTGATGTGGGAGATTTCTAAATGGGACCAAAGCCCTTGACCCTGGTGCCCTTGGTTTGACTGAAAACCCCAACCTATCGTTCCTGACGCATCCGTGTCTACCCATACCGTCGGCGGAGGAGAGGTCCATGACATTACCGAGTGCAACATTTCCCTCTTCGCCCAGACCGCTAGTAAGTTGTGGATTAATTTTGGTATGGGCCATAATTTTTTCGCCGGCAATAGCGGAAAATATCTGTTGCCCTCCAATATTAAACGCTTTACTTTCAACCGGCCCAACATTACCGTTAGTTGAATCCCGTTGAGAGAGCCGACCAGAGACTCCCAGATTCTGCGTGTCGTAGTCAGACTGTGAAGGAACCTGAACAGTTTCCTGCGAAATCTGTTTAGATTGTCCACACTCTGACTCAGAGTGAGAGCAGCTGTGTCCCAAACCAGCCCTATCCACTGAACTACTCGTGAGGGAACAAGGTTTGACTTTACCAGATTTACCTTGAACCCTAGAGTTTTGACATGTTTTAATGTTATGTTGACATGATTTATGCATACTTGCTCTGTCTGTGCCACCACCAGCCAGTCGTCTAGGTACCATAAAATCCTGATCCCTTGTTGTAACAATGGCATCAGTGCTTGCCGGACTAATTTCGTGAATAAGCGAGGTGCCAGGTTCAAACCGAATGGCATCCTCTGAAAAACATAAGTTTGATCCCTGATCCGTAAGGCCAGAAATCTTTGAAATCTTTTGTTTACCGAGACGTGCCAATAAGCGTCTGTCAGGTCTAAGGAACACATCCAACCTCCCGGCGGAAGTGTTAGCCTGATTTGGTGCACCGTTAACATCCTGAATGACTCGTTGTGAATGTGAAGGTTCAGATACGACAGGTCTACGACGGGTCTCATCTGAACACTGTCCCTTTTGGGAACCAAAAATAGCTTGGATGTGAAGACTGGGTAATTTTGAGGGACCGGGATGATGACATTCTTGGCGATCATTTCCTTGATCAGTGACTCCACCTCTAATGAAACTAGATTCGCCGTTGTCGGCTGACGTAAACGAGGTCGCCGGAGCCACTGACAAGTGATGCCTTTGCGTGCCACCATCCTTGCCCAAGTGTTTAACAGCCATGCTTGGTGACACGTTCGGAACGACCCAGTTAGCAGACAAGGGTTCGCCGGCTGTACTACCCTCGGATCCACCCGCCTTAAGACCGGCCCCGGGAATGAGAGAGACATTAGTTTTTTTATGGTGGTGTAGGTGGTGGTGGTGGTGGCCGCTTCGCCGGCTGGCTGGCGTTGGCAGAAGACGTGCCCTGACCTGGTTTATTATAGCCTCGTCCTTTCTGACCTGTAAACTTACCCTGTTTGTACCTGTACTGACCTTGAGTGGAGGAGGACTTAGGTAGATGAAAGGGCTTAGATCCCCCCGGGTGTGCTTTTGCGACTGGCTTGGGTTTGAGGAAGTTAAAGGCAGGTTTTCTAGAAGGGGCGGGACTATGTTTAAAGGCCTGAGCCATATTAAAAACGGTTCTCCACACCTCAGGGGACATTAAAGAGGGAGTGAGCACTGGTGACATGACCACCTGATTCGCAATACGATCAGGAAGCCTCCGTACTAAGGACATCCTGAGATCTTGTCGTGCTCGCACCGCCTCAAGCAAGGCTGTGCGTATGTCACCCAATGACTGAATTGACGACTGAAGGAGCAGTCGCCGAGACAGTTCAACCGATCTTCTAGCATCCGCGTCTGCGATTGCCTGAGTGGACCGGAGCATCGATTTAGCCACCTGTTGCATCACAATGTACTGTGAGAACAGTCTAAATGCTTTCCCCCGTAGCCTAAATTCTCGGTCTAGGTGAGTAGGGGTAGGGGTAGTGAAAGGATCCTTGAGTTCACATAAATTGATTTTGGGTGCAGCTAAGAAATCAAACAAAGCCGAAGGGACTCCGCCGGCAGAACACACTGGCATTGAAAACCAAGAATGACTATCCTGAGGGATCTGGTGGGAAGTTTTTGAGGTGAAGGTGGTCGCAAAGTTCTGAGCCTCCGTCTCCCAATCCACCCAAGGTCCCGGACCCAACTGCCCCACCTTTAACACTGGATTAGCGACTGAGTATGTGACAGTTTGCAAATCAAGTTCTGGTGTGAGGGTTGACAGTGTCTTTATGTCATTAAAACCATCGTGCTTGGACCAGTCAGAAAACAGTTTCGAAGCTGAGGCAGGGGGCAGGGCAGGTTTAGCAGTATAAACAAAATAGTCCTGGTGATAATAATTAGGAATGGCCTTAACATTAACATCTAGTACATTCCCCAAAGTATCCAAGGCCCTTAATTTTTTAGATTTATTGCCTTGTATTACCCAATCACGTGGCACCGGAAGTTCCCCTGACAAGGTAGGTTGAGCGACCTCTGGATTAGTGGGGATCAAGTGAACCCATGACTCATCTGGGCCGTACAGTAAGGGCATAGCTACCTTTCTCATAGGTGCTTTATCTAAAGGGGGTGGATTGACATCCGTTATAACCCTTACATTCGAAGTAGTCAGTGCCGCCGTAGCAGGCCTAGTGACAACCGATGGTGATATAGAGGGAGGGTGAGGGATCTGAGTCAAAGCAATAGAAGTCATCAGAGGCCGGACGTTAGAACCTGTCATAGGAGCTCCCGGGTCCACTGTAGGAGTCTCCGGCTGTTGGTCAAAACATTTAGTGAGAGCATTAACTAGCAGCCCATCTATTTCCTCTGCTGTGACAAATGTATTCGATGATGAACTCAAAGGTGAATCATTACGATCCTGTGCGGCGTCTAAAACTGACCCTGACTCCTGCACTTCCCTGTATGAGATGATAGATACATCGTCTTTGTCATCCGGCTCACCACGAGAGGATTCCGCCGAAGCCAGAGTCTCATCTTGTTGTAAAGACAAGTCAGGAATAGATGATGGGATCGCCGCGTCCCGGTGGACATCAGCCACTGTTTGTGTAGTTCTAGCCATAGGTTGAGAAAACCGCCAAACACCCATGCCTTGGCCTGCACTCCCTTGGGAGTCTGACATACCCTCAATTATGGAGTTCCCACTTGACTCTGCCAGTGGACGATCACTGTCCACTGAACTCTCCAAATCTAGAGTTAAAATACTAAGAGGTAAACTATCTTTTGGTACTGGTACTAAATTCTCCCTATGAGATTGCACACTAGCTCTGTCGGGGGTAGAGGTATGACGAGAGGCACTAGACTCCGGTGAACGCCGGGAGGCCTTTCGATCATGTGAGTCCTTCCGGGAAGATTTGTGGCTACGGTGCGACCGCGAACTGCTCTTGGGTTTAGAAGATTTCTCGCTATATTCACTTGTTGACCCCTCTGTCTTACTCTTCTTGCTCGTTGGTGAAGAAGAGAGACTCGGCGGCTGCTGCCTAAGCTGGGACCTGGACTTAGATCTCGCCCGTGACGAGGAGGCTGCCGCTGGGGGCGTCGGTTCTCGCTGTCGCTTAGCTGTGCCTGGGGCTGGAGCAAGTATAGAACCCTGTCCAGTCTCTGTTGGTTTACGAACAGTTACTCTAGAGGGACGTTTAAGGGGAGGGTGCTCAACTAGTAACTTATCCCATAACTGGACGTTATCGCATTGAAGTGACTTATGAGCCACAATAGTAGTATAAGCGGTCATCTGCTGCCTGACCTCCCGTAAGGCGACCGCTGCGGTCTTGTCATTGTCTTGTAAGACTTTTAAACTGAGTTGAGAGCAAAAGGTACAGTTTCGCATCACCCACAGACCCCTTGAGCGGTCGAGACATTTAACACATTTTATACAAAGGGTGTGCGCAAAAATAGGGATACCTGAACAGGAGGGCGTAATGCATAAAGCAAAAACCGGGGCAAAGGTAGCCATGACAGAGACTGGTGGGAAACTTACTCCAGGTTCTGTATAGACCCGCCGGGACCCAGCTCTGGAAAAAAAGAAAATTTCCAGGAATTAATGCTCATAAGGTTAATCCAACATGTCCGCACACAAGTGTTAAATAACCCGCCGGGTAACGAGACGCAATCCACAACGACTACGGCTCGCTACGCGGTGGGGTTCCTAAGTAAAAGATTTCAAATTATCTTAACTTGTCCAAAAAGATTTATGAATACCCTCTGACATAATATAAAGACCCGCATGGCGTTTATATTTGATTTTAGTCTTTCCGGTGGTGTTTGTTTCCAGATTCAATTTTTTGGAAAAACCCCCTAAAAAAGACGCCGGCCCCCGAATTATCTCGTAGATAAAAAACTGGGAAGCCTGACACATATACGAGACCTAACTTCTCCCGAAGTATCTTTTTAGATCGCCGTATGCTGAAGGCGGCGATACAAAACGTATCCCTCAATTGTCTGGGTAACTACCTGAATTGTAAATTCGTTATTCCCACCCTTCCAGGAAGCACCCGCCGGGCGTGAATATTAGTTTAAAAACTGTTAACCCCAATTACGCCTTAAGCTGAAGGCGGCGATACAAAACGTATCCCTCAATTGTCTGGTTAACTAACTGAATTGAAAATTCGTTATTCCCACCCTTCCAGGGAGCACCCGCCGGGTGTGAATAATAGTTTAAAAACGTTAACCCCAATTGTGCCTTAATTCGCCGTATGTTGAAGGTGATACACAATGCATCCCTCAAAGTCTGGTCAACTAAACTGAATTTCTATTGTAAATTCGTTCATCCAACCCTTCCAGGTTGCACCCGCCGGGTGATTTAAAGTTAACCCCAACCAATCCTATCCCCACTTCTTTGTAAAAGATCGCCGGGGAGGAAAAACAACAACAGCTTAGGTTCTTTATTGGCTTTGCAAAACCGAAAAAACTACAAACACGTGTCCGTATGAACACTGTTAGATGGGTACAGCCATCCCGCCGGGATTCATAAGGGGCCTGAAACAGGCACCACAGAGACGCAGTCCTGGGGAGCCACAGACACCCACTCGCCGGGGAAACAAGCCTGTTATTAAACCACGCGTGGCTAAAACTCGGCAACCAGCCGGGTTATTCATGGTGTAACCGAGAAAAACCCGCCGGAAATAACCCACCCCGTCCAGATACCATCTGAACGCAAAATAGGACCGAGGCGTAGCCAAAACACAACTAACGCCGGGCCCAACATAGTCCGAGGAATTAGCCAATACACAACTAAACCAGCACACATAAATAGTCCGTGGAATTAGCCAATACACAACTAAACCAGGACACACATGACACAGTAGTACATATTTATAACATAAATCAATAACACTTGTACATGTGGCAAAGCTACGAGAGGCTGGCTAGGCCTAGGCAGACGGACATAAAAGTAAGCATGTCGTAATATAAACAAAAAGCACTGAATTATATCACAACAGGAACCACCGTCAACACACCACTGTAGCAAACACTTCCGGCAAAGGGAAGAACTGACTCGGAACCCAGAAAAAACTTCACTAAGTGAAGAAAAATACGCTGGGAACGTCAGCAAAAATAAGCTACCTCATCATAAAGATAAAAGGAAGCAATAATAACGCGTAATGAAAGCCGCCTGCATCACAAAGCTAGCTAACAGTGAAAAAGTTCACAAGTCCACAACAGGACCACGAGGGTACATCCGAAATAGATGCCCCAAACACATGACCCAAAAAATACTGCACTGCGGGCAACCAGCCCAGGACACTCCTGCTACGCATATCCTAACCTTACTCGATACATCCCGGAGTAAACAAATGAGAAAAAACTCACTAGGGACGCAACAAATGCGGAACCAGCGGAGCGTGGGGAGACACGTCCGGGCAGGCTGAGCGCAGAGCAGAGAAGGAAGAATGACGCCTGAGTCAGCGTCTCGTCAGAGATCCACACAAGTACATCCACGATATTATGGAAAGCTTATTGAATAGTTATTCTTATTTTGTTTTTGTTTTTATATTTTACGAAGTTTTTTCGTAGTGAGAACCCAATTCATAATGACTGAAGCCATGAGTGAGGTCGCGTGCGCTCATGATGAAGGCTCCTCATATTTTAGATGCTCTGCGCGGTAGATTCAAAACTACGGCGGATGAGTGTTTGAAGAGGGTGCCTTATGTAATAGGCATGTTCGTCAATGATGGAGGGGCCACTAATAAATATGAATTTATCGTATATATTAATATAATTTATCGTATAGAGCAACCTAGATGCGGTACGATAATTTGGGCTCCTGGCGTTTGCCAAGGCAGCAAGGTGTGCCTCTGAGGAAGAGAGAGCAGAGCCTTCACGAACACCGACCAGTTAACATCTAATTATCCGCCCTCAGTTGATCGCGCTTTTGTGCCTCTAATCACAATACACTGACAGCAATACAAACAGCTACACCATCACGACGCTCTCATCGACGCCATGACTGACTGACAGATAAGCATAATATTCATGTCCATTCCCATGTAATCATTTATTCTTTCTTTCACTTGATTCGAGTCTCGGGACCGAAGTCTCGTTCCCCATTGTCCACCATATTGGGTAAACGTTCTCCCTTGCCTCATTGCCACGTGGAACTATTGGTGAGTTAATTCCTGGCTAATATTAACCCTTATAACCTTACCCTATATATAAATTTATTATGTGAGACCTTTGGATATAAATTAACTTGTTTCAGATTGAATTCAATTTAGATATGGAGTAGTTTTAATTTAGATTGATTTGATTTGATTCATTATAGCTTAGTAATATTATTTTAACTTCCATTGATAGTTTACCACATTGGTGCCCAGACCTCGGGAATTAGCTACCAGTAAGGGATTTTTAAGGCAATGAGCAAGGGGACATATAACAGGATGCAGGAACAACTCTATGATAATCTGGTAGGACTAGCCAAGCGGTGGTTAGAGCCGGAATGCAGGGTCACATCGTTGCACCTGCCCAAATCCTGCATCCCACCCATCATCTTTCCCCAATAATTTTCTTTTCCATTTCAGACTTCCTGTGACATATGACCTGACCTAACATTTGTTCTTGTTCAATATGACCCTTTAGTAGGTATTGCTATTTTGTGTACTATTTTTTCTCCATAACATAGAAGTCCGCCGGTCGGCGTCTCTTAACTAGACTACTATTTTGCCGTTGTTTTTGTAACATTTAGATACATAGCCTATAGGCTTACATGCAAAATGAGTAAACAGGAAGAGACACCGTCGGGTGGGGTGCTGATCAAGGCCCCTAAAAATCAAAGGGCGGGACTTCGGGGAGTATTAATAGGCTAATTGTGGACGTCAACACTTTCATCACTACTGCTAACCTCGAGGAATTGGAAGCTAGATTAGACAATGTCCAGGCTACCCACGGTCGTATTATGGCTCTGAGTGAGGTGATTGTGGCAGGCATGACAGAGGAGGAAGAGATAGTTACAGAGTGTGATAATCGTGCCCTCTATGATGAACCTGTCTTTAGAGCGAAGCACATAATACAGCGTGCTGTCGCAAGTAAGAAGGGAGGCGAGAATGAGGCCCATAGAAGGGCTGACCCAAAACACACTGTACACCTCCCAAAGCTCAATCTTCCTACATTTGGGGGCAAATTGACTGAGTGGTTAGCTTTTTGGGACGTATTTCGGTCTACAGTTCATGAATCCTCTTTGGATAATGTCCGCAAGTTTCACTACCTGAAGGGACAAATGGAAGGAGAGGCCTTACATTTGATAGAGGGTTTTGCGGTAGTGGGTGATAGTTATCTTGAGGCAGTACAATTATTAAAGTCCACATACGGGGATCAAGAGCAGTTGAAGATGGCCCATGGCGTTGCCTTGTTAAAGCTCGCAGAACCACAGTATAAGGTTGAGGAGTTAGCAAATTTTAGGGCAAATATGGAGTGCCATACTCGATCGCTAGACACCCTAGGGCTCACCACACAGGAAATTATAGTTATTATCTTACGTCAGAAGCTTCCTATGGCAATACTTGACAAGGTTAGATAATTTGATCTGGGGGAGTTCAAAACTCAGTTCAGTAAGGAAATTAGCAATCTACAGTTGAACAAAGGGAGAATGTATGTGTCGGGAGGGAGTGAGAATGTGGAGATGAGGGGAACTGTAAACATGACGGTGGGGACTAAAGAAAAGAAAGAGGGTACGTATAAGAAGCCTGCTCAGATTCTATGTAAGCTATGTAACAATAAACATAAATGGAGTTTCTGTGTAAAATACCCAACAAGTGAGACAAAACTAGCACAGGCGAAAAGATTGAAGCTATGTGTAGGTTGTCTAAGTAAGGAACATGGTAAGGAGGGACAATGTACTGCTACATACTTAAGGCCCTGTCGCCACTGCAAAGGACATCACTTTGATAAGTTGTGTCCTACGGCAGATAAAGTCAAAGACGTCAATCCAGAGGGTACTACAACTGTGACACTAGGTAGCACGCAAGACACCACTATATTGCCCACAATACAGATTCCCATGGAAGGTAATGACAGTAACAAAGTTTGTCGGGTACTTCTAGATCAAGGGTCTTGACGTTCCTTTATAAAGAGGTCCGTCTTAGTGGGACTGAAGCACCGAATTGTAGGGGCTGAGACTCTTCGATTGCAGGGCTTCACAGGGGTTACTGACAAACAAGACTACGAGATAGCGGAGATTTCATATTTCTACCGTAAAAACCGGTACTTTATGACATGTATCGTAGTAGACACCCTACCAGAATATGTATCTGTAGGAGTGAAGAAGGTGGAACACGCATTACGTAGAAAAGGGGTTAACTTGTCAGATCCCATGGGAAATGAGAGTGAGGTGCATGTTCTACTTGGTGTGGATCATTATTATGAAGTAGTATACCCTGGATTTAAAAAAATGTGTGGTGTAATCTTAATCCCCCACTAAATTTGGATATTGCATGAGCGGAAAGGTGCATACTACACAGTCAAAGGTCCTGGTCGACACGGTCCCGATATAGAGAGTCAATGTAACCGCGGCAGAGGAGTTGGGAAGGGAGGATTCCCAACCTAGTGACCCTAAGGTGGCTGCCGAGTTCGACCTGGAACGACTGTGGAGATTGGATCACATAGGCATTAATCCTATGGAGACTGATTATGACTCGGAAGTTGCGCTGCAAAGGTTTGACGAGTCTGTGAGCTACTGTGCCTCAGACAAGCAATATAAAGTTAGTTTACCCTGGAAGAACAGTGAGATAAGCCTGCCTACCAACTATGGTTTGGCATTAGGTCGCTTGCGCGCATTACAGCGTAAATTGTCTAACGAACCAAGCACGCGCCAGGCGTATGACGATGTATTTCGGAGTTATGAAGATA
Organism: Paralithodes platypus; assembly: GCA_032716605.1. Classification (NCBI taxonomy): domain Eukaryota; kingdom Metazoa; phylum Arthropoda; class Malacostraca; order Decapoda; family Lithodidae; genus Paralithodes; species Paralithodes platypus. The sequence continues at coordinate 57,994,859 of CM064486.1, read as the reverse complement.
GGGGCTTTATTGAGAGAGTCGATGTCAAGGAACCGATTAAGAAGGGTAGGGTTCACTATCTGGCCCATCATGGGGTAAGAAAAGACAGCGTCACCACACCAATACGGGTGGTGTATGACTGCTCTGCCCACCAAGGTCAACTACCCAGTCTAAATGACTGTCTGCTGACAGGTCCGTCCATGGTGTCGGACCTGTCCCAACATCTATTGCAGTTTAGGCTGGGGAAGTACGCATATACCAGTGACATCGAGAAAGCATTCTTGATGGTCAAGCTAAAGGAGGAAGATAGAGATGTTACCTGCTTTCTTTGGTTCAGCGACATTAGCGACTGAAAGTCCGGTCATAATATACCGTTTTCGGGTTGTACTCTTTGGGGCCACATGTTCACAGTTTTTGTTAAATGCCACAATAAAAATACATCTAGCTGATACTCATGAGGACACAAGTAAACTATCTCGCGGATTATATATAGACAATTTGCAGGGTTCTAGCGATAGTCAGGATGATTTGTTATATACATACTGGCAAGCACACAGATTGTTTGCGGATGCACATCTATTTCTCCCCGAGTGGGTTAGTAATTGAAATGCTGGGTGTGAAGGGAATTCATGGTCTCCTGAAATATCCCCAGGCTACCTTTAGGATCAACTTTTCCTGGTACCTGGCGCGGGGTACGAACCTCTGAAGGGAATTTAACCCCCCTAAAAACCCACAGGTTTTGAGATGCCTTGGGTGGGGTTTGAACCCTGGTTAGTGACCCAACCATCACCACCAGGCCCGCGCGCTAACCCACTGTACTACCACGGATGTACTAAAAGTATAGCAACCTTAGTCCGATTTTAAAGAACCAGGTGATAGTCTCGTGGTGTTATCACGTGATGAGTTTATTGGACTTACCATCTCCGACTATTTTACGCTATACCTGACGTCAACTCGGGTTAGTATTATTGTGGGTGCGGGACATTTTCGAGGGCATTACATTACATCCTTCTTTTAACTGGGCTAGTCCCTAGCCTATTTTAAGGTCGTAAGGTATCGTAGCTGTATTACCTCAGCAATCTCAATATTGTTGGTATAGGGTTCGCGTGACGGGTGCTCCACGTAGCTACCTGGTCACGTTCCCTAGCTGCCACCAATGAAATGCTGGGTGTGAAGGGAATTCATGGTCTCCTGAAATATCCCCAGGCTACCTTTAGGATCAACTTTTCCTGGTACCTGGTGCGGGGTACGAACCTCTGAAGGGAATTTAAGTTGATATTTAACCCCCCTAAAAACCCACAGGTTTTGAGCCCCCAATATCACACCCTCTTCCACCATGACACCTTCTTTCACTTCTGATAGTCAAGTTCCTCCCCAACTTATCCAAGTACAAAAACCTCCACCCACAACCCCGACCACAACAGAAACCCTCCCGTCTAGCCCTGACATACCTCCACCAGGCACCACAGTGAGAAAACCACCACCGCCACCCCAAACCAGGTACACACCCAACCGCACCACACAATCTACCTCAGTAACCTCACGCTACAACTTACGCCCACGACAAACATCGTTTAAAACCTCCAGAAAACACACCCTACTAACCAAGTTCCGTAGGGCTGCCAGACCACTACCCTCCTCCTCCTCTTCTTCTTCTTCGTCGAATTCTCCCCCACAAAGGGAAAGAAGACGAATAATCACCAGCAAATCACCAACCTCATCAAACAACACACGCCCCTACCCCCAACCCTCCAACTTAAATCTACACTCCTTACCCACCCGTCTAGCCCCCCCGCATCCGCCCCTTTCCCCTCCACGATCCCCACCACCCCACCCACACACCGACCAACCTCCTCATCTCACCCAAACCCCCCCCCACCCCCCCCAAGAAACCCCCCCCCCACAAAGTCACCCCCGAGAAAACTCCCACATGTCATTTACCTATAAAACATGCTTCCCCTCACTATAAAACATCGTCGAGCGACTCAAGTCCCACGACAAACATCTACCTTCCCACCAGGACCGCCAGAGGTAGAATAATCAACAGACCCATCAGATTTAAAGACAGCGATACAAAAATAACACCCCGTTCTGACACTAAGGACCCAAGCCACACAACACACACACCCCCTCCTTCCCACACACCTCCTTCACCCACCTTACCTACACCGATTTTGCGCATTGCCTCACTATATATTCCCAACCTACAACACCGCCTAAGAAAACCAAATAAAACCCAGACTCACATTCCCCCTTCATCCCCAGCCCTGTTGTCACGCGCGAATCCCCTTTCGGTTAGTAACCCATTCACCACACTAAACAGACTTCCTGTCAATCTCACACACCTCACTCCGACCCCCACGGGGGAAAGCTACAAACCATTCATACGAAAGGTTAAAGTAAAGACCCCCACTGGACACTTGGCCCGTGTACCACACCCACACCAAGCCCGGGCAGCCGCACGCCACAACACAGAGGACACATTCTTACAGGTATACATTGACCTGCAAAAGAAACCTGACCGTCGCTCTCGTGTTTGGTGGAACTTTCTAAATACCCTGAAAATGACCCACCATCACTATGCTTCTTTTAACTTCACCCTTGAGGCTCGAGGACGAGCCTATAATGAAGGAGAGGGAAGTAAAATGCCCCAGAACAAGAAGCCCACCACAGAAGCCACGAGCGAACACCACACAGAAACACCCGGAAGAAAGGTCCACAGAACGAAAGGACCAGCTGACCGAGCCCGCCATTCCAGACAGGCCCAAGCCCGCAGGGCTAAACAGCTCCAGGACACACCCATTTACCTTTTCTAAACTAACCATTTTCCACACCTCACGTACACTAACCCCCTCGTGTCCTACACTTATTAACTACAAAGATGATGAACAGGAATATACATTCATATTAAAAACACCCATGCCTGTCCCGACGTTGAGCCAATGCCAACACATCAGACAGCCATAATTATATCTATGTATGTTCTTGCATCCGAGAAGTAGATGTTATATATCTTAGAAGTTAAAACACCCACGCTGTCCCTAGACCCCGTATATCATTTTCCATGACGAGTATAGATATGTGTAACCCGTGCTCAGTCGCCCCTTGCATTGTTCCTCTAGTAACTAAGTCTATAATATTAACTGCCACCAGCATTGATACGACATAGCGGCACTGTCCTTGCTACAAAGATGATGAACAGGAATATACATTCATATTAAAAACACCCATGCCTGTCCCGACGTTGAGCCAATGCCAACACATCAGACAGCCATAATTATATCTATGTATGTTCTTGCATCCGAGAAGTAGATGTTATATATCTTAGAAGTTCAAACACCCACGCTTGTCCCTAGACCTCTTATATCATTTTCCATGACGAGTATAGATATGTGTAACCCGTGCTCAGTCACCCCTTGCATTGTTCCTCTAGTAACTAAGTCTATAATATTAACTGCCACCAGCATTGATGCGACATAGCGGCAGTGTCCTTGTGTCGTATTGTGCCAAGTACAGATCAACCAGGTTTCATCACCTTATTAGGACGACGACTATAATGTCATCGTTCATCGATGTATCCTTAGGTTAAGTATTTTATCCGCCATTGTGTTCACCTTTTTCCATTTACTTTCCACAATTGTCATACGTCTTCCCCTTGCCTCCTTCGTATCCACAGTCCACACTACGCCAATTTACTTCGTGTCTTACACCTCTTACCCCAACCAGAGATTATATAAGATAACCTGGTTATCAGTATCTGTCATAAGTACCCGTGAAACAATAACTAAGTACCCCTACGAACTGCCGCTGTTGCTGATATTTATATTTAATAGAAAACGCAGTTCCCAGGGCCAACTAATAGTATCCATAACCCTCGGACTGATCACATAACTCTATCTTTTCCAGACTCCTATACCACCCCATAGTTGCATTCCCCGGTAGCATTTGGCTAACGTATTCTACTGCCTTTTCAAACTTCCATATCAATTGTAGCCTAATGCCACCCCCACGCCCAGGGACCTTAGGGGCAAAATTTCCCTGTAGCCCTTGAACTCCCCCACCCCCTCTCATTAAGACACCCGCGCTTCTCGACTCTTGTCCGACCTAGCCTCTCTCTCATACCTCTTGAAGATCCTTGAATTGTCCGTTACTAACGCTCTCCAACCTTTTATATATATACTCCTATCCAGCCTACCTTCACTTAGTAGGCCAGAACAACATTAGAACTTTACTAGCCCCTTGCATGCCATCTATTCTCTTACAACACATTCACAACCCTGCAGCCAATGGTCGTCGGTGCGAGGCTAGCCGCCCCGCCAGTAACTAACTTCTATTGCCATACTTCCAGATAAATGTGGCAGAGTTAGCAACCCAGTCTCCACCATATCCAGCAAACCCTACAATTAACAACCAGCCGAGTAAAACCAGCTAGCTAAGGCACCTTCGGTTTTGGTATTAACCCTTAAAAAGCGGCTCACCACTTAAGTCGAGTTAAATAAAGCTGGACTATGTGGCGGCGCTCGACATAACTCGAGTGGCAATTTCAGCACGTAATGTGGCTGAGAGAGAGAGACAAGTGGTGGCAGGAGACTAGCGAGCGTATGACTGCTCCAGACCACCGCGGCGAACCTACTGACACAAATCTCAGCTCCCTCCTCCCTCTCTCACTCGCTACATACTCAATTATGTACCGAAAGTACCGAATTACCTGCTTTTTGCACTCGCGTTGCACGGTTATTGCAAGAAAACTATCCATCATACAAGGATCGTTATGGTGTCATTCGAAAGCTCTGTTTATGCCCTTTCAGGGATAGATACTTGTTTTACGTTCTGGGTCTTATTTAGGCATGAAAATGATCACGTAAACAGCCCTATTTTGGCTAAAAACACCCCGCTGGGCGGTACACATAAATAAACCGCATAGGCCGCTCGTAAGGTGTTAAAGACACTCACATCTGTCTCATACACAGAGGGTTATTACAAACACTGGTGATATGGCAAGCCCCTAGCCACAGCCGCCGGACGACTATATCAGAGAGAGGGCGCCCAGCTCCCCCTTTTTGCCCACCCGAGGAGGGAGACCCCCACCCCCGCGGAGGTATACCTGGCCCCTGTTTTGACTTTCGAGTCATTGCCAGGTAGCACAGAAATTCTTCCTATCAATGAACTAACCATGAATGACTAACACCTTTACTAACCTCTATTACCTCACAATAAACCATTTACCTTTCTTGCATGCTCTGATCACTAAATTAGCACCTCAGCTATACCATAGAATGAAGATTGAACAATCTAGAGAGACGCTCCTATCACAGCTGTCCCCATCCTCCTCGCAAGTAGATCCAGTCTCTCCCCCTTAAATACGTCCAGTATAGCCAAAATAGTACCTCTTACTAAGGCTCAGTTATATGAAAATATAAAGGCTTCCTATCGCCCTGTGCCACAACAGTAAATACCATCTTACTAGTCCCCATATCTATTGAGAGCTCAATTAAGTCCATAAGACTCGAGATCCCTACTGTCTACAGGGTCCAGAACCGAGCCTATAAATCTAACTCCCGCCCCCAGTCAAATCAGTTGAAAGCTAGACACCAACCAGTGGTCACTACCCTGCAGTTTACCTCTAGCTCTGCCCTTGTGTTGTTCCGGAGTTGAGAGATTCCAGATCCGGCAGACTCCGTGGCAGAGAAGACTGATAGAAGCATCTGTCCATGTACAAGTCCTAACGTGCACCTTATAACCTTCACACAAATTCGTGGGTATATAAGTGTGTAGCCAGCAACAATCGTCAAGAGATCCGACTTGAGAACTTCCTACATATTGGACCACCTGGACGGCCGAGGAACCAGTCGTTAGCCCCCAACATCACCGGAAGCAAGATAACCAGGACCAGATCTACAAATACTATTCAAGATTCATGTTACTAGTACTAAGTGTTATAGTACTAGCTTGATACTCACTTATTAACTTTCTATAAAGTGGCTAAGACCTTGCCCAGTGTAATTCATATTTAACCATTCCATTTGGGACGTACTAAGCGATCAGTGCTTTTTAATTAACAGGCGACCTTGACTCTCGTAATTACCTTATTCAGATATTAAAACTCTAGTGATATCTAACGTTCGCCCACTGATTTGTGTTCTACATATTTCTGCCTTAAGAATATCAAACTTAGTTCAGTACCCCCATGAGGTTACTAGAGATTTCCGTGTTCTATAATATACGCGGTCTAATCCTAACTGTGAGTTGCTACGTGGGCACGCGACCAGCCAGCAAGAGGTAAAATCAGTGACATTGAATTATACGAATATATTGAGGTCTTCCAGTAAAATATAAACTTGCTAATTAAACCCGTGATCAGAAGAATATACCTGAACGTTGGAAGTGGGAGACTAGGCTCCATCCAGATCCGCTAATGCTAGCAGTTCCCTTCTATCATTTGTTTTGTGCGAATATAACTATCTTTCTATGCTCTTTATTTCTTTATTTCAATAAACGTGAACTTGTGTCGTGTTACCGTGTGTTTATTTTGTGTTCTCTATTCCTCATACCTTGTATTGTGCATGCAGCCTTCTATACCCAGTCATTCAGAACTCACATTACCCAAGTTAAACCTGTAGAAAAACAGGGCATAACATGAAATGCTGGGTGTGAAGGGAATTCATGGTCTCCTGAAATATCCCCAGGCTACCTTTAGGATCAACTTTTCCTGGTACCTGGCGCGGGGTACGAACCTCTGAAGGGAATTTAACCCCCCTAAAAACCCACAGGTTTTGAGATGCCTTGGGTGGGGTTCGAACCCTGGTTAGTGACCCAACCATCACCACCAGGCCCGCGCGCTAACCCACTGTACTACCACGGACGTACTAAAAGTATAGCAACCTTAGTCCGATTTTTAAGAACCAGGTGATAGTCTCGTGGTGTTATCACGTGATGAGTTTATTGGACTTCCCATCTCCGACTATTTTACGCTATACCTGACGTCAACTCGGGTTAGTATTATTGTGGGTGCGGGACATTTTCGAGGGCATTACATTACATCCTTCTTTAACTGGGCTAGTCCCTAGCCTATTTTAAGGTCGTAAGGTATCGTAGCTGTATTACCTCAGCAATCTCAATATTGTTGGTATAGGGTTCGCGTGACGGGTGCTCCACGTAGCTACCTGGTCACGTTCCCTAGCTGCCACCAATGAAATGCTGGGTGTGATATTGGGGGCTTGGGGTTTGTGGAGGTTAGTTGGGGGGGTATGGTGAGAAAAGATTTGTCGGTTCGGTGCTGGAGGGCTTAGGTCCTTAGGGGTTTGTATGGGAATATTCGTAGCCTGAGTGAGGGGGTGAGTAGGGGTGTTTAATTTAGGGTCGGACGTGTGGGGTGGGGTAATGTCTTGTGGCTTTAGGGGGTTAAAACGCTCGGACGAATCTAGTTCGGAGCGTGCGAGTTACGCCGTGATAGTCGATGGTGACTTGAAAGGCATTTGGGACTTGTATTACGGTGTAGGGTCCGACATAGCGAGGGCCTAACTTGTTGGTGATAGGGAGGTTGGCTACCATTATGGTGTCATGGATGGCGAAAGGGTTTTTTTCATCGATGTTATCAGTTTTGGTGTCTTGACAGATCTGGGCGGTATGGAGGGTGTTTTGCAGATGTTGCAATGGGTCAATTGTGGAGGTGGTGGAGGGAAGGTGAGCGTGGTGGTGGAATGGCAGTAACAGTACACCGTAAACACGTTCATGAGGGGAAATACCGTCTTCCCGAGGACAGGTGTTCATACCCCATTGTATCATCTTTAGTTGTGATGGCCAGTCTGAGGTATTAGGAGCAATCATTCTTGTACGTAACTGGTTGTTGATGGTGCGATGGCTGCGTTCGCAGATAGCATTTCCTTGAGGCCAGTACGGGGATGAGTGTTTAATCTTGATACCGCATTGTTGGGTGAATTGTTGCCAAACGTGTCCACTAAACTCGGGGGCATTGTCCGATAGAAGAGCAAGGGGAAGGCCGAATATAGGGAACACTTCGGTGGCAAGCAGTGTGGCGACTGTGGTGGCTGTGTGGTCTTTAACTGGGCAGGCTATTAGAAATTTTGAATATACGTCTACAAATGTGACGATATAGCGGTTGCCAGCGTAAGAAGGGAACGGGCCCATGATGTCGAGGGATAGGACTTGGAACGGTTTGTTGGCAGAAATGGTACCAGCTGGGCCTGGGGTGCGTGATTTATCCTTTCCCAATAAACACGGTTTGCAGGATTCTGTCACTCGTTGTGCAATTTTGGAGGGGTTGGGGGTCCAGTATTGGTCTGTGAAGATCTTTAACATTTTCTTTTGTCCAAGGTGTATGCCGTTTCCCTCGTGGATGGCAATCATGTAGTCGTGGGCTATGGTGGGGTCCAAGATTATGTGACCAGTGTCTGTGGCAAGTTGATCTCCCCAGCGAGTCAGTCTCCTGAAGACGTTTAACGGTATCCAGGGGGGTCTGATTCGTGCTTCCCAAGATTGAATTAGGGAGGGGGCTGGGGGGGCATTCTGTCGGGAGGTGGGGGTAGATACCAATTGAGTGTTTTGTAAGGCGGCTAGGTTGGTGGGGGGGTCTTTTGGTACTGGCAAACGTGACAGGGCGTCTGCATTAGTATGGAGTTTGCCGGGACGATATTGTATTGTAAAGTCGTAGTCCTCTAGTGTCTCCCTCCAACGTACCAAAATGGCTGAGTTGGTTTCGCACCTACGCAGCCATTGTAAAGATTGATGGTCGGTAATTATTTCGAGTTTTGCGCCTAACACAAATGACCGGAAGTGGCTGAGTGCCCAAATGATCTCTAAGCACTCTCTCTTGGTGGCTGCGTAATTCTGTTGGGGTGGGGTGAGTGTGTAGCTGGCATACGCTATCACATGTTCCTTTCCATCTCTGAATTGAGCTAATACTGCACCTATGGCGTACAGAGATACGTCGGTATAAAGACGGAAAGGTTTCTGGTAGTCAGGGAAAACGACAATAGGGGCTTGGATTAGCTTTTGCTTCAAAGTGTTAAACGCGAGGTCTCTTTCAGGTGTCCAGGCGAACGAGGTGTCTTTGTGGGTAAGTTGGTGGAGGGGTCTGGCTATGGTGGCAAAGTGGGGGACGAAACGTCTGTAGTACGTGGCTAAACCTAAAACGAACGTATTCCTTTAACCGTGGTGGGTGGGGTTTGGTTTTGTATGGCTTAAAGTTTCTTTGGGTCTGGCGCAATACCATGTTCAGATATCACGTGTCCGAGAAAATCTACCTTATTCCGGGCAATCACGCACTTTGAGGGTTTTAATTTCAACCCGGCGGCTCGGATTCTTTGCAGGACTTGTCTCAACCTGAGGAGGTGTTCTTCCCAGGTTGGAGAGTACACAATAATATCGTCCAGATAGGCTAGGCAGGTTTCCCAGGTTAGGCCATGCAATACCGTTTCCATCAAACGGGAGAAAGTGGCGGGTCCGTTACAGAGGCCAAAAGGTAGGACGTTAAATTCATAGTGATGGCCACCACTAGTGGAAAATGCTGTTTTCTTTTGGTCCTCGGCCTTGATAGGCACTTGCCAATACCCTGCTTGCAAGTCGAGGGTAGTGAACCATTTGGATCCGTATAGGGAGTCAAGGGAATCGTCTATTCGGGGTAAGGGCGTAGCGTCTTTAATGGTTATGTCATTTAACCTGTAATCGACGCAAAAACGGGTTGTCCCATCTTTCTTTTTGACTAAGACAACAGGGGAAGACCAGGGGCTAATGGACGGGGTGGCAATCCCGGCCTCTAACATTTCCTGGACTTGGCGTTCCTCTTCCTGACGTTGTATGGGGTTCTTTTTACGGGACGGTTGTCGTATGGGGGGGCCTGTGGTGTTAATGATGTGTTGTTCTACATCCGTCTGTCCGATTTCGGTGGGTTGTTGGGCAAAGACGTCACTGAATTCCATCAGTAGGTCGTACATGCCGTTCTTTTGGTGGTCAGATAGTGTCTCAGGAAGAGGGGGCAATTGGAGGCTGGTAGGGGTGTCGTTACAATGTATGGGGAGGTCATCGAAAGTTTCGAGGTCTCCTATAATGAGACCTTTCGGTAATGTCAGGGGTTCCTCTGAGATATTAGCCACGAGAATGTGGTTGATACGAGCGGGAATGATGGCGGGTTGTAAGAGGCAGCGATGGGGGTTGGGGGATGTGTTAGTGGGGGAAAATACCATGTGAGTTTGGGGTATGGGCCGCAGGTTCACCCATTTTTGATGGTGGGGGGGAATTTGGCATTTATCCTGAACTACCGCTGGGCTAAAGATGGTGGGGGATTGACTGGCGAGCAGGTGCTTGGTACTTATAAGGGGGGCAAGGCCACTTTGGTGGGGGTCACGCGTGAGGGGGGGATTAACGGCGCGTGTGAGAGGATCATTGGGGCGCAGTGTGAGGGGGTTAGAAAACGGGATTTGTTGGAGGGACTGCGGAGGGTTGGTGGGGGGAGCGTTGTCGGTGGCAGTAACGGTTTGTTTAGAGGTTATCTGGGGTTGGTGGGTTTGTCTGTCATGAGGGGGTGAGTCAAGTGTGGGGTTTTGAAGTTTATTAGGGGTGTGAATTGTGGGGGGGTGGAAGGGAGCTACTGACGAAAAACTGTCACAAGGGGGATTGGGGGAGTGGTGGAATAGCTGGGCATTTCTGGGGGCATGGTGGGAACATGGTTGTGTCCCTCGGTCGGCACGCGTGAGGGGGGGATTAACGGCGCGTGCGGGCGGTTCAGAAGGGTGCGAGGTGAGCGAGTTAGAAAACGGGATTTGCTGGGGGGACTGCGGAGGGTTGGTGGGGAAAAAGTTAGGTGTAGAACATGGGTTATTGGTGTAGGACTGGTGTATTGATTTGGGGTTGTTAACATTTCTGGGGGCATGGGGGAAACATTGTTGGGTACATTGGTCGGCATTTTCTCTGGAAACATGTGTACATAAACATTGGATAGAATTAGGGTTACATATATCAGAGTCTGTCCTGAAAACATGGGAGGATTTATTCTGGACAGAGTTACGAGAATTGAGGGGATTACCGAGGGGGAGTTGCTTGGACTTGTCTTCTTTCGTTTGTTGAGGCATTTTTTTACTGAATTGAGTGAGGTTTTGAGAGATCTCGGGGCAAGGGGAGGTTTTAGGAGTAACCTTAGTGCTAGCTGCAACTTGGTAACCCTGAATCAGGTTTTGTTGAGGGGGAGGTTGTTTTTTCTTTTTGGGAATGGGTTTCTGCGTGATTGGTTTGTCAGAGGCTTTGGGCTGGAATTTGTTTTTGAATGAGATCAGCCTTTGGCCGCAGTCAATCTGGGCCTCTAGTTTTTGAAGGAGGTCAAGTCCAAGGAAACCATCATAATGTTTACAGTTGGAGGAAAATACTGTAAATGTGTGATAACAACGAGCATGGGGGCCAGGAGTGGTTACTGATAGGGGTAAAGTGTCTCCTAGGAGATTTAAGTAAGTATCAGCAGCTGAGATGAGTTCTGTTTTGGTGTTTAACGAAGGGCCAAATCGTCGGGGATGTTTTTCATAGTAAGATTTGAACAAACATGACTTGGCAGCTCCCGTGTCGATTAGCAAGCGGACAGGAATGTCCTTGATTTTGGCCATGTAATAAATGGGGGCAGTGCGACTAGTTATGGCGTCCCCCGCCGAGCCCATCGTGGGCGGGGAATACTTTAAAAATCATGGGGGTCGGTATCTACATCTTCCAGGGTTTCCTCGGTATCGTCTGAGGTCATGGTATGGGGGGCAATTTCTTCCTCTTGTCCCCACTCCTCTTCATTTACAGAAATGCGAGGAGTAGAGGGGCGAGGGTTGGCAGAGTCACGAATTTGGTGGAGGGCACACTGAGCATTACAGGCAGGGAAATCATAGGGGTTGATAATGACTAAGGTAGGGTTTTTACTTTGGTAGGTGTTGTAGTTGCTGTTCCGGTTGAAGATTCTGCGTGGCTGGGACGGTTGGAACCGGGGTCTACTGGGTTGGGGCTTGCCGGAAGGGTAGGTGGGTCTGTTGTTGAAAGATGAGGCTGGGTAGGCATTCTTGGGGTTTTGGTGGTTGGTTTGCTGCGGGTGCGTGGGAAACCTCTTGATTGCAGCGATTTGGGTGGGTGCTTCTGTGCGCACGGCCAAAATACGTCGGATCGTGATGAGGTCTTTTTTGTATCCGACGAAATCGTGCACCCGGAAATGGTCTTTTACTGCTGAGGGCAATATCGACACAAGGTTGACCAGAATTTGCTGTTCTTGTTGGATTTTGGTCAACGTGGGGAAAGAATGTTTTATGTGTTGGGCAAGCTTACTGACTGTGGCATCTAGATCGCCTTCGAATTTCGTGTCTAGGATACGGGTGTGGGCCACGAAAACGCCCAACGAAGGTTTAATGGCTTCTATCACTATTGTGCGAAATTCGTTCCAGGTGAGATCAGGGCGCACTTGATAGGCCACCAGGGAAACGGCTTTTCCCAGGTGTGGTAATGTTACGGCTATTTTATGTGCGTCCGTGGTATAAGTAATGTCAAGTAAGGGTTTCACTATGTCCATAAATACTTCGATCCCATAATTTGTTTCATCATAATTTGGGATGAAAACGTGGTTAGGTTGCGCCATGATGTTCTCGTGTTCTAGCTGTTCCAAACTTGCAATGTAATGCAACCTTTTATCCGAATCAAGAACCACCGCTGCCGCCAATGTTATGCTGGGTGTGAAGGGAATTCATGGTCTCCTGAAATATCCCCAGGCTACCTTTAGGATCAACTTTTCCTGGTACCTGGCGCGGGGTACGAACCTCTGAAGGGAATTTAACCCCCCTAAAAACCCACAGGTTTTGAGATGCCTTGGGTGGGGTTTGAACCCTGGTTAGTGACCCAACCATCACCACCAGGCCCGCGCGCTAACCCACTGTACTACCACGGACGTACTAAAAGTATAGCAACCTTAGTCCGATTTTTAAGAACCAGGTGATAGTCTCGTGGTGTTATCACGTGATGAGTTTATTGGACTTCCCATCTCCGACTATTTTACGCTATACCTGACGTCAACTCGGGTTAGTATTATTGTGGGTGCGGGACATTTTCGAGGGCATTACACTAATAGTGAAGATCTTCAGAGTTTGATACAGGTGGACGGTACGGCATCTCATAACCAGGAAAATTCCAGAAATTTGGGGATGATCTGGCAACCTAAACATGACATACTAACTTTTCAAACAAGGTCTTTTGCTCAGCAGACAGGAGCGCACACAAAAAGAAGTCTGTTGAGAAAAGTTGCGCAATTTTTTTATCCTTTGGGTCTAGCATTACCTGTTACAATAAGAGCTAGGATTCTAATGCAGGAAGTTTGGAGACGTAAAATAGGATGGGATGACAGTTTGCCCGAGGACCTGAATGACCAAGGGACATTGTTGTTGAATGAGTATGCCATCCTATGTACTAAACCTATACCTCGTAAAGTGGCGGCGTTCGGTGACGTTACGTTACACACGTTTTGCGATGCTAGCGCCACGGCATACGGGGTAGCCATATATGTCGTTACTTCATTTGGGGCACATTTAGTTACAGCCCGGGCCAAGGTAGCCCCGGTTAAAAAGGTAACTATCCCTAAAATGGAATTGACTGCCATGCTGCTCTTAGCACGTCTGGTGCAACATGTACGCGCAGCATACGAGAGTGAATTAAATATGGAAATCGTTCACGTTTGGTGCGATAGTCAGGTCGCACTCAACTGGATACATAGCAAGAAGTCTCTGCCAGTTTATGTGCGGAATAGGGTAGATGAGATTAGAGCCCTTTTGCCAGATGTTGCTTATCATTATGTAAATACAAAAGAAAACCCTAGTGATCTCATAACTAGGGGTACAACGGCTAGCCAGTTAGTGAAGTCCGAATTGTGGTGGCATGGTCCAAAGTGGCTGCTCCATGAAAGTGAATGGACGATTTGGCATGCTGTTGGTGAGGGACTTCTGCCACTGGAAACAGTGGCAGTTACAGCCCAACCAAATGAGCCACCGGGTCCAATCATAGAGTGGGCAAGATTCGGTGACTATAATAAACTAGTCAGAGTTGTCGCTTGGGTATTGCGATATGTATCCAATATCAAGCTTAAAGTAACGGGCCAACTCTGCAACAGGGGTCACAACATTGATGCTCGTGAATTTAAAGCAGCTGAAGTAACTTTGATCAAGTGGGTTCAAGTAGAAACCTTTTCCAATGAATTAGAATCCTTGTAAAGCTCGAATAAGACATTAATGCCTAATATAGTGCGTCAACTAAGGTTGCACCTAGACAATGGCCTCATCAGGTGTGAGGGTCGCCTGAAGTGGTCGGGTGTAACACGGCACAAACCGCCCTATACTTATGCCAACAAGACATCACGTTACTGATCTATTGATCATACGTGCACATAGGGAAGTAAAACACTACGGGGTATGTCATATTATATCAAATTTGCGTCTCACATTGTGGATACCCAGAGTTCGACAAGTAGCTCGACGCGTAGTAAGAAAGTGTGTAATATGCCAGAGACTACAAGGTAAATTTTTTTTTTTTTTTTTCTATATTCCAACTACTCCCTCTCGGGCATAGGCTGAGAGCCTTTACACTCTACCACTGAACACGGTGAGGCCCGTGAGGTCTTGCTCCAGTCTAGGGAGTGAGACATGCGAAGCTTCACGGCTCGAAGCAACTCCATCTCTGAAGCCGCCTCGCCTCTGCGCTTCACAGTCTCACTCCCTCAGACTCGGACCCTCACTCTCAGAACGCCACCTATTGAGCAATTAACTCACTAGGCATTGCCCCCTTGTAGCATATTTTTGAACGTGGGAATATTCATACAATGCTATTTAATCAGGGAACAATGAGGGTATTTTTTTGGCATTTCGGTGTGCTGTGGTAATGCACTGATAGCATTAATTCAGCATAAATTCCATCCCAATAATATCTTCCCATTGACATATTGAGATTCGAACCCGGGTCCATTGGATTACCAGTCCAGTGGCAAGACCACTCCGCCACACCTCCCCTGGACCAGCTCCACCTCTACCTGAATGCCGTGTAAAGCACGTAGAACCTTTCCAAGCTGTATGATTAGATTACACAGGGGCATTGAAGACGAGAGAGCATGAGAAGGTTTATATATTATTGTTTACCTGTGCAATGTCTCGAGCGGTACACCTAGAACTATGTGATAATATGTCTAGCGAAGAATTTATGCTGGCGTTTAGACGGTTTTGTGCCCGTCGTTCATTCCCTCAACTCATTCTTAGCGACAATGCTCCCACTTATGTCCAAGCATAAAAATATCTAAAGGATATAGGTAGTGATCCTACTATCATCACTTTTTTGGGAGAGAGGAAGTGCGAATGGAGGTTCATTCCAGTTAAGGCACCTTGGTTTGGTGGAATGTGGGAACGGTGTGTCGGCATAGTAAAGTCAGGACTCAGAGCGGTAGTAGGACGTGCTCTATTAACCCTTAAAGATCGGGGTCGGACTTAAGTCCGGTTCCAATTTGCAGCAAGTTAGGAGCATTATTAAGGCTTTTAAAGGGTTAAAATCGAGTGCAAATGGCCGGGAGCGCAGCGGGCCAGACAGCCGACTCCCAGGGCTTACCGCCGCCCATTAACTCATGTTCCCTGTGTTCTCGAGAGGCCGGCAGTGTAGCCAGTAGTGAGCATAGCTGGGAAAAATATGCCGCTATACGCTAAACTCCCATGTTACTGGTATCACTGTATGAGAACCACGAGTGCTACGTAGCTCGTTCTGGTCTCATTTTGAAGCTTTTAGCTCCTAGTTTTTTGCTAAATCATTTTTTTTTCATGCAGATACTTGATTTATCATGCAGGAGGGCCTGAATATGCCCAAATAAGCCCAAAACCCCCCGCTAGACAAGGGTTAAGGAAGAGTGAGTTGACGACAGTCCTCACAGAGATAGAGGCAGTCGTGAACGATCGTCTGCTTACATATGTGTACACCTACCTGCAAGAACCACTACCATTAACGCCTGCTCACTTGCTATATGGAAAACCATTGACTGCGTTTCCATCTGATTTCCAATCCATAGTAGAGTTAGAGGATCCCTCGTTGTACTCTGAGGTAGCGGTGTCTAAGAGATACCAGTATATATCAAGGATAATCGAGGATTTTAGGAAACGGTGGATTAGTGAATATCTGCTAGCATTGAGGGAAAGGAGTGTTACTCCCTCTGGTAGACCAACGGCACCTACTGTTGGTGAAGTTGTTTTAATTAAAGAAGATAGTCCTCGTTTATACTGGAAATTGGGCCGCGTGTTGGAGGTATACAAGGGGGCAGACTCTGTAGAGCGGGTGTCGCTATTGAAGACAGCCACTGGAACTACTGTTCGTCCTATTGCACGTTTGTACGCTTTGGAGCTCGATTCCGCATTGCAATCTGATGCTCCACCTGTTATTGCTGGGTCCGAGGATTCTCAAAGAACGACTCACCTCTTACTGATGGTGATCATTCTCGGACCGGGACGCGACCCAGACGCGCTGCTGCTGGCGCCGTCGACATGTGGTGTCAGAAGATAGCCTCTGGGCAACTTTTAAGTTTAAGGTGGGGTTCAGGTATTTTTTTGTGAAGGGAGTGTATCGTAAATACAATAGGCTATGACTCTTTTGTGATCCCGTATGTCTCTGTGACGTCACGGTCGCTCCTGCAGCACGACGTAGGACGAGTAGATCGTATATTATAAGATTGTAAATAAGTTAAGTTATAAAAGGCCTAATATGCTATTAAGCAATATTGCCATGGTCTTATGTAGTATATATGAATTTATCGTATATATTAATATAATTTATCGTATAGAGCAACCTAGATGCGGTACGATAATATGGGCTCCTGGCGTTTGCCAAGGCAGCAAGATGTGCCTCTGAGGAAGAGAGAGCAGAGCCTTCACGAACACCGACCAGTTAACATCTAATTATCCGCCCTCAGTTGATCGCGCTTTTGTGCCTCTAATCACAATACACTGACAGCAATACAAACAGCTACACCATCACGACGCTCTCATCGATGCCATGACTGACTGACAGATAAGCATAATATTCATGTCCATTCCCATGTAATCATTTATTCTTTCTTTCACTTGACTCGAGTCTCGGGACCGAAGTCTCATTCCCATTGTCCACCATATTGGGTAAACGTTCTCCCTTGCCTCATTGCCACGTAGAACTATTGGTGAGTTAATTCCTGGCTAATATTAACCCTTATAACCTTACCCTATATATAAATTTATTATGTGAGACCTTTGGATATAAATTAGCTTGTTTCAGATTGAATTCAATCTAGATATGGAGTAGTTTTAATTTAGATTGATTTGATTTGATTCATTATAGCTTAGTAATATTTAACTTCCATTGATAGTTTACCACATTCCTAGATATTTAAAACACTCTACTTGTTCTAATATTTCCCCATCCGGCCTCACATCTAGATTCACCCTACGATCACCCCTATTTCACACCATTACTTTACTTTTATTGACGTTCACCTTCAGTTTCCTCCTCCCACAAACCACACCAAACTCTTTGACTACCTGCTGTACTTTCTCCTCAGAATCCTCCACCAATGCTGTGTCATCAGCGAACAGTAACTGATTCAACTCCCAATCTCTATCATTCTTTCCTATTAAACCCAATCATCTTCCCATAGTTCTCATTTTGATACCTGTGGTTATTCTGTTATTGATAGACTGCATGAAAAATAACACGCATAAAGAATAAAGTTATTACCTGATGATTTATTTAACCTAAGAAGTGCGCATGGGGGTAATTAGAAACGTCCGCCTGTGCTGACGTATTTGAGCTGTTTCCATCACTAAAATATTCATTTTACCATAAATAGCATTAATACTTATCCATACGCGCCTATTATGGGTTGATTATAAAGGTATTAACCTGAAACAACAATAAAACGAGTGAAAACAGCGTTTGGATGGTCAAAATCGGAGATACAGGCCGCGAGTTATATAATGTATGGGTAGGGCAACCTGCTTTCCCGCCAATTTCCCCCAAGGCCACTGAGACACAGTCGATCGATACTCTCTCTTGTTAAAAACTGCTACACAAATTTGGAAGGGTAATAAAACTGGTGAAAACTTTGAAAATATAAAAATCTGTGGTCAAAGGGCCCATCAGGCTAAAATTAAAGCAAGGGAGAAATTCTGGTTAGACTTTTTAAATCACACAAATAAAGATACATCCATCAGTGTTGTGTGGAGGAAAATAAATATGGCAAGGGGGAAAACTAACCAAGCTGCAGCACATCCCCACCCTCAGGAATATGCTCAAACCCTTATGGATGAATGGGCCTCTGCCTCCACCTACAGTAATCTGCCTCTCAGAGTTAGGAATAAGCTAGGACCCAACCTGTCGGATTTTCGCCAACAAGTAGACGAAGCAATAGCCATTAAGGATGACTCGTGTAAAGATATAAACACTTACGAGCTCCAAAGAGCCCTATCCAACAACAAAAGTAGTGCCCCAGGGGAGGATGGGATAACATATCCCATTCTACGTGCAATGACAGAGGTTGCAGGCAATCCATTGCTGGATTTCTTTAACCTTAGCTATCGCAACAGTGTCATCCCTCCTGACTGGAAAAGAGCTGTCATAATTCCTGTACCCAAGGCTGGTTCTGTTACAGCCATGAGACCTATATCACTTCTTTCTTGTTATTGCAAGACAATTGAAAGGATTGTCCTTAATAGGCTACTGCACAAAATAGAGTCACAATTGAGCCCGCATTTGAATGGCTACATCAAAGGCAGAAGTACAATGTCCTGTATCACATCATATCTCTCTAACCATAGGTGTAACTTTACTGTATTTTTAGATTTAAAGGGTGCATTTGATGTAGCAAACAGGGATGTAATACTTTGCGAGTTGGCGAAAATGGGTGTAAAAGGTAAACTATTGGGCTGGATCAAGGAATACCTCAGCAATAGAAGTGCATATGTCGTCTTTCAAGGTAAAAAGTCTGAAGTACGTAAGCTTGAGCTGGGTACACCACAGGGGGGAGTATTAAGTCCAATACTATTCAACATATTAATGCACATTATTGTTAGACTCAAATTTCCCAGAGGAGTGATCTGTGAAAGCTATGCTGATGATATTTTGATCCAGACCGATAGTCACAGGGACATGCAACGTGCCCTAGACTTGGTAGGAGAAGCTTGTGACCAATTAGGCCTGGTAATATCAACAAACAAAACAAAAGTCATAACAAAAGGTTGGAATCGTAACAAGCCTCTACATCTCCATGGTAATGTACTGGAGAGGGTAGACTATTATAAATTAGGACTATTATATTATTAGGGGAGGTGTGGTGGAGTGGTCTTGCCACTGGCCTGGTAATCCAAAGGTCCCGGGTTCAAATCCCGATGTATCAATGGGAAGATATTATTGGGATGGAATTTGTGCTGTACCTAGTATCAGTGCATTACCACAAGCCCACCGAAACGTCAATAAAATACCCTCATTGTTCCCTGATTAAATAGCACTGTATGAATATTCCCATATTCAAAATATGCTATAGGGGTGCAATGCCTGGTGAGTTATCTGCTCAACAGGTGGCGTTGTGTGTGTGTAAGTGTGAGAGTCCGAGTGTAGGTGGTGAGACAGTGAAGCACGGGAACGAGGTGGCTTCAGAGATGGGGTCGTTTCGGGCCATGAGTGAGCACCGTGCCTCATGTGAAGGCAAGATGGCAGGTGCTCGTTGTACTCTACGTGCTTCACATGTCTCACTCCCTAGACTGGAACAAGACCTCACGGGCTTCACTGTTCATTGTAAAGCGGTGAATGTTAAGGCTCTCAGCCTATGCCCGAGAGGAAGTAAGTTGGAATATAGAAAAAAAAAAAAAAAAAAAAAAAAAAAAAAAAAAAAATCTGGGAGTGTATGTTGGGGGACTACAGGGTAATAATGCTGAATTTAATCATGTAATGACCACCTGTAAAAGACGACTAAGGCCCCTTAAAGTAATTTCATGGAGAGGCTTGGGTGCCTCCATCACTATCCTCAGGACCATGTACATTGCCTATATTAGATCAGTAATTGACTATCATGCACCTGCTCTCTCCTGTCTACCTGCTAATCGGATCGAAAAACTTGACAAACTGCAAAATGAGGCCATGAGACTTATTTTTGGATGTCCGAGAAATGTCAAGGTAAAAAATCTTAGATATGAGTTAAATCTATCGTCCATCACTGATAGAATAAAAGAAACAAATATGATAATAGGCATACGAACACTGAGAGACGACAGAGAAACACGACCTAAGACTGCACTAATGGAGCTACTTAGAATAGATGACTTAAAAGGCAGGGACTGGCCACATGTAACTGCTGCTCACATTCTTGACTACCAGCTTACAGACTACTATATCGGTGACTGGCAACTGACTGACCCCACCCCGCCCAGCCAGCCAGCTTACAGACTACCATCCAGATGACCGGCAATTGAGTGTCCCCCTTCCGCCCTGGGAAGAGGCCACTATTGAGATTATAGTGACACAACTCGACACAAAAAAGTCTGAGATCCCGTCCTACGCTCTGAAGACAAACTTTGTCACTAATAGAAGATATGACAGATGAGAACACTGATCAGGTATACTGTGACGGCTCACTTAACACCGTAACTGGGAGGGCAGGAGCTGCCATCACTATTATGAGTGGTGGCAACTTAGCTCAGGAAGACGATGAACTATCCAGGCTACAGGACTGGGCCTCCTCCACTCAAACTGAGCTGGTGGCAATAGCGATGGGAATAGGGAGTATCTTTCGAAGGGGAAAGAATATTCTTATCCTATCTGACAGCAGGGCGGCTTTGGAAGCTATCTCTAGCCCCCAACCCACCTATCCTTTCCTTGTACAAGATATCAGACGGGGGATAAAATGTGTAGGGGAGAAGGGGCTAGGGGTCAAATTTGCCTGGATTCCTTCACATGTAGGCATCCCAGGCAATGAAAGGGCAGATAAGCTTGCCAAGGAGGACTCAGAGAAAGAAGAACCTGATCATATTCTTGAACTGTCATTGAAACAAATGAGAACTATAATTAAAAAGACACAAGAAGAAAGAGTGGATGAAGACAGATCTAGACATCATAATACCAGCCGATCTATAAACTACTACAATAAAGTAGCATTTACGACCAAATACACCTATGGTAAACGTACAACGAGTAGGTGGGTAGACTCAGTACATGCAAGAATAAGGCTTGGCTATTGTTATCCATGGCAGCTGAATTGGCAGGTAGAAGAAGAGCACAGGCAATGTAGGGTTTGCAGAGCTCCCAACAAACACTCTCTCGAGCACTATATCTTGGAATGCCCAATGATTAGGGAATACAGGAATAATCAGTTAACCACAATTGAGGATCAAGCAATATACATGCTAAAGAATAACGTAATCAATAACATACTAAAAAAACACAAGAACTTTGCCCCCCCACAATAATATGTACTGTAAACATGAAACATGAACTTTATAAGTATGCACCCCTTGCCCTCCACACATCTCTTCTTTCTTACAAGGTCACACTTAAACCCTTTGTAACGCCCTCTACACGATTTCATATTTTCATTGATCATGTCACACTTATAATATCAGTCAGTATTTCTTTACTTATCACTGCTATTCTCATTTAATAGATTGACAATGTACAGTATATACATATCCCTCTGAGCCTCTAACACAGCTTTTATTTAAATAATCTGTTAAGTGCCAATTCATATCCTTTTGCAAGCCAATATACATGACCCTTGCATATGTAAGCAACATAATTGTCCTCAATATTCTTTGCTAATGGTTTGATCTACAATTAAGTACCTTCGGATATGCGGCATATCCATCCCGGAGGACTACTAGTATCTTCCTTCTGAATATTGTTTTGCTACTAAACTTAATTGAATCTTGATCTTTGCACGTATACAGTTTCCTTCCCTACTTATTGATATGTTGTGTCAGGTACGATGAAGCGATACTGCTGATATCTGTAGACTTGCGTTGAAATTCAAACTTTCCCCTTTTAAGATTTTTTTTTTTTTTTGTACTACCATATTTATCTTCAGTACTATCGCTGGCCTTAAACAACTTATTTATATGTAGTATGTCCCACCCTCCCCAACACATACACACACACACACCTCCCCTCTCACACTTTCCTCCTCCCTGGAGTACCTTACCTCCTCCTCCTCTCCCACCCATTCCTCTACCTCCTACAAAACCCCTAACCATACTGCTGTATTGTCCTCAATATTCTCGGCTAATGGCTTGATGTACAAGTACCTCCGGATATGCGGCACTGTCCCTCCCGGAGGACCACTTGCACCTTCCCTCCGAATATTATTTTATGGAAATAAAATAATTTGAATCTGAATCTGAATCTGTATGGCTGTGTGTTTTGGGTGCTGGGGCAATGCCTTCTCTATACATAATTATGTATAGAGAAGGCATTGGCTGGGGTCTGGTGACTGGGTCACGACGGGTAGGGTCCCTCTAGGATGTTTAAGAAGGGACATACACACACACACACCTCCCCTCTCACACTTTCCTCCTCCCTGGAGTACCTTACCTCCTCCTCCTCCCCCCCCCCCTACTCCTCCTCCTCTCCCACCCATTCCTCTACCTCCTACAACCCCCCTCCCTCTCTCCCATAACCACACACCCTACTAAATATTATATTACTATCGGCATGTAAACTTCTCCACTGGTCATATTGCGCTAACTATCCCCTCAATAACCATTATTGTAATAAGAATTTGAACCATGTAACTCATCTTTGTAAAATATTTGTATTACTATAATTCCATTATAACTTCGGTAGTTGGTAATATTAGTCACATTATGTATGTGACTCTTGTATTCAGCTAACTATGACCTCAATAACCGTTGATGTAATGCAGAATGTGAAGTGTCCCTCATATGATTGTAATATATTTGTGGTACTATTATTGCATAATAATTAATGTAGTTCGAAATATTAGTCACATCTTGTATGTAATAATTGTATTCAGCTAACTATGATCTCAATAACCATTGATGTAAGAAAACATGAATGGCCTCCTCATATGATTGCACTAGTTTTGTAGTGCTATTATTTACCTGTCAATTAATAATTCAGTCACATTTTTTTCTTTTCTCTCATGAGCACGTATATACAGCACATGTGGCAATCAAATGAGGAAACTATAATAACACCAGACGACGATACTGTTGTTACAGTAGAATAATGGCTCTTTGAGCAGTATGTATTGCCTTACCAGTGGTTGTCCCCTTATTATTATTATTATTTTATTATTATTATTGAAATACCACAGGAACGAAAATTCCTGGGAGCGAAACTTCCACCCCCAACGAGATCCCTCTCTTTCTACCACCTCCCTCCACATGTTACACGTCTCGTTAATCACAGTCTTCTAATATACAAATCACATTTCCTTACCCCCTGACATTCTTGAAATACCCACTAAGTATATTCAATTAGATACCAACCATGCAGACTATAATACGTTCGTTGTGTATGGGTACGAGGCGATCTCAAGACACCTTAGCTCCCAGTGCACAACGAACCGGATCATGATTATGTCCGCCTGTATTAAATTATGTATTATGTTGATTTATACCATTGCCTATTTTTGTAATAATTGTATTCAGCTAACTATGATCTCAATAATCATTGATGTAATGAAAATATGAATAGTCTCCTCATACGATTGCACTAGTTCTGTAGTGCTATTATTTACAACCTGTCAATTAATAATTCAGTCACTACAAGCTTGCTTGCTTTTTTTTTTTTTTTTTTTATATACAGACCATGTGACAATTAAATGAGGAAACTATAATAACACATCTGAATAATGCCAACCTGACTTATAAACACAAATATGAATGTAACCAGACGACGATGCTATTGTTTCAGTGGAATAATGGCTCTTTGAGCAGTATGTATCGCCTTACTAGTGGTTGTCCCCTCACAGGATGGGGGGCTCTGCTCAATAAACTCGCCCCTCGGGGCAAAATCAAAATAAAATCTCTCTCTCTCTCTCTTGCACTCGCTTGCTAGCAGTGATGACAATGCCCTGCTTGCAACTCGCTAATGTTAGCTCGAAAATATACCTCAGAATAAGGGAATAACAGGGAAAATAGGTGATAACTGAAGGAGGGGAGGAAAGTGGGGAAGGAGGGGAGGTAGAGGAGTGATATTTTGCATGGCCCAGGGGCAATTTTTTTTTTTTTTTTTTTCGATGTGTAAAGTCGATTTTTTTTTCTCTGACTCTTAAGAGTCTTCCCGCAGTCCACCGGGGGGAACTCTTAAGAGTCTCCCCGCAGTTCCCGGGTTAAAGGGCATAGCTCATACAAAATCCCATTCCATTTTATCACTCTAAAGCATGATAGGTACTGCACAGTTGTCTTGGTTTGCCTTAAATTTTGATCAAAAATAGTAAACAAAGCTGTGTAAGATATTTCAAGCTTTAGGAGCTTGATGGCAAACCCTTTCGCCCCTCTCTTTTGTTTGTGAGAGAGAAACTTGACCATGGGAATTGAATCTGCTTTGATATTGCCTTTATTTAACTTACCCTGATGTATTTCTTAGATGATGAAGTAATGTGAAGGCAGTATTTGATATATAATTATATCGCATGAGTGAAAAATTTGTCTATCCTAAAGTATCTATCAATACAATTACAGTACAGGTATTCATATTTTGGTATCGTTAATCATAAATAAATACGTATTGGCAGCTCTATCCATATGGCAACACTAGTGTTTATTCTAACGGTGGACAACATACCCATATTCCCCACCATCCATCAACATACCCATATTCCCCACCAAGCTCTCTATAACCCATCATCTCCAGACATCACCTTTTGCTCCCCAGAACTCGCCCCCACAACATCCTGGAGGGTGGTTAGAACCTTAGGCTCTGACCACCTTCCGATCATTATCACCACCAAAACCAGACTCACCCCAGCTAGCCACAAACACACATACACCAATTATAAAAGAGCTAACGGGGAAGCATTCACAAATGAGACAGAACAACACTTCACAACTCTAAACAGTGTACCCATCACTAACATCAACAATGCTGTACACATACTCAATATAACTATCCAAAATGCTGACAAGAAACACATTCCAAGAGGTAACAGAAAAAGACACAACCCCAACTTCACACCAGAAATTCAAAACCTCATCAGACAACGCGACATACTAAAACACTCCCCAGCACCCCACACACAAGACATCACACAACAAATCCAAGCACTCAATACCCAGACTAACAACAAAATACAAGAACAACAAAAACTAAATTGGAATAACTTCCTACAAACACTTGATCACAAAACAAACCCCAAAAAACTTTACAAAACATCAAACAGCATCACACTTTCCAACAGCAACACAACACAATCACATGCTGCAATCACAACAACAGACTCTACTCCTTCATGTAAACAACAAGCAAACACTCTCATCAATTCGGCTCGCTTGGTGTAGTGACTAGCGTCTCGGACTTCCACCCAGAAGGCCCGGGTTCGCGCCCACGCTCGGCGCATTAAAGATTTTTCACAAGCACTGAGTCGTTACCATCCCTCATGAGCAAAGGGATGGGGTAGTAGTACAGGACCCCAATGGAAATACGCCTAATCGGCCTTATTGAGCTATCCTTAGCTAGCTTAGCATGCGCTAGCTTTAAGAACTATTATTATTATTATTATTATTATCAATCACTTCTCACATGTCAGCCACCTAAAACCTCACAAAGACGACCGACGTGTCATCCGACGTAAGAGACAATTCCCCACAGACCCTGACTATACACCCTTCACCAATCACCAGACAAAGCACATCATCAACAACCTCAAGCACTCACCCACCTGTGGCCTAGTCAACATAAGCAACATACACCTCAGACACCTGGGACCACAAGGCATACAAGCACTCACTAACATATCAAACTACTGTACAGTTATTCACACAACACAATACCATTCATCATCATCATCATCTCCGACGCCTTGTTTCCACCTGGGAAACCCCCGCTAAAGGATGGCCGTGACAGAAACGTCTCCAGGCTACTTTGTCAAGACATGCCTCCTTTGCCCGTGCCACAAAGCCCCTTTCACTACGTGGAAGTTTTTCTTCAATATATTTTTCCACTTTCTTTTCCCATACCATAGGTGGTCTTCCACTACTAGCTGTTCCACTCACCTGACTCCCATATATCTTTCTTGGCATTCTATCTTCATCCATTCTCTGAACATGACCATACACCTCAAAGTACTTCTCTTTATCCACTCAACCACTCCACAATCAATGCCTAAAGCTTGCTCTTCCATTCCAAAGGACTCATACACTTCCCTATTACTTGGCCCATCTAGCCTATTCACACCAGCTGCCATTCTGAAAAAGCTCATCTCTACAGCTCTTAGTTTGGAGAGGTCCTCGTCACTTGCTGTCCATGTTTCACTTCCATACGAGAGTGTTGGGAGCAGCACACTGTTTCTCAGTGACTTTTTAACTTCCTGACTAACCATTCTTCCTTTGAGAATACTATCAAGTTCTCCAATCACCTTTCTCCCTTGCATTTTTCTCTCTTTTATCTCACTCTCCATTTTACCATATTTGCATAGTACAGCACCCAAATACTTGAAGCTTTCAACTTCTTCCAGTACTTCATTTTTCATTTTTATTTTACAACTTTTCTCATGTTCCTTCTTAATTCTATATTTTGCCTTAAAATCTATGGTTTCATGCATTCTTCTCTCAAACACCATTACCTTACATTTCGCTACATCGACCTTTAACTTTCTCTTTTCGCATACCCTGTCAAAGTCTGTGACCACTTTCTGAAGTTCTTCTACATTTTCCGCCAACAGGACTGCATCATCCGCATTATAGGTTTGACTCCTGTAAGGAGATAAAGAAAACCTAATATTTAGTAGTGGCCCCGTAATCATTGACGATTATGCCTATTACATAAGGCACCCTCTTCAAACACTCATCCGCCGTAGTTTGAATCTACCGCGCAGAGCATTAAAAATTTGAGGAGCCTTCATCATGAGCGCACGCAACCTCACTCATGGTTCAGTCATTATGAATTGGGTACTCACTACGAAAAAACTTTGTAAAAAATAAAAACAAAAACAAAATAAGAATAACTATTCAATAAGCTTTCCATCATATCGTGGATGTACTTGTGTGGATCTTTGACCAGACGCTGACTCAGGCGTCATTCTTCCTTCACTGACATATCAAGTAAACCAAAATCCTTAATACATCAACGAATGGGAAGGGGATGGTCGGGAGGGCCCCAGTCGTCAATGATTACGGGGCCACTACTAAATATTAGGTTTTCTTTATCTCCTTACAGAAGTCAAACCTATAATTTATTAGTGGCCCCTCCATCATTGACGATTATGCCTGATATCTAAGACTGGAGGGGGACATTCGTAATCATATCATAACTCTAGCAAAAGCAGATAATCAAACACCACATAGTATTCTTACTTCAAAAAAGATATATATTTATTGGCGCAGCACATATATACAAAAAGGGGTACAAGCAGGAGCGTGCTTCAAAGAAGCCTGCTTGATAAAAGGGTTAACTCTTGAGACTCTGTGACCAGATCTGTAAGTTAAAAAGGCACCCCACTCAACATAAGTGGTGAAAAATAACAAACTTATAAGTTTACATGTGCACATATAACCCCATAATACTCGTGGATATATCTTGCAAAATATATCCAATGCTTAAAATTACATTGCTTTCACAGCTAAAACTACTTATAACAACACTGTTGTTTGTACTACCATTGTACTAGCACAATTTCCTGCACTGAATAGTACAGAGAAATTTTCATATCACAATACCCATAACTAGTATCACAGCTCTTATACTCCGGCGGGGTGTAGGGTGTCCTATGTTACACTGACTGCACCCCCCACCCCCCCTTTTCTTGAAATTAAACAAGAAGTGACTATTAGGGCCACCTAGACCCTCTGCCTTAAAGCTATACATGGCAAGGAAGGTTTGTCTAGAGCTACTGACAGGTATCGTGTCAAAAACGTATGATTAGAGGCCCACAAATGTGTGGACGTAATATCTTCAACAGAAAAATTCTTAAGGAAACGCAAAGAGGCTGCCCATTTGCGTAAATCGTGGGCCCTACCCACAACGCCGGGATTACTCTCTTTAATGACCTCGACCAAGAGAGAAGCCAATCTATGTTTCAGCAAGCGCTTACCCGTACTTGCTACCCATAAAGCACCCTGGGGATTTAGAGGAGCTACTCTCAAATATTTGGTTAGAGCCTGCACTGGACATAAATTATGGTGCACCTTTCCCCTTTTCAACGCCGGCACCGTGAACTCTGAAAACACGTGTTCACTGTCCTCATTCTTGGCTATGAACCCTGGGGAAGGTGCAATGTGAATACACTCATTAAGCCTACCAAACCTGAGGCAATTAGGTGTGTTGCTCATCGCCGCCAGCTCAGATACTCTGTTCCCGGTGGCCAAAGCCATAAGGAATACTGCCCTTTTTAAGAGTAATGTAAAATCTGCAGTATTTTGGTACAGACGGGAATGAAGTAATGACAAAGCTTTGTCCAGAGACCAAGTAGGCATGAGCTGACAGGGGAGGTGGGCGGAGTTTAAAACATGCTCTCATAAACCTGTTTCCTCCGCGACTGGTATGGTGAGACCGGTAAGGTCCCAAAATGGCATCCTAATCGCTGTTAAGTGATTTTTTAACGTTACCACAGATAAACGTTTCTGCTCGAACAGATAATTTAAATAATTAAAAACCAAAGCCACCGAGGGCACAGTTTGTTCTGTCCTAAGGATCCAAGAAGTAAAGGCTTGCCAATGTGATTGATACTGTCGTCTTGTAGACTGGGTATATTGATTCATGAATTTATTGGTCACGTCTCTACCATACGGTGCTAGCCACTTGGCCTCCTGAAT
The DNA here is from genome assembly GCA_032716605.1 of Paralithodes platypus. Taxonomy (NCBI): domain Eukaryota; kingdom Metazoa; phylum Arthropoda; class Malacostraca; order Decapoda; family Lithodidae; genus Paralithodes; species Paralithodes platypus. The sequence continues at coordinate 57,965,889 of CM064486.1, read as the reverse complement.
GTCCATAATGCAAAAGTCAGCGAGGTCGCTAGGTTGCCAATCGTGTCTAAGTGGAAAAACCCGACCGGGAGCGACACCGGGTACGGGCACCACGTTTTCAATTGCTGGTACCACAACTGCGCCGGCCACAGGGGCGCGATTAGCGAGACTACGCCCCGATAATCTCGTAGTTTGTTTACTACTTGGCCCATTAGAGACGCGTCTGGCGGCGGAAACAGATAAATGGAACTCCACCTGTTCCAGTCTGTCACCAGGGCGTCTGGCCACCTGCCGGCGTTATCGTCCGGCGGGTGAGGTACAATGGGAGTTTGTGAGTCTCCTCTGACGCAAACAGATCCACTTGTGGATGGTAAGGCTCCGCAATCATTTGGTTGAAAATGGTTTGCTTGAGCGCCCATTCTACTGTTGTGCTCTGTCTCCGAGACAGAGCGTCTGCCCAGATGTTTGCTACGCCTGGGAGATAAGAAGCGTGAAGATGAATGTCCAGCTTGTTGGCTAGAATAAAAATCTCTTCTGACACGGTTAGCAACTTTCGAGATCTCGTCGACCCTTGTTTCTGAATACAGTGAACCGCATTCAGATTGTCCATTCTGAAGGCTACCGACTTGCCCCGCAAAGTAGAGCCGTGAGCCTGAAGGAAAAATAAGGGGACTAGTAATTCTTTGACATTGATGTGGGAGATTTCTAAATGGGACCAAAGCCCTTGACCCTGGTGCCCCTGGTTTGACTGAAAACCCCAACCTATCGTGCCTGACGCATCCGTATCTACCCATACCGTCGGCGGAGGAGAGGTCCATGACATTACTGAGTGCAACATTTCCCTCTTCGCCCAGACCGCTAGTAAGTTGTGGATTCATTTTGGTATGCGCCATAATTTTTCCGCCGGCAATAGCGGAAAATATTTGTTGCCCTCCAATATTAAACGCTTTACTTTCAACCGGCCCAACATTACAGTTAGTTGAACCCAGTTGAGAGAGCCGACCAGAGACTCCCAGATTCTCCGTGTCGTAGTCAGACTGTGAAGGAACCGGAACAGTTTCCTGCGAAATCTGTCTCGATTGTCCACACTCTGACTCAGAGTGAGAGCAGCTGTGTCCCAAACCAGCCCTATCCACTGAACTACTCGTGAGGGAACAAGGTTTGACTTTACCAGATTTACCTTGAACCCTAGAGTTTTGACATGATTTAATGTTATGTTGACATGATTTATGCACACTTGCTCCGTCTCTGCCACCACTAGCCAGTCGTCTAGGTACCACAAAATCCTGATCCCTTGTTTTAACAATGGCATCAGGGCTTGCCGGACTAATTTCGTGAATAAGCGAGGTGCCAGGTTTAATCCAAATGGCATCCTCTGAAAAACATAATTTTGATGCCTGATCCGTAAGGCCAGAAATCGTTGAAATCTTTTGTTTACCGAGACGTGCCAATACGCGTCTGTCAGGTCTAAAGAACACATCCATCCTCCCGGCGGAAGTGTTAGCCTGATTTGATGCACTGTTAACATCCTGAATGACACGTTGTGAATGTGAAGGTTCAGATAAGACAGGTCTACGACGGGTCTCATCTGAACACTGTCCCTTTTGGGTACCAAAAATAGCTTGGATGTGAAGACTGGGTAATTTTGAGGGACCGGGATGATGACATTCTTGGCGATCATTTCCTTGATCAGTGACTCCACCTCTAATGAAACTAGATTCGCCGTTGTCGGCTGACGTAAACGAGGTCGCCGGAGCCACTGCCAAGTGATGCCTTTGCGTGCCACCATCCTTGCCCACGTATTTAATGGCCATGCTTGGTGACACGTTCGGAACGACCCAGTTAGCAGACAAGGGTTCGCCGGCTGTACTACCCTCGGATCCACCCGCCTTGAGACCGGCACCGGGAGTGAGAGAGACTTTAGTTTTTTTATGGTGGTGTTGGTGGTGGTGGTGGACGCTTCGCCTGCTGGCTGGCGTTGGCAGGAGACGGGCCCTGACCTGGTTTGTTATAGCCTCGTCCTTTCTGACCTGTAAACTTACCCTGTCTATACCTGTATTGACCTTGGGGGGAAGAGGACTTAGGTAGGTGAAAGGGCTTAGATCCCCCCGGCTGCGCTTTTGCGACTGGCTTGGGTTTGGGAAAGTTAAAGGCAGGTTTCTTAGAAGGGGTGGGACTATGTTTAAAGGCCTGAGCCATATTAAAAACAGTTCTCCACACATCTGGGGACATTAAAGAGGGAGTAAGCACTGGTGACATGACCACCTGATTCGCAATTCGATCAGGAAGTTTCCTAACCAGGGACATTCTGAGATCTTGTCTCGCTCGTACCGCCTCAAGCAAGGCTGTGCGGATATCACCCAACGACTGAATCGACGTCTGAAGGAGCAATCGCCGAGATAGTTCAACCGATCTTCTGGCATCCGCGTCTGCGATTGCCTGAGTGGATCGTAGCATCGATTTCGCCACATGGTGCATCACAATGTATTGGGAGAAAAGTCTATACGCTTTCCCCCGTAGCCTAAATTCCCGGTCTAGGTGAGTTTGGGAAGGTGTAGTGAAAGGGTCCTTGAGTTCACATAGATTGATTTTGGGGGCAGCTAAGAAAGCAAACAAAGCAGATGGGACACCGCCAGCAGCACACACTGGCATAGAGAACCAAGAATGACTGTCCTGAGGAATTTGGTGGGAAGATTTTGAGGTGAAGGTGGTAGCAAAGTTCTGAGCCTCCGTCTCCCATTCCACCCAAGGTCCCGGGCCCAACTGCCCCACCTTCAATGCTGGATTAGCGGCTGTGTCTGTGACAGTTTGCAAATCTAATTCTGGAGTGAGAGCTGACAGTGTTTTTATATCATTAAAACCATCATTCTTGGACCAGTCAGAAAACAGTTTTGAAGCTGAGGCAGGGGGCAGGGCAGGTGTAGCAGTATATACAAAATAGTCCTGGTGATAATAGTTAGGAATGGCCTTAACATTAACATCTAGTACATTACCCAATATATCCAAGGCTCGTAACTTTTTAGATTTATTGCCTTGGATTACCCACTGTGCGACCTCTGGTTTAGTGGGGATCAATTGTACCCATGACTCGTCGGGACCATATAATAGGGGCATCGCTACCTTTCTTAACGGTGCTTTATCTAAAGGGGGCGGATTCACATCCGTTACCACCCTTACACTAGAAGTAGTCAGTGCCGCCAAAGCAGGCCTAGCGACCACAGATGGTGATATAGAGGGAGGGTGAGGAATCTTAGTTAAGGCAATGGAAGCAATCAGAGGCCGAACATTGGAACTTGTCATGGAAGCTCCCAGGTCTACTGTAGGAGTCTCCAGCTGTTGGCCAATTTTTTTTGTTAGAGCATTAACCAATAACCCATCTATTTCTTCTGCCGTGACAAATTTAGTTGATGACGAACTCAGAGGTGAATCATTCCGATCCTGTGCGTCGTCTAAAACTAAACCCGACTCCTGCACCTCCATGTCCGAGATTACAGACACCTCGTCTTTGTCATCTGGCTCCCCGTGAGAGGATTCCGCCGAAGCCGGAATCCCGTCATGTTGCCAAGTCAAGTCTGGAATGGATGATGGGATCGCCGCATCCCGGTGGACATCAGCCACTGATTGTGTATCTTGAGCCAGACATGGGCTTTCAGTCCCTGGTCGAGAATACCGCCATACCTCCAGGCCTTGGCCTGCACTCCCTTGGGAGTCCGATACTCCCTCAACCATGGAGCCCCCACTTGACCCTGCTAGAGGACGATCACTGTCCACCGAACTCTCCAATTCTAAGGTTAGAATACTAATTGGTAAGCTGTCTTTTGTTGCTGACACCACACTAGCCCCATGAGAGTGAATACTAGATTTGCCGGCAGTAGAGGCATGAAGAGAGGCACTAGACTCCGGTGAATGCCGGGAGGCCTTTCGTTCATGCGAGTCTTTCCTAGAAGACTTGTGGCTACGGTGCGACCTAGAACTGCCTTTGGACTTTGTAGATTTCTCACTATAGCTACTTGTGGACCCCTCTGTCTTGCTCTTCTTACTCGCCGGCGAAGAAGAGAGACCAGGCGGCTGCTGTCTAAGAGGTGACCTGGACCTGGAACGTGCCCGTGATGAGGAGGCTGCCACCGGGGGCGTAGGTTCTCGCGGTCTCTTAGATGTGCCGGAGGCTGGAGAAAGTGTAATACCCTGTCCAGTCTCTGCTGACTTTCGTACAGTTACTCTAGAGGGACGTTTAATAGGGGGTGCTCAATTAGTAACTTATCCCAAAGAGTTACGTTATCGCATTGAAGTGACTTATGAGCCACTGTGGTAGTATAAGTGGTCATCTGCTGCCTAACCTCCCGTAAAGCGACCGCTGCGGTCTTATCATTGTCTTGCAAAACTTTATGGCTTAATTGAGAGCAAAAGGTACAGTTCCGCATCACCCACAGACCCCTTGAGCGGTCGAGACATTTAACACATTTAATGCAAAGGGTGTGTGCAAATATAGGGATACCTGAACAGGAGGGCGTAATGCACAAAGCAAAAACATGGGCAAAGGTAGCCATGACAGAGACTGGTGGGAAACTTACTCCAGGTTCTCTATAGACCCGCCGGGACCCAGCTCTGGAAAAAAGAAAATTTCCAGGAATTAATGCTCATAAGGTTAACCCCAACATGTTCGCACACAAGTGTTAAATAACCCGCCGGGTAACGAGACGCAATACACAACGACTACAGCTCGCTACGCGGTGGGGTTCCTTAGTAAAGATTTCAGAATATCTTAACCTGTCCAAAAGATTTATGAATACCCTCTGACATGATATAAAGACCAGCATGGCGTTTATAACTGATTTAGTCTTCCTGGTGGTGTTTGTTTCAAGATATTATTGGAAAAAAAAAACTAAAAAGACGCCGGCCCCCGTATTATCTCGCAGATCAAAAACTGGGAAGCCTGACAAAATACGAGATCTGACTTCTCCCGAAGTGTTTTTTAGATCGCCGTATGTTGAAGGCGGCGATACAAAACGTATCCCTCCATTGTCTGGTCAACTAAACTGAATTTTTTTGCAAATTCGTTAATCCCACCCTTCCAAGGTCACCCGCCTGGTGTGAATATAAGTTTATAACGTTAACCCCAATTGTTCCTATCCCCACTTCTTTGTAAAAGATCGCCGGGGAGGAAAACCAATCAACAATAGCTTAGCTTTTTACTGGCTTTGCAAAACCGGGAAAAAACTACACATAACACGTGTCCGCATGAACACTGTTAGATGGGTACAGCCATCCCGCCGGGAATCATAGGGATCCTGACACAGGCCCCACCAGAGATGCAGTCATGGAGAGTCTCAACACTCACTCGCCGGGGAACACAAGCCTGTTTTTAAAACCACGCGTGTCCAAAACTCGGCAACCAGCCGGGTTTTTCATGCTGTAACCGAGAAAAACCCGCCGGAAAAGGCAACCCACCCCGTCCAGATACCATCTGAATGCATGACAAGACCGTGGAGTTAGCCAAGCACAACTAACCCCGGGCCCACACAATAGTCTGTGGAATTAGCCAATACACAACTAACCCAGGACACATAAATAGTCCGTGGAATTAGCCAATACACAACTAAACCAGGACACACATGACACAGTAGTACATATTTATAACATAAATCAATAACACTTGTACATGTGGCAAAGCTACGAGAGGCTGGCTAGGCCTAAGCAGACGGACATAAAGAAACATGTCGTAATATAAACAAAAAGCACTGAATTATATCACAACAGGAACCACCGTCAACACACCACTGTCGCAACATTTCCGACAAGGGAAGAACTGACTCGGGACCCAGAAAAAACTTCACTAAGTGAAGAAAAATACGCTGGGAACGTCAGAAAAAACAAGCTACCTCATCAGTAAGATAAAAGGAAGCAATAATAACGCGTAATGAAAGCCGCCTGCATCACAAAGCTAGCTAACTGTGAAAAAGTTCACATGTCCACAACAGGACCACGAGGGTACACCCGAAATAGATGCCCCCAAAACACGACCCAAAATACACTGCACTGCGGGCAACCCGCCCAGGACACTCCTGCTACGCATATCCTAACCTTACTCGATACATTCCGGAGTAAACAAATGAGAAAAAACTCACTAGGGACGCAACAAATGCGGAACCAGCGGAGCGTGGGGAGGCACGTCCGGGTCGGTTGAGCGCAGAGCAGAGAAGGAAGAATGACGCCTGAGTCAGCGTCTGGTCAAAGATCCACACAAGTACATCCACGATATGATGGAAAGCTTATTGAATAGTTATTCTTATTTTCATTTTGTTTTTATTTTTTACGAAGTTTTTTCATAGTGAGTACCCAATTCATAATGACTGAACCATGAGTGAGGTTGCGTGCGCTCATGATGAAGGCTCCTCAAATTTGTAATGCTCTGCGCGGTAGATTCAAACTACGGCGGATGAGTGTTTGAAGAGGGTGCCTTATGTAATAGGCATAATCGTCAATGATGGAGGGGACACTAATAAATATAGGCATGTTAAAATCTTCCATGCTCTTCCCTCTGATTCCAGTCTAGCTCCAACTCCCATTGATCCCGCCCTAAATTCTCTAATCACTCCATCCATGTATATATTGAACAACCAAGCTGACATGACACATCCCTGTCTTACTCCTACATTGACCTCAAAACTTTCACTTAACTTATACCCTACCTTCACAGACATCTGGAAGCATGGTATCATCATCACATTCCCCAAACCCAACAAAGACCCCACACTACCCTCCTCGCACCGCCCCATCACACTCCAAAGTCATGGAACGCTTAGTACTACAACTAATTACACCCGACCTACCCCTAGCTCCAACACAACATGGCTTTAGGCCACTGTACTCCACAAACACCCTTCTCACAGACCTTACACAAACAGCTTTTGACGGCATCAACTCAGCTAGACCACCACACAGATCACTACTAGCCACACTCGACATTAGTAAAGCCTTCGATGCCATCCCCTGCCACAACCTAACAAACAAAAGCTACAACACAAACATGCACAACAACACAAAAAGGTGGCTGGCCAACTTCCTAGCAGGCAGATGTGCACACGTATCTTTTGCCGGTCAGTCATCTAGCATCAGAAACTTTCCAAACGCAGCGGTGGCGGACCACAACTGTGAGGACGGAACCTCTAGATGACTTCAAGTAAGATTCAAGTAAGAAACGGAGTCCCACAAGGATCCGTCCTATCGCCCGCACGCTTCAATCTGTACATGCACGATATAACTACACCCAATACACCCCAAATAAACTTAGCCTCCTATGCAGATGACATAACACTCACATGCACACACCATGACCCAAACACAGCAACAGATCTCCTTCAACCCTATCTCAACACACTACATGGCTGGTGCACTACAAGCAGACTTAATCTAGCCCCAGCCAAATCCACCGCAACCCTGCTCACAAGCTGGACAGGAGAACACGAATACATCCCTCAACTCTCCATAAACAACACACCCCTAACACATACACTCACCCAAAATCCTAGGAGTAACATATGATACTCATATGGCATTCAAACAGCACACCACAAACACAAAAAAGAAACTGACACCCAGACTTAACACCCTCAGGTTACTTGCTCACACAAAATTTGGACACAACAAAGAAACCACCACCACAGTTTATAAACAATACATAAGATCAGTGATGGAATACGCAAGCCCAGCCTGGGCTTCTAACTTAACTGAAACACATCATAAGACCTTAAAGACTATTCAAAACAAAGCCGTAAATATCATTACAGGCTGCACAGCTACTACACCAACAGATCACCTACATCAAGAAACCAAAATCCTCAAAGTCAAAGACCATCTGGACATGAGAGGCACTCAATTCCTGGCAGCAGCCTCCACGACCCAAAACCACCCACTACACTACATGGCAACACACCCACAGACACCAAGAAATATCAAAACAACACCCAGCACACGGTATCACACACAAATACTGTCCTCTCTCCCTCCCTGCCCACCCCAAACCAACTTCCAGAAGCACATCCATACTCATATCTCTCGCCGATCCATCCACTCACTCATAGGCAACACGCAGCTGCAAGCACGACCTCCCGAAATCCATCCTTCCGAATCCTCCCTTCCTCGCGAGGACAGAGTCCACCTGGCCAGACTGAGATGCGGACACCATCCAGCTCTTCTGAGCTATCAGAAGAGACTGGATGACTCCGTCGTCGACACCTGCCTGGGATGTAACACAGCACCCCACACCATTAAACACATCATAGAAGACTGCATTTCACGCAACCACTTATGCCAACAACACAATCTACACTCAATGAGAGCTCTGTGGGAAAGCCCGATTGTGGCAATGGCCTTCCTCAGGAACTCGGGGCTGTTCGGCCAGGAAGCTTAGGGAACAACAACAACAACAACGGTGGACAGGTACTTTCGTCCTACAGCAGCGTACGGCCAACATGTCAATATATTCCATCTTTATTTTCGCTTTCACAGTGCATTATTCGATAGCTTGCCATTATTTCTACATTTCAATATTAAACTTATGCTGCTCGTACAATAGAATTATACCCCTCTTTTAGATATCTGTCCATCTTTGTAACTGCTTTCACAGCATGGAGTACTTTACAGAGATGCTAAGAATCAAAATGGTGGCCAGTGCCCTGACTCCTGAAACTCCTTGACCGATTGTGTTATTCCATGAGTACCCCAATGCCCTTATATACGTCACAAAGGGCTTGGAAATGCCTCTCGCCACCACCGTCGAAAACACTAATTTATTTATATTTACATTTATAAGAAACTCGAACTATTATTGCACATAGGAGGTATATTGTACACTAACATTTACGATAATGAGGATAGCTGACCTCAGGTACAATACATGCACTCCTTCAGTCTAATGGTACCATGGACGGCTGGTCATATCCAGAGTGAGGTTTGGCATCCTCTACCCAACCTTAACTGTTTCTGCCTGTCTCTTTTACTGTCCTACTTTTCCTTCTGGAGACAGGGAGCTAGGAATCCTCCTCCCCTTGTAAAATTCTCCTACTCATCTTGACGGAGAAAGGGGCGAGGGAACGTGAAAGTGGTCCCGGACTCTGAGAATTAGAACCCTTGAAAGTTGTTTCTGTTCGGGCTCTGTCTCGAGTCGGCCACCCCCCAGCAATTGGGTATGTGCCTGAGTATATGCTTATGGTAGTCCATCATAGTCCGATGATGACGTTCCCTTCCTGCAAAGCAGGAAGAGAAAACCTGCGCATAGAAGAGTTTAGAGTGCCGAGGGAGGTGCGCAGTTCCAACTTCACTATCTTGGTACTGAACAGGGGTTGCTGATGGCAAGGGGGTGACCCAAGACGACCAGCTCCTGCTCAATACTGCAGGGGACTGCCGGGATTCCAGTTTGTCGGAAACCGCCAGGGCGTGACCCCAACGTCTGCTTTTCTCTCAGGGTGTGCTCCCCTAGCCTTTGTCTTACTAGACTAAACCACAAGGCAGTGGGTGTGTGCGGTTGTTGGTAGATGACAAGGATGTACATCATACCTCTGGGGGCCACCGCATGCCCCGATATCCCCTATTGATTTAGCCTGGGGTCGCAAGACACCCAGTTACCGTGTGTGAGGCACAATAGGAGTCTTGGTGATGGAGAGGCTATGTACTGGCAGAGGGAGACTTACGCACTCGGCTCCCCTTTTCACCACAAGGGTTAGCCAGCGTCAGCAGCTGAAAGCGAGAATTGCATGCAAGCAAGCAGCACTACACCAACATGCTACTGCACTAGTCGCATCACATCACCCTGTGTGATAACACCTTCCCTACCTCCCCGTCCTCATTCAGACTCCCCTCCTGCCCTCGCCACTGCCCGCTAACCTTTCCTACCTCCCCGTCCTCATTCAGACTCCCCTCCTGCCCTCGCCACTGCCCGCTAACCTTTCCTACCTCCCCGTCCTCATTCAGACTCCCCTCCTGCCCTCGCCACTGCCCGCTAACCTTTCCTACCTCCCCGTCCTCATTCAGACTCCCCTCCTGCCCTCGCCACATGTGATCCTACCGGGATTCGAACCTGGGTTACAACATACAGATCTTAAACACTCTAACCATTACATCATCAAGACAGTCATAAGTAGTCTACATCATATGACCACGATTGATATCCATTTATCGAATACTGGATATTAATCTAATCATGTAGCCTACTGTACCCAACTGCACTATGAATAGCCTAATGCTTAAGTGAAAGGAAAGAATATTTCATGGGGCACAGATCACATAGGACCAACCTCGCTACAAAACATTCTTGAACCTATTGATAATAAAATTGAACAATTTCACTCCCAACATCTCCCAATGAAATTAATGAAACGGAGGCCAAAGGATATCTTTTCGGTCTTGCACCAACGCGTAGCCTACACGATGCATGGCGTACTGAGTGGAGACCACAGCCTGAATCTAATCAATTCCGTTCACTTAACCCGGGAAGCGCGTAGCTATGGTATTTGAAACGTCCCGCCAGGCGAAGGTATTTTGGTTCATTCCCAACGAAAATTGTCATTTTAACATAAATATCGTTATTATGGTCATGTAGAACAAATGGATGATGAAAAGCATACAAAGAGAATATGGGAGTCAGATACAAGGGGAGATAGAAGGGCAAGAATACCCCCATTGAGATGGAAAGACTGTAAGACAAGCTTTGGATGATAGAGGAATGACTATAGATCAGGCAAAGGAAGTGGTAATAAACAGGAATGAATGGAGAATGATTGTGAATAGATGAATGTAAACACGGTCGTTTGGGAGAGAGGGTCATGCGCCAGTTGGACTAGATAGTAGTCCATCAGGCGCCTGGCCCGGGGTAATGAAGGTTGTGCCTGGAAACATGGTGGGTGGGCTTGTGGTGGTAAAGCTTCATTGCGGGTCTGCTTACGGAAATCGGCGCCTCTCCGGGGTATCTGGGACCTGGGAATCTTTTGCTGGGGACCCCAAATGGGCCTGGGTCTCTGGGTATTTCTCTTGGGCGACCTAGATGTGTGTAAGATTTTGTTTTTTTCCTGATGTGTTGTGATGTCCCTGTTCGGGCTCTATCTCGAGCCCCCCCCCCCCCCCAAAAAAAAAACTGGGGAATTTGCCAGAGTATATACATACTTACTTACTTGTTACTTGGTGTGGAGTTTCTCAGCCGCGCTCCGTCACTAGATGTGACGCTCGTCGCAGCTGCCCTTTAAACCATCTAGCACTTGTAGTCTTGTCTCACAGTGCCATCTTCTAAGTCATAACACTCCCTGAACAAATGTGTTTTTAGTGACTTTTTAAAGGCCTTTATGTTCGCACACCTTTTCACATTAACTGGTAGATTATTATAAAGTCTCGGTGCACTCTTTTCGAAGGCCCTAAATCCAAATTCATGATTGCACCGTGGCTCATTCAATTGATGCAGCACGTTGCCATGTCTCAGCATCATATCAGTGCCAACATTGAAGTCTTCCAATAAGTCTCGCACATATTCCGGCTTTCCAAAGTTCAAAGCTTGATACACTATAACACACAGTTTGAATATGATCCTCGCTTTCACCGGCAGCCAATGCAGGTCAATTAATGCCGGCGTTATACTCGCACGGAATGGTAAACTCTTTATTAATCTTGCTGCTCTATTCATTATAAGTTGTAGTTTTCGTAGCAAGTAATTTGGTAGTCGATAATATAGAGAATTACAATAGTCTAATTTACTAATTACATGATTGTGGATCAACATTTTGGTTGTATTAATATCCAGATATTTTCTCACAAAAGCAATATTCCTCAGATGATAGGCAGAGATTCGCACTGTTTGATTAATCTGGTTTTTAAATGACAGTTCACTATCAACCAAAACTCCCAAATCCTTCACCACACTACTCACAGTCATCACACTATCATTGATATTGAGGCTTTGCACGCCCAGTTTCTCAAGGTTCACCCGTCTGCCTACTAATAGGCATTCAGTTTTATTTTCATTTAATTTCAGTTGCTTTGACTCCATCCACTTCCCAATGTCTTTTAGTAAACCACTAATCTTCTCCTCAACATTCACCACATCACTTAGTGCCAGATAGAATTGGGTGTCATCCGCAAACAGTTTGAATTTCACTCCATGTTTCATTAATATGCTAGATAGTGCAATTGTATATATACAGAATAGAATTGGTCCAAGAACACTCCCTTGAGGGACGCCCCTCTCTAGATGCTTCATCTCTGAGAATTTATTACTTATTTGCACACAATAAGTTCTGTTAGTAAGGTAACTTTGAAGGTATTCCAGCGCATTACCATCAATACCAATAGCTTTACAGTCTTCTATTAGTAAGCTATGCACCACTGTATCGAACGCGGCACTCAAGTCCAACAAAATTAAGATTCCACACTTCGCGTTGTCCATTTGCACGAGTAAATCATTAATCACAGAGCACATCGTGGTTTCCGTAGAGTAAAGTCTTCTATATGCGGACTGGTTGTCTGGGAGAGCCTTCACTAAACTCAAGTGATCCCATAACTGACCCAGAATTACATTTTCAGTAATTTTTTATAGAAATGTTAAATTGGAAACAGGCCTAAAAGAGCTCAAGCATTGAGAATCAAGGCTCCCTTTAATAATAGGCTTCACAATCGCATTCTTTTCAGACGATGGAAATACATTATTTGTAATGCTACAGTTTATTATGTCAACATATATGTCCAGAAAACTGTTAAAATTGTTACTGTGCACTATTTCACGTATCGGTATAGGATCATTACTACAATGGATAAGTTTTGCTTTCGTAACTATGGATTTAACTGTATTCAGATCCGTCATAGTAAATTCTGTTAACTTAATCACAGTAGGCTCAGATACAACAACGTCTTGAGTCTCGACTACTCCAAAATTTCCAACAATGGCATTCATTTTATCACAAAAAAAGTCAGAAAAATCATTCGCCAATGTCATATCCGGAATCCCTTCTGGTAACTTATTTTTCTTCTTGTTTCCCGTCAAGTTGTCAAGTACCACATACAGCTTATTCATATCAGATCCAGCTTCTTTTGCTTTATTCATATAGTATTCACGTTTTCTAAGCACAATGAGCCTGTTTTCTATATTCCGAGCTCTTTTATAGTTATCTCTTGCCTCTTCGGTTCGTAGACGTCTCCATAGCCTCTCATATTTCTTCTTGGCCTTTTTTGCTCTTTGAATATCAGCATTAAACCACGGCGCACTATCAACTATTACTATTTTCTTTTCAATAATGGGGCACATATCTTCGTATTTTTCTCGAGCAATGCTGTTATACAGATTAGTGAAACATGACGTACAGTCATCTATTAATTCACCGTGAGCACAGTGTTCTCTTTTCTTAATTAGTATTTCATTCGCAACAGTCGATATTAGTAGTTGTGGCTCAAATTTTCTTTTTGACCTACACTTTATTGTCTTAGATTGTCTAGGTTTACTTACAAACGGCATGTTAAAAGTAACTAGTTTATGGACCGGCGAAATACAACACTCATCTTCAACATACAGCTCATTTATCATATCGCTTTCTCTATTCGTAAAAACCAAGTCTAATGCATGACCACCTCTTGAAGTTGCAGTATGCACTTTATTTATCAAGTGGAAAGACTCCATCAATTCTATAAAGATAGTAGCATAGTAATCATTTGGAACATCCACCCACAGATTAAAGTCACCAAAGACGAATGTATTCGTACTAACCATATCAATTGTTTCCAAATATAATCTAAAATCATCAATAAATGTACTGGCACTTAAATTTGGAGGTCTATAAACAACAATAAAAGTACATTTCCAGCCTCCAATCTCACAGCCCACCTGTATATGTTCAAAACTACCGAACCTTGCAGATTTACATATTTTCGTCTTCTTAAACGTGTTTGTAAGAAAAATTCCCACACCACCACCTCCCTTCCCTCTTCGTGGATTGTGCAAGAAGGTATGCGTTAAAGGAGTCATTTCAAGTATTTTAGCAGTATCGTATTCACTCAGCCATGTTTCAGTTACCGCTAGTACATCATATTTTGCCTCATTAATTAAGTCTCGAATTTCAAAGGTTTTATTTCCCACTGATTGAATGTTTATCAGTCCCCCCTTTATCTTTATTAAAGCACTAGATTCCATGATCAGTTAGGTCTCTCACCTTGACTATCTCACTCAAAAAGACCGGGCACCGGGTATCTGATGATGAATGATACACGTCTTGTTTCCCGTATCTCATACAATTTATGCACTTTCTCACAGTCACCTTACAATCCTTCGACCTACATACAGTACTTATTCATATGCGCCTATTTTACATTTAATATGAAGATATTAACATGTAACGGCAATAAAACAAGTGGGAATAGTACAGTATTTGGGAGTGAAAAAGACGTATTATTGCCGACCGAATGTATCAGGAGGGGACCACTGTTGGAACCACTACTGTTTGTCATGTTCATTAACGACTTACCTGAATTTATAACAAATGGAAGTGAGATTTATTTGTATGCAGATGACACCAAGATATATAGAAGAGTGAGGAGTAAGGAAGACATGGGTTTGCTTCAAGGATATGTGGAGTGCATGAAGGGATGGTCTGAACATTGGTTAATGCCTTTTCATCCAAAAAAATGCAAGTACTGAACATGAGGATTGGAAGAAACAAGACAGACAAGGTAGGCTACAGTATATATGAAACAATAGAGGAAGTGAGTGCAGAAAAGGATATAGGGGTAGTGATAGACAACAAGTTAAATTTCTCAGAACATTTAGCGGAGAAGATAAATAAAGCCAATACAATTGTAGGGCTGATAAGGAGGACATTAGCTAGTTCTTTAGATAGGGTGGTTGCGGGGTTTTGAACAGAAATACTGAGTGTAAAAGAGAGGTTAAATGGATTTTTTTTAGCATCATGCGAAAGCGATAAGGATATTCAGTCGCATGCTAAAAATGATGACTATATTGCTAATGATGGTAGTGATGGTGCAACGGAAGATGGAAATTTAGTTAGAAATAAAGGTAAATTAGGTATAACTAAAAGAAGTACATTGAGAGTGTTATGCCCTGATTTTATGCAGGTTTAACGATTGATTAAAAGTGAATTCCAGGGATGAAACCTATTCAAACTACAATGTCCATTGGGATCTGCTTGGTTTTAGGTACCGGTACATGATACTGAAGAACTTTCATCAATTTGTTTTAACAATATAGAAATATAGCTTATCTAAGTTATTTTATGTGGCGCGAACTGGCGTGTTTACAATGACGTAACTGTAGCTAATGGCGGGAACTCTCGACATGGGAAATGGGTGAATCTGTGTTTTTTTTATTTGAGAAACTCTTGTAATTTGTATGCATGTTTACAGCTCAACATTTGGCTTCACCACTGTCTGGTCAAGGGACCGCGATATATAAATTGAACAGAAAACGATATTATCATTACGAAATAGGCCTTATAACCGAGTTCCCTCAACTCTGGACCAGGCTAAACATGCATAAACACTGCATGTATGTTAATTGCTGGCGAGCTGGGATTATTTCTTGATGTGCACCACATCATCAGGACGTTGGTCGATCTTTTGCAGAGCTTGAGTATTGAATTGAAAGGTATTAATTACGAAAAACAGACCTCACTGTTCAGGACCACATATCTTGTTTACAAACGGCGTCTCTACACAATGGAGTCACTCCAGCTGGCTGAAAATGCCAATTCATCACCAACGACTATATATATTAGTATTTTGTTCCGGAGTTTAATGGAATTATATTGATATTGCCCATATACATATTACAGTATATTCATGCCAAGTTATGACCCTGCATTAATCTTCGTTTTTTCGTTCATCCCTGTAGTTCACCTTTAAGGTGAGTTCTTCGAGACTGGAATATCGGAGTTCATGCAAGTAGCCTACATATAAATAACACAATAGAGGATATGTATAATATCGAAAGATAGTTTGTACTACAGCTTTATTCACTTATTCACTAGTTACACATGTATGAATTGTAAACACTAAACATGGAAAAATCATAAGTGGTAGCCTACAACTCTATTTTCATTTCTCCCAGCACGATCGCGGATCTAGATAGAAATCAGGTATATTCTATTCAACTTGTCTAATTAGTAGGACTATTCTTCTTGAGAATTATACGCACTATTCCCTTTTCGAAAGTTTATAATCAAGTTACTAAATTCAGATTTTATTTATATTCACGATATCTTGAGCTAACTCCTACTCGTGGATAATAGTGGACGATGTGATACACGTTCCTCTATTTCTTGGCACAAAATAGGGAAGCTTAAGCTGCATTTTGTGTTACCACCACTGATAAGCCATTGGGCTTTTGGCAGAAAATGCCAAAAATTATCAGTGATATCCGAGACATGTTTACATACAGTGTTCTCATCGTCCAGCATAATACTGCTTCATATTCATCAGCCAACTTAAAATAGCCCTATATAATATTTAATTAACACTAGAACAATACACTATACCATGTAGGAAGTCTTCTGGAGAAATAGGGCAAATTTAGACAAAAATGCAAGATAAACTAAATCAGAAATGTATGCTAGAATAGCATTGACAAATCGCTAGATAGTCACCAGACACTAAAAACTTGTATGTCACTAATAATAATAATAATAATAATAATAGTTCTTAAAGCTAGCGCATGCTAAGCCAGCTAAGGATAGCTCAATAAGGCCGATTAGGCGTATTTCCATTGGGGTCCTGTACTACTATCCCATCCCTTTGCTCATGAGGGATGGTAACGACTCAGTGCTTGTGAAAAATCTTTAATGCGCCGAGCGTGGGCGCGAACCCGGGCCTTCTGGGTGGAAGTCCGAGACGCTAGTCACTACACCAAGCGAGCCGCTTGGTTAAATTCTTGTTAAATTCTTGTTACGATCCTACAATGCTGAACCCAAGAGATTAAAATTCAAGCAAGGGCAACTAGCATGCTGTTGCGTTTCAGAAGGCCAAAAGGGTTAATGTCTCAGATAATCACAAATTAATGAAGAAAACATATGTTGAAGTATCTAGAATAATCTTTAACAATCGAAACATCTCTCCAATTCCTTAAAATAGGGAAACTAACTTGAATATCGCTAGAATTCATCACATCTTGATGTCGCTAGATGTCGTGATGGAAGTGATTCGCTGGATCTAGCGGTAGCCGCTACATTGGCAACATCGTACCAAGAACCTTCATTCCGTTATAATGATCAAGGTCAGATTTCGAAACTATTACAATTATTTCAAAGTTCAGAGATCATCAGATCGGTTTGGAAGTTGATGTACACAATTTCAGTTCCATTAGTTTAAGAAACATTCACATAATATGCTACTTAGAGGGTTTAATAAAGAAGCATTCCTCTCCTGGCATCGTATAAGCGAACGCAAGCTGTTTTTTTTTTTTTTTTTTAAGAACGTCAACAAACGCTTCGTATATTTGAGTTTGGTGAACCTTTTGGGGTTCCTAGTTATACATTAGACCATATTTATATTTTGCACACTCTTATAAGTATAAACACTTACTTGTTAAAGAGGAAATACACAAAAGCCCAATTTAGAATGATCGTGAATATCTTTACTTTGGCGTATGTTTGGGCTAATTTAAGACTACATTTAGATAGATAGAATTTTTTAACACTCGCCAATGAAATATGATGACTTGCTTACAGATATATACTTAAAGCCCGAATCGGCTTGACTTTAACCCAGTTGTTTACTTCCTCAACCCTGTGGAGGAGCAGGGTTGAGTTGGCTTGATATTGGACACCCTTTTATGGCATTTGGGTGTGAAATACGACACCATTTCCAGTCTATCGGAGATAATGATGGTAAAGGAAAATGCGGCATTAGGCATTGATGAACTTTTTCAGTTAGAGTTCAAGTTTGTGGACTGAAATATTATGGCACTGACTACGATTATTTTTCAGAGCTCCTGAAGGTGTGTGAAATCCTCTTATTTTATATAATTATGTTAATTTCATTAATCGAGTTTAGGAGTAAAGTTGGTTAGTGGAGAGAACATAATAATAAATGCACCAATTTCGTAATATAAGTGTTCAAGACGTATTTATTGGTGAACATGTAGTTTATTAGTATTACGATATACACTGGGGACTATAACACATGTGCTGCGTTTTCTGTTACCCCAAAGTCTGATAACCCACTCTCATTTTGTGGCACAAAATGAACAAGGGGCATTCCAGACTTTTAAATATATACATTATATGGACAACCTTTCCTGACTATTTTTAAGAATGAAAGTAAATATGCATTGCAGAATAATTACTACAAAGCAAATAAAGACAAAATAAAAGCGAAATAGCGTAATATACCAAATATTGGTATGTCAGGGACTGGAATAATCGACAACAGAACATATCGTCAATAAATATGAATATATACAATTTAAAGGGTATAGCTCGCCAAAAATCTCATCCTGTTTTTGTCACTCTTCAAAGCATGTTAATATGACATATAATGCACATGTGCTTTGCTTTTTTTATAATTTTTAACCTAAAATAGAAAACAAATTCACATTAGATATTTCTATTTTGAGGGGGGGGGGGGGTGAAGGGCCACCTTTGAAAACACAGCCGAAATTAAGACCAGTTCACAGTGGTTCACAAGTTAGCCTGGATTTGTTTAACAGACCTACTAATGCTATGGGAGGCGTTGAATGTAGCTCTAAAACATGACGTCACTCACCATCTGCGCATGCGTGAGAATCTAGGCCCCGCATCTCAAATGTACAACTATTATATTGGATTAGATTAGATTAACTTAACCTAACCTAACCCTAAAATATAACAAAAATAACCAAAATAACAAATATAACTAAATAAAACAATAAACAATATACCACATACGAGTGGGATCGATCGCTGGTTTCCTCAGTGACGGGCGGGCATTCTACCGAGTGAGCTATGGAGAGATCTAGGTTGAGCGGTTTGAAGGGTATATTTAACCCGGGAACGGCAAGGGGAGGGGGGGGGGGGAATGAACTAGCTCCCCATGGGCGAGCATATGGTCTCCATTCAGGCCTATAATCGTCATTTTACGATAAATATTGTTATTACCTATTCATATGAGCCTATTTTACCTTCACTATGAAGAGAGTAACCTGTAACAACAATCAAACCAGTGAAAATATAATTTTTCTGGTCAAAATCGCGAATATAGAAGAACCAGCCCATTCATGAATTTTGGAGAAAATTGAGGCAACCCCTCCCTCCACGAGGTCTATGAGCCTACTCATACACACACTCGCTTGTGTAACACACCTGCTAGGCACGTAAGCACATCCCCCACACAGTTTGCTAATGTTAGCACAAAAATATACCAACAAATTAGGGGATAACAGGGAAAATAGGTGATAATTGAAGGGGGAGGGGAAAGGGAGGAAGGAGGGGATGTGGAGGAGTGATATGAGGTATAGGGAAAAAAACAAAAACAATTTTTTTTTATTTTTTTTAGTGCTGTTTAACCCGGGAACTGCCGGAAGACTCTTAAGAGTTCCCCCGGCGGACTGTGGGAAGACTCTTAACCCGTGGAGCCCCGGCTAGTTTTGTAATGTTTGCGCACCAGAACCCGGCCGGTTTTCAAAAAATGGTTTTATTCCAGAAACAATAGCGAATGGGTTAGGAATGAAGGAAAAACCACGAAAAACCGCTCAAAAAGCTTAAAAATGGTCCTACAGAGCCCCCGAAAACGGATTTTACAAGAGTAAAAAATTGAAGGCAATTATCCCCAAAAACCAGGTTATTGCGCGCTCGCGCGCACGCACGTGGACTTTGAGAGTTTTCAACCATCGGCACGGTTGCGTGGGATACGTACACAGTTCCCATAGAAATCTGAGCCCTCTTGAGTGGCTACACCTGAGGTTACGGTCGGCGCAATTAGGGTGACGCGCCAGGCGCGTCTCTGGGGCTGTGCGTTACATACATCGCCGACGCATCAGGCGCGTCGCTGGGGCTGTACGGGTTAAGAGTCAGAGAAAAAAAAAATCAATTTTAAACCGATTTGTGGCTTGATATTGGACACCCTTTTATGGCATTTGGGTGTAAAATACGACACCATTTCCAGTCTATCGGAGATAATGATGGTAAAGGAAAATGCGGCTTAAGATGTGTTGTGACATTACATATACTGCATTTTCCTTTACCATCACTATCTCCGATAGACTGGAAATGGTGTCGTATTTCACACCCAAATGCCATAAAAGGGTGTCCAATATCAAGCCAACTCAACCCTGCTCTTCCACAGGGTCTAAACTCAACCCGATTCAGACTTTCGGAACTTGATAACAGTTTTAAGACTTTGTGTATATATCCATATACAAATAATCGATTTGGATGTGATAATTATAAATGTACCTAGCTATATCCTCAGAATATCCGAAAGAAGCGTCATAATCCTATAGAAGGCCGATAACCTACCGGAGTTATTATTTATAATACTAAAATGCCCCAGAACGAGAAGCCCACCACAGAAGCCACGAACGAACACCACACAGAAACACCCAAAGGAAAGGTCCACAGAACGAAAGGACCAGCTGACCGAGCCAGCCATTTCAGACAGGCCCAAGCCCGCAGGGCTAAGCAGCTCCAGGCTGCACCCATTTACCTTTTCTAAACTGACCATTTTCCACACCTCACGTACACTAACCCCCTCGTGTCCTACACTCCTAACTACAAAGATGATGAACAGGAATATACATTCATATTAAAAACACCCATGCCCTGTCCCGACGTTGAGCCAATGCCAACACATCAGACAGCCATAATTATATCTATGTATGTTCTTACATCCGAGAAGTAGATGTTATATATCTTAGAAGTTAAAACACCCACGCTTGTCCCTAGACCTCGTATATCATTTCCCATGACGAGTATAGATATATGTAACCCGTGCTCAGTCGCCCCTTGCATTGTTCCTCTAGTAACTAAGTCTATAATATTAACTGCCACCAGCATTGATACGACATAGCGGCACTGTCCTTGTGTCGTATTGTGCCAAGTACAGATCAACCAGGTTTCATCACCTTATTAGGACGACGACTATAATGTCATCGTTCATCGATGTATGCAATCCTTAGTTTAAGTATTAATATTAACATTCCCTAACATCTTGTCTTGCCAGACTAAGCTTCTGAAGACCTATCGCCCCATCAATTTATGTATTCAATCCTTAGGTTAAGTATTTTTATCCGCCATTGTGTTCACCTTTTTCCATTTACTTTCCCACAATTGTCATACGTCTTCCCCTTGCCTCCTTCGTATCCACAGTCCACACTACGCCAATTTACTTCGTGTCATGCACCTCTTACCCCAACCAGAGATTGTATAAGATAACCTGGTTACCAGTATCTGTCATAAGTACCCCGAAACAATAACTAAGTACCCCTCCGAACTGCCGCTGTTGTTGGTATATTTATATTTAATAGAAAACGCAGTTCCCAGGGCCAACTAAGAGTATCCATAACCCCTCGGACTGATCACATAACTCTATCTTTTCCAGACTCATATACCACCCCATAGTTGCATTCCCCGGTAGCATTTGGCTAACGTATTCTACTGCCTTTTCAAACTTCCATATCAATTGTAGCCTAATGCCACCCCACGCCCAGGGACCTTAGGGGCAAAATTTCCCTGTAGCCCTTGAACTCTCCCCCCCCCTCTCATTAAGACACCCACGCTTCTCTACTCTTGTCCGACCTAGCCTCTCTCTCATACCTCTTGAAGATCCTTGAATTGTCCGTTGCTAATGCTCTCCAACCTTTTATATATATACTCCTATCCAGCCTACCTTCACTTAGTAGGCCAGAACAACATTAGAACTTTACTAGCCCCTTGCATGCCATCTATTCTCTTACAACCCATTCACAACCCTGCGCACCCAATGGTCGTCGGTGCGAGGCTAGCCACCTCGCCAGTTACTAACTTCTATTGCCATACTTCCAGATAAATGTGGCAGAGTTAGCAACCCAGTCTCCACCACATCCAGCAAACCCTACAACTAACAACCAGCCGAGTAAAACCAGCTAGCCAAGGCACCTTCGGTTTTGGTATTAAAGACACCCACATCTGTCTCATACACAGAGGGTTATTACGAACACTGGTGATATGGCAAGCCCCTAGCCACAGCCGCAGGACGACTATCACAGAGAGAGGGCGCCCAGCTCCCCCTTTTTGCCCACCCGAGGAGGGAGACCCCCACCCCCGCGGAGGTATACCTGGCCCCTGTTTTGACTTCCGAGTCATTGCCAGGTAGCACAGGAATTCTTCCTATCAATGAACTAACCATGCATGACTAACACCTTTGCTAACCTCTATTAACTCACAATAAACCATTTACCTTTCTTGCATGCTCTGATCACTAAATTAGCACCTCAGCTATACCATAGAATGAAGATTGAACAATCTAGAGAGACGCTCCTATCACTGCTGTCCCCATCCTCCTCGCAAAGTAGATCCAGTCTCTCTCCCCTAAATACTTCCAGTATAGCCAAAATAGTACCTCTTACTAAGGCTCAGTTATATGAAAATATAAAGGTTTTCCTATAGCCATGTGCCACAACAGTAAATACCATCTTACCTAGTCTCCATATCTATTGAGAGCTCAAATAAGTCCATAAGACTCGAGATCCCTACTGTCTACAGGGTCCAGAACCGAGCCTATAAATCTAGCTCCCGCCCCCAGTCAAATCAGTTGAAAGCTAGACACCAACCAGGGGTCACTCCCCTGCAGTTAACTTCTAGCTCTGCCCTTGTGTTGTTCCGGAGTGAGATTCCAGAGCCGGCAGACTCCGTGGCAGATTTGGATAGAAGGACCTGCCCACGTATTTGAGAAGTTCACACATATGGGCCCCCTGGACGGCCGCGGAACCAGTCGTTAGCCCCCAACATCATGGACACAAGATAACCAGGACCAGACCCATCAGATGCTACCCAAGATTCCCTTTAGCAGTACTACATATTACTGTGCTGTTTAAAGATTCACTAATTAATATTTCTACGAAGTGGCTATCTCTTTGCCCCAGTATAATTCATATAACCATTCAATTAGGAAGTGCTAAGCGTATCAGTGTTCATTATTTAACAGGCGATACTAACTCTCGTAATCAACCATATACCCAGATATTATTACCTAGAAGGAAACCCTAGTGATATCTGAATGTTCGCCCACTGATTTGCGTTCTATGTATTTCTGAGACAAGAATATAAAACTTAGATCAGTACCCCCTGAGGTAACTAGAATTCCCGTGCTCTAAAATACGCGTGTCTAATCTAGTCTGTGAACTACGACTTGTGCACCAGAGCTACCAGTAAGAAATCTAACAGTGAATATGATTCTATAAGTAACATTGATGGTCTTCGGTATATAAACCTGTTAAATCAAAGCCAGTGATCAGAAGATTAATACCTGAATGTTGGAAGTGGGAGACTAGGCTCCATCCAGATCCACTTACGCTAGTGTTGTTCGATTCTATTATATTGTCTTACACAAGTATTCTGCAGTAGTATATCAATAAACATGATCGTGTAACTTGCTACCATGTGTTTCTTTGTGTTCTCTATTCCTCATATCTTGTATTGTGCATGCAGCCTTATATACCCAGTCAATTAGAACTCACATTACCCAAGTTAAACCTGTAGAAAAACAGGGCATAACATTGGCGGCAGCGGTGGTTCTTGATTCGGATAAAAGGTTGCATTACACTGCAAGTTTGGAACAGTAGAAGCATGGCAACATCGCGAAATCTTCAGCCACTCGCACACATTCCCAAGTATGATGTAAACACGTATGATATCACCAGTTACTTAGACATAATAAAGCCAGTGTACGATGTGGTACTTCATAATGACCGCGAAAAAATCGCCATGGCAATTTTGCATATTATACAGTTGGGAGAAGCCGTTTCCCAACTTGTTGATAAGCCTACCTTTAAAGAATTTATTCGCCAAACTGTGACACAGAATACGCCAGAGTTTACCTGGAACCAGTTTCGATCCTTCGTGATCCGGACCTTAGATCCACTTTTGGGTTCCCCCGTCGCCCCCAAAATAATAAAAGTCGACGAGATCAAGTATGAAGGGGATATAAATGTGACCCTCATACAACTCTACAGATACGTGAGGACCACGTATAGCTATGAAGATTACGACCAACAAAATGAACTCTTATTCACCGCATTGTTAAACATCCTCCCACCCCACATCACCGCCCATCTCGACCCGTATGGCTTATTCGAAGAACATATGCTCTCCATCAGAGAAGAATGCCTACGCAGTTCGATGAATCCCCTATCCAACCCTTCAGCCCCTATCCAAGACTCCGTGCACCCTTCCAAAATGACTTCCGGTGAAAGTCCAACCCCAGTGCACTCTTCCTTGCCTCTATCCTCTCTGACCATCCCTAAATGTTCCCCTGCCCAGCCATCCACCAACGATCATCTTCCATCAATTGTGTTACCCCATAAACCCCATCCTTTTTCTATGCATGTCAAACAAACCCACCAACCCCAGATAACCGCTAACCAGACCGTGACTGCCACCAAGAAGATTCCCAAAATTCGTCCTGTTAACAACCCCAAATCAATACATCAGTTCTCTACCAATAACCCCTGTTCTACACCTAACTCTTCCCCCACCAACCCTCCGCAGCCCCCCCAACAAGCCCCGTATTCTAGCTATGCCTACCTATGTAGGCCTTACCACAACATATTTTCCCCATGACCCCAGAAAACAAACCCACCAACCCCAGATAACCTCTAACCAGACCGTGACTGCCACCAAGAAGATTCCCAAAATTCGTCCTGTTAACAACCCCAAGTCAATACATCAGTCCTCTACCAATAACCCCTGTTCGACACCTAACTCTTCCCCCACCAACCCTCCGCAGCCCCCCCAACAAGCCCCGTATTCTAGCTATGCCTACCTATGTAGGCCTACCACAACATATTTTCCCCATGACCCCAGAAATGTTCAGCTATCCCCCCACCAACAAAATTTCCCTTGTGACAGTTTTCCGTCGGTAGCTTGTGACAGTTTTCAGTCAGTAGCTCCCTTCCACCCCCACACAATTCACACTCCTAGAAAACTTCGAAACCCCACACTTGACTCGCCCTCTCATGTCAAACAAACTCACCAGTCCCAGATAACCTCTAACCAGACCGAGACTGCCACCAAGAAAATTCCCCAAACTCGTCCTGTTAACAACCCCAAATCAGTACATCACTCCTCCCTCAATAACCCATGTCCTATGCCTAACTCTGCCCCCACTAATCCTCCCCAGTCCCACATAACCTTTAACCAGACCGAGACTGACACCAAGAAAATTCCCCAAATTCGTTCTGTTAACAACCCCAAATCAATACATCAGTCCTCTACCAATAACCCCTGTTCTACACCTAACTCTTCCCCCACCAACCCGCCGCAGTCCCCCCAACAAATCCCGTTTCCTAACTCGCTCACCTCTCACCACCCTGACCCTCCCACACGCGCCGTTAATCCTCCCCTCACGCGTGACGACCTAGGGACCCAACCATGTTCCCCCCTTCCCCCAGAAATGCTCAGCTATTTCCCCACCAACAAAATTTCCCTTGTGACAGTTTTCCGTCAGTAGCTCCCTTCCACCCCCCCACAATTCACACCCCTAATAAACTTCAAAACCCCACACTTGACTCACCCCCTCATGACAGACAAACCCACCAATCCCATATAACCTCTAAACAAACCGTCACTGCCACCAACACACCCCACCACTCTGATCCTCCCACACGCGCCGTTAACCCCCCCCTCACACGTGACTCCCACCAAAGTGGTTTCCCCCCCCCTCATGCATACCGAACACCTGCTCACCAGTCGGTCCCCCACCATCATGAGCCCAGCTAAACTTTCAACCTCCCCCTCTTCACCGTTACCCCACCCGCCCCAAATTCCACCCCCAAAGATCCCGCTCGACAAAATACCACTCCCATCCCAATCCAACCACAAAACTTTTTCCACCTTGGCTAAACCCCAAAATACTCTCTCTCTCGCCCCAAACAACATAATCAACCTCTCAACTTCAACCACTCCTCGAAATCCCATCCATGTCTCTCCCGGAAATAAAATCAATCCAAATTCAACCCCTCTCAAACCACAACCCTGCCTGCCCAGACCCCCCCCACCACCCCCCTATCAAATCCCCACACCCCAAACCTCCAAACCACCCGATCATAGTAAACTCTCAACCTTCAGCCTTACTCACCCTTCCCCAAACCCCACTCACGACCACAACTCTCTACACAATTCAACCCCTCCCCAGCACCAACCTCTTCCGCAACAACAACCCCGACTCGACCTGCCCGTTTCATCTTTAAAACCTCCCTATCACTACCCCCGACCGAAACCACTTAGACCCCCCTCCAAAACTGGCCCCGGGCCAGCTCGCCCCCAGACCCACATTCCTAACGACAAGAACTAACGGTATATCCACCCCGCCCTTCCAAAGTGAAAGTGAAACCCCAAGGTCAAAGCCACAACCATTACCAGACCGTCACCCAGACTAACGGCGACCCTAAATACCCCCCCCCCCCCCTCCCCTGATGATGATGAGGATATTATTGTACTAAATTGTTTTGATTGTTTTCAATTCCTAAGCGATTGGGCATGATTCTATAAATTTACATGTTTTCCATATACTGTATATATTATTTTTTCCCTTAGTCATACTACTTTTCTTGTTAACCTACACTTTTCTGACTATCTTTTAAATTTGCTTTATACATTGTTAAACAATTTACCTCTTCTTAATTTCCTGTGTTCTTAATTATCTGTTCTTTCTTAAATTTACATGTTTTCCATATACTGTATATATTATTTTTTTCCCTTAGTCATACTACTTTTCTTGTTAACCTACACTTTTCTGACTATCTTTTAAATTTGCTTTATACATTGTTAAACACTTTACCTCTTCTTAATTTCCTGTGTTCTTAATTATCTGTTCTTTCTTAAATTTACATGTTTTCCATATACTGTATATATTATATATTTTCCCTTAGTCATACTACTTTTCTTGTTAACCTACACTTCTCTGACTATCTTTTAAATTTGCTTCTTACATTGTTAAACACTTTACCTCTTCTTAATTTCCTGTGTTCTTAATTATATGTTCTTTCTTAAATTTACATGTTTTCCATATACTATATATTATATTTTTTTTCCCTTGGTCATACTACTTTTCTTGTTAACCTACACTTTTCTGACTATGCTTCTTTTTACTTCACCCTTGAGGCTCGAGGACGAGCCTATAATGAAGGAGAGGGAAGTAAAATGCCCCAGAACGAGAAGCCCACCACAGAAGCCACGAACGAACACACACAGAAACACCCAAAGGAAAGGTCCACAGAACGAAAGGACCAGCTGACCGAGCCAGCCATTTCAGACAGGCCCGCAGGGCTAAGCAGCTCCAGGCTGCACCCATTTACCTTTTCTAAACTGACCATTTTCCACACCTCACATACACTAACCCCCTCGTGTCCTACACTCCTAACTACAAAGATGATGAACAGGAATATACATTCATATTAAAAATACCCATGCCCTGTCCCGACGTTGAGCCAATGCCAACACATCAGACAGCCATAATTATATCTATGTATGTTCTTACATCCGAGAAGTAGATGTTATATATCTTAGAAGTTAAAACACCCACGCTTGTCCCTAGACCTCGTATATCATTTCCCATGACGAGTATAGATATATGTAACCCGTGCTCAGTCGCCCCTTGCATTGTTCCTCTAGTAACTAAGTCTATAATATTAACTGCCACCAGCATTGATACGACATAGCGGCACTGTCCTTGTGTCGTATTGTGCCAAGTACAGATCAACCAGGTTTCATCACCTTATTAGGACGACGACTATAATGTCATCGTTCATCGATGTATGCAATCCTTAGTTTAAGTATTAATATTAACATTCCCTAACATCTTGTCTTGCCAGACTAAGCTTCTGAAGACCTATCGCCCCATAAATTTATGTATTCAATCCTTAGGTTAAGTATTTTTATCCGCCATTGTGTTCACCTTTTTCTATTTACTTTCCCACAATTGTCATACGTCTTCCCCTTGCCTCCTTCGTATCCACAGTCCACACTACGCCAATTTACTTCGTGTCATGCACCTCTTACCCCAACCAGAGATTGTATAAGATAACCTGGTTACCAGTATCTGTCATAAGTACCCCGAAACAATAACTAAGTACCCCTCCGAACTGCCGCTGTTGTTGGTATATTTATATTTAATAGAAAACGCAGTTCCCAGGGCCAACTAAGAGTATCTATAACCCCTCGGACTGATCACATAACTCTATCTTTTCCAGACTCATATACCACCCCATAGTTGCATTCCCCGGTAGCATTTGGCCAACGTATTCTACTGCCTTTTCAAACTTCCATATCAATTGTAGCCTAATGCCACCCCCACGCCCAGGGACCTTAGGGGCAAAATTTCCCTGTAGCCCTTGAACTCTCTCCCCCCTCTCATTAAGACACCCGCGCTTCTCTACTCTTGTCCGACCTAGCCTCTCTCTCATACCTCTTGAAGATCCTTGAATTGTCCGTTGCTAATGCTCTCCAACCTTTTATATATATACTCCTATCCAGCCTACCTGCACTTAGTAGGCCAGAACAACATTAGAACTTTACTAGCCACTTGCATGCCATCTATTCTCTTACAACCCCTTCACAACCCTGCACCCAATGGTCGTCGGTGCGAGGCTAGCCGCCTCGCCAGTTACTAACTTCTATTGCCATACTTCCAGATAAATGTGGCAGAGTTAGCAACCAAGTCTCCACCACATCCAGCAAACCCTACAACTAACAACCAGCCGAGTAAAACCAGCTAGCCAAGGCACCTTCGGTTTTGGTATTAAAGACACCCACATCTGTCTCATACACAGAGGGTTATTACGAACACTGGTGATATGGCAAGCCCCTAGCCACAGCCGCCGGACGACTATCACAGAGAGAGGGCGCCCAGCTCCCCCTTTTTACCTACCCGAGGAGGGAGACCCCCACCCCGCGGAGGTATACCTGGCCCCTGTTTTGACTTCCGAGTCATTGCCAGGTAGCACAGGAATTCTTCCTATCAATGAACTAACCATGCATGACTAACACCTTTGCTAACCTCTATTAACTCACAATAAACCATTTACCTTTCTTGCATGCTCTGATCACTAAATTAGCACCTCAGCTATACCATAGAATGAAGATTGAACAATCTAGAGAGACGCTCCTATCACAGCTGTCCCCATCCTCCTCGCAAAGTAGATCCAGTCTCTCTCCCCTAAATACTTCCAGTATAGCCAAAATAGTACCTCTTACTAAGGCTCAGTTATATGAAAATATAAAGGTTTTCCTATAGCCATGTGCCACAACAGTAAATACCATCTTACCTAGTCTCCATATCTATTGAGAGCTCAAATAAGTCCATAAGACTCGAGATCCCTACTGTCTACAGGGTCCAGAACCGAGCCTATAAATCTAGCTCCCGCCCCCAGTCAAATCAGTTGAAAGCTAGACACCAACCAGGGGTCACTCCCCTGCAGTTAACTTCTAGCTCTGCCCTTGTGTTGTTCCGGAGTGAGATTCCAGAGCCGGCAGACTCCGTGGCAGATTTGGATAGAAGGACCTGCCCACGTATTTGAGAACTTCACACATATGGGCCCCCTGGACGGCCGCAGAACCAGTCGTTAGCCCCCAACATCATGGACGCAAGATAACCAGGACCAGACCCATCAGATGCTACCCAAGATTCCCTTTAGCAGTACTACATATTACTGTGCTGTTTAAAGATTCACTAATTAATATTTCTACGAAGTG
Source organism: Paralithodes platypus (assembly GCA_032716605.1). Taxonomy (NCBI): domain Eukaryota; kingdom Metazoa; phylum Arthropoda; class Malacostraca; order Decapoda; family Lithodidae; genus Paralithodes; species Paralithodes platypus. The sequence goes on along the minus strand of CM064486.1, from coordinate 57,936,010 downwards.
GCTATATCTTTGCCCCAGTATAATTCATATAACCATTCAATTAGGAAGTGCTAAGCGTATCAGTGTTCATTATTTAACAGGCGATACTAACTCTCGTAATCAACCATATACCCAGATATTATTACCTAGAAGGAAACCCTAGTGATATCTGAATGTTCGCCCACTGATTTGCGTTCTATGTATTTCTGAGACAAGAATATAAAACTTAGATCAGTACCCCCTGAGGTAACTAGAATTCCCGTGCTCTAAAATACGCGTGTCTAATCTAGTCTGTGAACTACGACTTGTGCACCAGAGCTACCAGTAAGAAATCTAACAGTGAATATGATTCTATAAGTAACATTGATGGTCTTCGGTATATAAACCTGTTAAATCAAAGCCAGTGATCAGAAGATTAATACCTGAACGTTGGAAGTGGGAGACTAGGCTCCATCCAGATCCACTTATGCTAGTGTTGTTCGATTCTATTATATTGTCTTACACAAGTATTCTGCAGTGGTATATCAATAAACGTGATCGTGTAACTTGCTACCATGTGTTTCTTTGTGTTCTCTATTCCTCATATCTTGTATTGTGCATGCAGCCTTATATACCCAGTCAATTAGAACTCACATTACCCAAGTTAAACCTGTAGAAAAACAGGGCATAACATTGGCGGCAGCGGTGGTTCTTGATTCGGATAAAAGGTTGCATTACACTGCAAGTTTGGAACAGTAGAAGCATGGCAACATCGCGAAATCTTCAGCCACTCGCACACATTCCCAAGTATGATGTAAACACGTATGATATCACCAGTTACTTAGACATAATAAAGCCAGTGTACGATGTGGTACTTCATAATGACCGCGAAAAAATCGCCATGGCAATTTTGCATATTATACAGTTGGGAGAAGCCGTTTCCCAACTTGTTGATAAGCCTACCTTTAAAGAATTTATTCGCCAAACTGTGACACAGAATACGCCAGAGTTTACCTGGAACCAGTTTCGATCCTTCGTGATCCGGACCTTAGATCCACTTTTGGGTTCCCCCGTCGCCCCCAAAATAATAAAAGTCGACGAGATCAAGTATGAAGGGGATATAAATGTGACCCTCATACAACTCTACAGATACGTGAGGACCACGTATAGCTATGAAGATTACGACCAACAAAATTAACTCTTATTCACCGCATTGTTAAACATCCTCCCACCCCACATCACCGCCCATCTCGACCCGTATGGCTTATTCGAAGAACATATGCTCTCCATCAGAGAAGAATGCCTACGCAGTTCGATGAATCCCCTATCCAACCCTTCAGCCCCTATCCAAGACTCCGTGCACCCTTCCAAAATGACTTCCGGTGAAAGTCCAACCCCCGTGCACTCTTCCTTGCCTCTATCCTCTCTGACCATCCCTAAATGTTCCCCTGCCCAGCCATCCACCAACGATCATCTTCCATCAATTGTGTTACCCCATAAACCCCATCCTTTTTCTATGCATGTCAAACAAACCCACCAACCCCAGATAACCGCTAACCAGACCGTGACTGCCACCAAGAAGATTCCCAAAATTCGTCCTGTTAACAACCCCAAATCAATACATCAGTCCTCTACCAATAACCCCTGTTCTACACCTAACTCTTCCCCCACCAACCCTCCGCAGCCCCCCCAACAAGCCCCGTATTCTAGCTATGCCTACCTATGTAGGCCTACCACAACATATTTTCCCCATGACCCCAGAAAACAAACCCACCAACCCCAGATAACCTCTAACCAGACCGTGACTGCCACCAAGAAGATTCCCAAAATTCGTCCTGTTAACAACCCCAAGTCAATACATCAGTCCTCTACCAATAACCCCTGTTCGACACCTAACTCTTCCCCCACCAACCCTCCGCAGCCCCCCAACAAGCCCCGTATTCTAGCTATGCCTACCTATGTAGGCCTACCACAACATATTTTCCCCATGACCCCAGAAATGTTCAGCTATCCCCCACCAACAAAATTTCCCTTGTGACAGTTTTCCGTCGGTAGCTTGTGACAGTTTTCAGTCAGTAGCTCCCTTCCACCCCCACACAATTCACACTCCTAGAAAACTTCGAAACCCCACACTTGACTCGCCCTCTCATGTCAAACAAACTCACCAGTCCCAGATAACCTCTAACCAGATCGAGACTGCCACCAAGAAAATTCCCCAAACTCGTCCTGTTAACAACCCCAAATCAGTACATCACTCCTCCCTCAATAACCCATGTCCTATGCCTAACTCTGCCCCCACTAATCCTCCCCAGTCCCACATAACCTTTAACCAGACCGAGACTGACACCAAGAAAATTCCCCAAATTCGTCCTGTTAACAACCCCAAATCAATACATCAGTCCTCTACCAATAACCCCTGTTCTACACCTAACTCTTCCCCCACCAACCCGCCGCAGTCCCCCCAACAAATCCCGTTTCCTAACTCGCTCACCTCTCACCATCCTGACCCTCCCACACGCGCCGTTAATCCTCCCCTCACGCGTGACGACCTAGGGACCCAACCATGTTCCCCCCCTTCCCCCAGAAATGCTCAGCTATTTCCCCACCAACAAAATTTCCCTTGTGACAGTTTTCCGTCAGTAGCTCCCTTCCACCCCCCCACAATTCACACCCCTAATAAACTTCAAAACCCCACACTTGACTCACCCCCTCATGACAGACAAACTCACCAATCCCATATAACCTCTAAACAAACCGTCACTGCCACCGACACACCCCACCACTCTGATCCTCCCACACGCGCCGTTAACCCCCCCCTCACGCGTGACCCCCACCAAAGTGGTTTCCCCCCCCCTCATGCGTACCGAACACCTGCTCACCAGTCGGTCCCCCACCATCATGAGCCCAGCTAAACTTTCAACCTCCCCCTCTTCACCGTTACCCCACCCGCCCCAAATTTCAGCCCGCACATCCCGCTCGACAAAATACCACTCCCATCCCAATCCAACCACAAAACTTTTTCCACCTTGGCTAAACCCCAAAATACTCTCTCTCTCGCCCCAAACAACATAATCAACCTCTCAACTTCAACCACTCCTCGAAATCCCATCCATGTCTCTCCTGGAAATAAAATCAGTCCAAATTCAACCCCTCTCAAACCACAACCCTGCCTGCCCAGACCCCCCCCACCATCTCCCTATCAAATCCCCACACCCCAAACCTCCAAACCACCCAATCATAGTAAACTCTCAACCTTCAGCCTTACTCACCCTTCCCCAAACCCCACTCACGACCACAACTCTCTACACAATTCAACCCCTCCCCAGCACCAACCTCTTCCGCAACAACAACCCTGACTCGACCTGCCCGTTTCATCTTTAAAACCCCCCTATCACTACCCCCGACCGAAACCACTTAGACCCCCCCCCAAAACTGGCCCCGGGCCAGCTCGCCCCCAGACCCACATTCCTAACGACAAGAACTAACGGTATATCCACCCCGCCCTTCCAAAGTGAAAGTGAAACTCCAAGGTCAAAGTCACAACCATTACCAGACCATCACCCAGACTAACGGCAACCCTAAATACCCCCCCCCCCCCCCCCTGATGATGATGAGGATATTATTGTACTAAATTGTTTTGATTGTTTTCAATTCCTAAGCGATTGGGCATGATTCTATAAATTTACATGTTTTCCATATACTGTATATATTATTTTTTTCCCTTAGTCATATTACTTTTCTTGTTAACCTACACTTTTCTGACTATCTTTTAAATTTGCTTTATACATTGTTAAACACTTTACCTCTTCTTAATTTCCTGTGTTCTTAATTATCTGTTCTTTCTTAAATTTACATGTTTTCCATATACTGTATATATTATTTTTTTTCCCTTAGTCATACTACTTTTCTTGTTAACCTACACTTTTCTGACTATCTTTTAAATTTGCTTTATACATTGTTAAACACTTTACCTCTTCTTAATTTCCTGTGTTCTTAATTATCTGTTCTTTCTTAAATTTACATGTTTTCCATATACTGTATATATTATATATTTTCCCTTAGTCATACTACTTTTCTTGTTAACCTACACTTCTCTGACTATCTTTTAAATTTGCTTCTTACATTGTTAAACACTTTACCTCTTTTTAATTTCCTGTGTTCTTAATTATCTGTTCTTTCTTAAATTTACATGTTTTCCATATACTATATATTATATATTTTTTCCCTTGGTCATACTACTTTTCTTGTTAACCTACACTTTTCTGACTATGCTTCTTTTTACTTCACCCTTGAGGCTCGAGGACGAGCCTATAATGAAGGAGAGGGAAGTAAAATGCCCCAGAACGAGAAGCCCACCACAGAAGCCACGAACGAACACCACACAGAAACACCCAAAGGAAAGGTCCACAGAACGAAAGGACCAGCTGACCGAGCCAGCCAATTCAGACAGGCCCAAGCCCGCAGGGCTAAGCAGCTCCAGGCTGCACCCATTTACCTTTTCTAAACTGACCATTTTCCACACCTCACGTACACTAACCCCCTCGTGTCCTACACTCCTAACTACAAAGATGATGAACAGGAATATACATTCATATTAAAAACACCCATGCCCTGTCCCGACGTTGAGCCAATGCCAACACATCAGACAGCCATAATTATATCTATGTATGTTCTTACATCCGAGAAGTAGATGTTATATCTTAGAAGTTAAAACACCCACGCTTGTCCCTAGACCTCGTATATCATTTCCCATGACGAGTATAGATATATGTAACCCGTGCTCAGTCACCCCTTGCATTGTTCCTCTAGTAACTAAGTCTATAATATTAACTGCCACCAGCATTGATACGACATAGCGGCACTGTCCTTGTGTCGTATTGTGCCAAGTACAGATCAACCAGGTTTCATCACCTTATTAGGACGACGACTATAATGTCATCGTTCATCGATGTATGCAATCCTTAGTTTAAGTATTAATATTAACATTCCCTAACATCTTGTCTTGCCAGACTAAGCTTCTGAAGACCCATCGCCCCATAAATCTATTTATTCAATCCTTAGGTTAAGTATTTTTTATCCGCCATTGTGTTCACCTTTTTCCATTTACTTTCCCACAATTGTCATACGTCTTCCCCTTGCCTCCTTCGTATCCACAGTCCACACTACGCCAATTTACTTCGTGTCATGCACCTCTTACCCCAACCAGAGATTGTATAAGATAACCTGGTTACCAGTATCTGTCATAAGTACCCCGAAACAATAACTAAGTACCCTCCGAACTGCCGCTGTTGTTGGTATATTTATATTTAATAGAAAACGCAGTTCCCAGGGCCAACTAAGAGTATCCATAACCCCTCGGACTGATCACATAACTCTATCTTTTCCAGACTCATATACCACCCCATAGTTGCATTCCCCGGTAGCATTTGGCCAACGTATTCTACTGCCTTTTCAAACTTCCATATCAATCGTAGCCTAATGCCACCCCCACGCCCAGGGACCTTAGGGGCAAAATTTCCCTGTAGCCCTTGAATTCTCCCCCCCCCCCCTCTCATTAAGACACCCGCGCTTCTCTACTCTTGTCCGACCTAGCCTCTCTCTCATACCTCTTGAAGATCCTTGAATTGTCCGTTGCTAATGCTCTCCAACCTTTTATATATATACTCCTATCCAGCCTACCTTCACTTAGTAGGCCAGAACAACATTAGAACTTTACTAGCCCCTTGCATGCCATCTATTCTCTTACAACCCATTCACAACCCTGCACCCAATGGTCGTCGGTGCGAGGCTAGCCGCCTCGCCAGTTACTAACTTCTATTGCCATACTTCCAGATAAATGTGGCAGAGTTAGCAACCCAGTCTCCACCACATCCAGCAAACCCTACAACTAACAACCAGCCGAGTAAAACCAGCTAGCCAAGGCACCTTCGGTTTTGGTATTAAAGACACCCACATCTGTCTCATACACAGAGGGTTATTACGAACACTGGTGATATGGCAAGCCCCTAGCCACAGCCGCCGGACGACTATCACAGAGAGAGGGCGCCCAGCTCCCCCTTTTTGCCCACCCGAGGAGGGAGACCCCCACCCCCGCGGAGGTATACCTGGCCCCTGTTTTGACTTCCGAGTCATTGCCAGGTAGCACAGGAATTCTTCCTATCAATGAACTAACCATGCATGACTAACACCTTTGCTAACCTCTATTAACTCACAATAAACCATTTACCTTTCTTGCATGCTCTGATCACTAAATTAGCACCTCAGCTATACCATAGAATGAAGATTGAACAATCTAGAGAGACGCTCCTATCACAGCTGTCCCCATCCTCCTCGCAAAGTAGATCCAGTCTCTCTCCCCTAAATACTTCCAGTATAGCCAAAATAGTACCTCTTACTAAGGCTCAGTTATATGAAAATATAAAGGTTTTCCTATAGCCATGTGCCACAACAGTAAATACCATCTTACCTAGTCTCCATATCTATTGAGAGCTCAAATAAGTCCATAAGACTCGAGATCCCTACTGTCTACAGGGTCCAGAACCGAGCCTATAAATCTAGCTCCCGCCCCCAGTCAAATCAGTTGAAAGCTAGACACCAACCAGGGGTCACTCCCCTGCAGTTAACTTCTAGCTCTGCCCTTGTGTTGTTCCGGAGTGAGATTCCAGAGCCGGCAGACTCCGTGGCAGATTTGGATAGAAGGACCTGCCCACGTATTTGAGAACTTCACACATATGGGCCCCCTGGACGGCCGCGGAACCAGTCGTTAGCCCCCAACATCATGGACGCAAGATAACCAGGACCAGACCCATCAGATGCTACCCAAGATTCCCTTTAGCAGTACTACATATTACTGTGCTGTTTAAAGATTCACTAATTAATATTTCTACGAAGTGGCTATCTCTTTGCCCCAGTATAATTCATATAACCATTCAATTAGGAAGTGCTAAGCGTATCAGTGTTCATTATTTAACAGGCGATACTAACTCTCGTAATCAACCATATACCCAGATATTATTACCTAGAAGGAAACCCTAGTGATATCTGAATGTTCGCCCACTGATTTGCGTTCTATGTATTTCTGAGACAAGAATATAAAACTTAGATCAGTACTCCCTGAGGTAACTAGAATTCCCGTGCTCTAAAATACGCGTGTCTAATCTAGTCTGTGAACTACGACTTGTGCACCAGAGCTACCAGTAAGAAATCTAACAGTGAATATGATTCTATAAGTAACATTGATGGTCTTCGGTATATAAACCTGTTAAATCAAAGCCAGTGATCAGAAGATTAATACCTGAACGTTGGAAGTGGGAGACTAGGCATAACAAATACCTCAAAGTAAGCGATTATATTATAGGAATAGTCATCACAATTTTTTACAAATTCAACTAGATCAAAATAATATCGAAATGATGGATCATTAATTATTGATCTTGATATGTAGGCCTAAAGCATGTTGTTTATAAACATTGGCCGCAGCCGCGGTGCCACTCCTTTCGAGCCTAATCACGATTATATTTCGGTGTATTCTTACTTAAATGTATATCATTCGGGTTGATTAGGTTACACAATACAATATTACTAAGTAACAGTACACGCATATATATAAATATCATAACATTTGTGAAATATACTGTAGGTCCGACCGCGCTAAGCACCACGGCTGCGTGAGGGCCAGTAGGAACGTAGATATATCGAGGGGTGGGTGGGTGGGTGGGGTATCTAGCCTCGTGACCTTGACCAAGAGTCAAGTTCAGAAAATCAGTGTTCGTCACGGTAATTAATCCGTCACTCCTCAGAATTATTGACATGTCTATGTATGCGAATATTTATTGCTCTACTATTAAACAAATAAACATGTTTTATAATTTCACCTAATATGTAATGTCACAACACATCTTAAATTGTATATATTCAAATTTATTGCCGATATGTTCTGTTGTCGATTATTCCAGTCCCTGACATACCTAATGATATTTGGTATATTACGCTATTTCGCTTTATTTTGTCTTTATTTGCTTTGTAATAATTATTCTGCAATGCATATTTACTTTCATTCTTAAAAATAGTCAGGAAAGGTTGTCCATATAATGTATATATTTAAAAGTCTGGATCGCCCCTTGTCATTTTGTGCCACCACACTTTAATGAGAGTGGGTTATCAGACTTTGGGGTGACACAAAATGCAGCTATATTAGGTGAAATTATACAACATATTTATTTGTTTAATAGTAGAGCAAGAAATATTCGCATACATAGACATTTCAATAATTCTGAGGAGGAGTGACAGATTAATTACCGTGACGAACACTGATTTTCTGAACTTGACTCTTGGTCAAGGTCACGAGGCTAGATACCCCACCCACCCCTCGATATCTCTACGTTCCTACTGGCCCTCACGCAGCCGTGGTGCTTTACGCGGTCGAACCTATATTTCACAAATGTTATGATATTTATATATATGCGTGTACTGTTACTTAGTAATATTGTATTGTGTAGCCTAATCAACCCAAATGATATAAATTAAAGTAAAAATACACCGAAATATAATCGTGATTAGGCGCGAATGGAGTGGCAACACTGCTGCGGCCATGTCCTCCAATGTGTATAAACAACAGGCTTTACATATCAAGATGTATCCATCATTTCGATATTATTTTGATCTAGTTGAATTTGTAAAAAATTGTGATGACTATATATATTCCTATAATATAATCGCTTACTTTGGGGTATTTTATATAATAACTCCGGTAGGTTATCGTCCTTCTATAGGATTATGACGCTTCTTTTGGACATTCTGAGGATATTATAGCTAGGTAGGCCTACATTTATAATTATGACATCCAAATCGATTATTTATATATGGATATATACAAAAAGTCTTAAAACTGTTATCAAGCTCCGAAAGTCTGAATCGGGTTGAGTTTCGACCCTGTGGAAGAGCAGGGTTGAGTTGGCTTGATATTGGACACCCTTTTATGGCATTTGGGTGTGAAATACGACACCATTTCCAGTCTATCGGAGATAATGATGGTAAAGGAAAATGCGGTATTAGTTTCTATAATTCAAAGTTTAAGTCTGGACGGATTCTGTTTATTTTTCACTTGGCGGAAATATGACAGACTTGATGAAAGCGTGAAAATCCATCTTATTTTAGTATATTGGTTATTTATTGAGTTAGAACGTCGTACTAAAGAGGATTATTTGTAGGACATTGTTGTATGGTTGTAGGCCAAAATATAATAGAAAGTCCCAGGAGGCGTTTGGCTACATGTGCCTTTTATTGTTGTTCCTTCTCAACTCCCCACCGTTTACAGTGTTGCCAAATCATTCGATCTTGTTACCAACTTCTACATCAATCATTACAATACAATAATACACATCTCCCTTTTTTCAAAATAAATATATATATATAAAAACAAATGAAATAAATATAAAATAATTGTTTAATACAGCGGGAGTATAACATTTAGAAAATGAACCCTCACTCCTTTCCTTTCATCAAATAGATAATTTAATAAACAGATCTATATATATAAAACAAAACTGTACTTGTAATTAGTAGTTACTAAAATACCACAGGAACGAAAAACCTGAGAGCGAAACCTCCACCCCTAACGAGCCACAGGAACGAAAATCCGAGAGCGAAACCCCCATCCCCAACGAGATCCCAGGTCCCTTTTCCATCCCCGATTGGGTCTCTTCTCTCTCCCAATTCATTCCACATATTATACGTCTCTCAATCACAGTCTTCTAATATACAAACCACAATACTTTACTCATTGATATTCTTGATGTACCACCTAAGTATGTATTTAATTATGTAACCACTATAATACTTTCATTGTGTAGGTTCGAGGCGATCTAAGACACCTTAGCTTCCATTTCACACCAAATCAGATCGTGATTACGTCAGCCCTGTATTTAGTTATATAACAATCATAGTCCCCCCCCAATTCTAGCAATTCTATGTCTCTAACCTCCCGTTGTTTTATCCACTAACCATATATATTCCCAACCTTCCTAATACCACCTCCATTTTACTAGACAAAATACCTAGGAGTAATTCCGAGATTAATTATGAAATTACACTAGACAGCCCCATAACTCACTGAGATCCACATTGCTATTTTATTGATGTACCAACTCCCTAATGTTAACATAATTTAGGGAACTTGTAAAAAGAGAAGACACCTATCTTCGTTCCCCCATTTTTAGAAGTTAGCTATACATAACCTCACGTTGCATTGTTCGTCTGTCAATTTGTGTCCCTTGCCAGTTCTTGTATTGATTTATGCCTGTTGATTTAGATAAGTTAATTACGAGTTATGTAACAACCTTTAACCACGACTCTATACACCCGATAACCCTATGCCAGTTATTGTATTGATTTAGGCCTGTTAATTCGGATAAACTCACTATGACCAATCTGCAGACGATTATCAGGAGATGCAGGAAAGCTACCTCGTATCTCTCTCCATGACGAGTATAGATATATGTACCCCCATGCTCAGTCGCCCCCCTTGCCTTGTTCTTCTAGTAACTAAGTGTATATATAATATTAACCGGAGTATGCCACCAGTATTGATACGACATAGCGGCACTGTCCTTGTGTCGTATTGTGCCACGTGCATACCAAACCGGTTTTCATCATCTTATTAGGACGACGTCTATAATGCCGTCGTTTATGCATGTATTCAATCCTTAGGTTAATTATCTTTTATCCGCCATTGTGTTCCTCTCTTCCATTGACTTTTCCACAATTGTTATACGTCTTCCAATCACCTCCTCCGTATCCACAATCCACACTACTCTGTTTTGCTTCGTGACCCTATGCTCAGTGGTACCCTGTTTTGGGTCATTCTGTCCTCTTATCCTTCACGCCCCGCTGCACACACCACCCTACCTGTTCGATCGTAGGGAAATGTCACCCCTATGTCCAGCGCATTAAGGGTCACTGCCCTAGGTCACGAGCGACGTGGCGCCTAGCCTCAAACCACCCCCTTTACAATTCACAACCCTCCCCCTGTAAAGACGCCATAAGAACGTTATAACATGCCGACTCAGTTCGTTCACTAACCTCAACAAATGGAAGGTAAGGACCTATCCTTGTACCACCCCTTCACTATCCTCTAACTCCCTATCCCCACTCACAACCTGAACCAGAACAATAGCTGATGCGAGACTAGAACGACCCCCTCTCGTCCCCCCTTAAAAATGTAAATTTCCCCATGACTTGCATTTTAACAAAACCACTATTCTTAACACCCACGAGTGATCCTCGTACATGAAAACTAGATGTAGTGATCAACCCTAACTAGGAAGATACCTCCTGACAACCTGAACTCATATCTCAAACCAATTAACGTAAGAACTCTCGATAACCATATTCAGGGAGCGGCCTGTCCCCCCCGACCCCACGGGGACCCCACCGACCCTCGCGGAGAATTACCCTGACCGGCAAGCCAGCAAATTCTTGCCAGACAACAGGTGAGTTTCCAACAGGTTATGACCTACAATTCTAAATACCTATCCAAATACCATCCTATCCCATCCTTAACCAAAATCTTCCTTATCCCATCCTAGATTACGAATAGCATGTCAGCTAGACCAGCGAAGGATATTTAGGTGAATTGATGAATAATACCTCCCAGCCTATTCACGTAGGGCGCCAGCAAAGTAGTCCCTAAAATCCTTCACCAAATCCACCTAAATAGCTCTACTAGTACCTCATACTAGAGTTAAGATATCCACGATCATAAATCAGATAACAAGTAACTTACCGCCACATTAAAGACCCCCTCCCTAACCCCCTAAGTTCACCAGAATAAATTAACTACTTTCATAGCACCGACATCCAATACTTCTAGAACATTCCTGAAGCTTCCTTAACCGGCCTATAAATAAGACACAGAGACAACAGTCGGGCAGTTGAATATTAGAGCCCAAAAGCAACGGCTGGCCACACTGCGTTGACGTCTAGTCTTCCCCCCCCCCCCTCAAGATTCACGATAGTTCGTCGTTCCGTAATCTGTGCAACTCTGTGAGGAAGTGATTTAACCCTTTACGAATATTTTATTGCGAGCGGGATTACCGGCAGTAATATTATATTGGTAGACAACAAATTCACAAATTATTGATGGTTTCATTAACTTCTGATAGTGCACCCTCCGCTACTTGAGCTACGAACGATCATAACTCATAACTGATCTAAGGCAGAAAGATCTTTTTATGTTAGAAGCGATTATGCGAGAAACTCTTGAGTGAGGACTCGGCAAGAATAACTCCTTGGCAACAATCGACTGTCTTAATCCATCAGCAATTGTTGCCAAAAAGGTGCACAACCGCCCGCAAGAAGCCCATCTGCAAACCTTTTCTACACTGCCGGACAGCTTGGACGGCCCCAGAGCTACTGTTAACCCCCAACATCACTAACGCAAGATAACCATGAAAATCCATCACAGTGTTACTTCACAGAGTACCAGTGTTACGGTGCTATTAACTATCAACCATCCAGTGTATTCGATTGTGTCTCAACTTTCTCTGATGTTATAACAAGTGATTATGCTAGTACACATTAATATATCAGTGAAATTTAGCTTAGGCGAACTGACTCCCGTAATTATTCTTGCCATCAGGTTTAACCTGATTCGCCCTCACTGATATTTTCGGTCCGAAGTATCACCTAGACAAGTGAACATCCTAGACCAGTGCAACTAGTTACAGTTATCCCTTTACGTTAATTCTTTGGCAATAACCACATTACTTATACTTTCATCCTTGATTAAGTCATATTACCAGAGAGAGTTAACAAAGCGAAATACCTAACCTGTGTGATTCATGTACCCTACGTATCATAAAGCAATGTGATCAGAAGAATAATGCCTGAACGTTGGAAGTGGGAAGTATGTCTCTATCCAAATCCGCGATAAATGCTGGGAGATTGTAATAAGTCCAATAACCTACCTGAGTGCTCCAACATCTATTGTTCGTGGAATTCTATTACGTACCTTCTACCTGAGTGTTATTTAGAATAAAGCTGTAATTCTCCGAGATTATCTATGTCCTCTGTTGATTCTCTTTATGTATTTTGCAAGAAATCCAATAACCCAGTCTTGCAGAACTCACCTATACCAAGTTAATCCTGTATAAAATCAGGGGGGCATAACAGTTACATACACCACAGTGTATATATATGTACTGTAGCCGCTGTAGTAATGTATAAGAAAAAAATCATAAAAATAAAAGAATGGGTACTGGTACATTAATATACCCCATATAATAATAATGACAATATTGTAACATTAATGCATACATAGCTTGTACCAAGCTACAGACCAACATGGTGAAACACATACAATAGCACTGGATATATCAAAGGCATTTGATAGAGTCTGGCATCAATCCTTATTGTCGAAGATGTCACACTACGGCCTTGCATCATTAGTTCCACTAATTTCTTCTTATCTTCATAACAGAAAAATATGTGTAATGGTAGATGGCCTTTATTCTCAATTTCACTCAATAAATGCTGGTGTTCCCCAAGGATCAGTTTTGGCCCCAACTCTGTTCCTCATTCATATCAATGATCTCATATCTACCACTCATAATCCAATACATTCCTACGCAGATGACTCAACACTCCACAGTTCCTTCACATTTACCAATTCTTTCACCCAACCCGATCTTATAATTTCAAAAATAAACACTGCAATTTCTCTGAACCAGGATCTTTCTAGAATTAATGAATGGGGACAAAAGAATCTAGTTTCCTTTAATGCACAGAAAACCAAGTACATTCAATTTTCTAACTGACAGAATCTCACTGACTCCCATATATTTTTTAATGATGTAAATATTCCCACTTCCCCTAGTATTGACATTCTCGGTGTAACATTAACTACTAACTTGAGCTGGACACATTATGTTAGAAGCATTGCTAAGAATGCCTCTAGAAATATGGGACTCCTGTACAGAGTTCGAGAATTCTTCACTGACGAGCAGTTGGCCGTACTATATAAAAGTCATGTGAGGTGCGTTCTCCACCTCTGTGGAGTGGAAGTGGAGTGGTTGCATTGAGTCAGTTGGACAAAATTCAAAATAAAGCTATTAGATTAATCAATAACCCTGCAATCACACAGGACCTTCCTACATTATCCATACGAAGAAACATTGCATCCCTTGCATTATATTACAGATATTTTCACAGCAATTGTTCCGAAGAACTTGCTTCAATTGTGCCGCCTCTCCATATCTTTCCCCGTAGAACTAGGGCAGCTGAGAGCGCCCATGAATTTACACTTTCTCCTCCACAATGCAGAACTTCTGCTTATCAAAATTCATTTATCCCCAGAACTACTACTCTTTGGAATTCACTTCCCTCGAGTTGCTTTCCACAAACTTACAACAGTTTAAATCCAGTTGTTACAAACATTTTATGAATGGAGGATGCCTTTAGGCACATGGACCTTTTTGTTTTATCTGTGTTTTTCCTTCCTCCGTTCATTGTCTCTTAAAAAAAAAAAAAAAAAAAAAAAAAAAAAAATACATACAGTACTGTATATACAGGGTGTTTCATAAATACCTTTCATAAATTTCAGAATGAATAGACCTAGCAATAATAAATATACTTTACTATGTGACAGTTTTGGAAATTTCTCATATTTACCGGGATATTACACATTTTAGTTTAAATAGGAAAGTCTAGGGGATGAACACAATCAGTAGATTACCATCACCTCATTTACTTTATTTTGTCATAAATGTTTGAACATCAATGTATTTTACAGTATTTACAATAGGTGCTCGATCAATTTGCTTCATGGGTTCGAATACTATATGAATGAAGCTTCACAAATTGAAGGTAATGTGAGAAGGTGAGAGAAAGAAGGATGTACTGGCAGTCTTAAGTAAGTACCAGACATGGAGCCATACTGTGGTAAACTATCAATGGAAGTTAAATATTACTAAGCTATAATGAATCAAATAAATCAATCTAAATGAAAACTACTCCATATCTAAATTGAATTCAATCTGAAACAAGCTAATTTATATCCAAAGGTCTCACATAATAAATTTATTTATAGGGTAAGGTTATAAGGGTTAATATTAGCCAGGAATTAACTCACCAATAGTTCCACGTGGCAATGAGGCAAGGGAGAACGTTTTACCCAATATGGCGGTGGACAATGAGGAACGAGACTTCGGTCCCGAGACACGAGTCAAGTTATCTCGTAGTCTTGCTTATCAGTAACCCCTGTGAAGCCCTGTAATCGAAGAGTCTCAGCCCCTACGATTCGGTGCTTCAGTCCCACTAGTACGGACCTCTTTATAAAGGAACGTTGAGACCCTTGATCTAGAAGTACCCGACAAACTTTGTTACTGTCATTACCTTCCATGGGAATCGGTATTGTGGGCAATATAGTGGTGTCTTGCGTGCTACCTAGTGTCACAGTTGTAGTACCCTCTGTTTTGACGTCTTTGACTTTATCTGCTGTAGGACACAACTTATCAAAGTGATGTCCTTTGCAGTGGCGACAGGGCCTTAAATATGTAGCAGTACATTGTCCCTGCTTACCATGTTCCCCACTTAGACAACCCACACATAGCTTCAATCTTTTCGCCTGTGCTAGTTTTGTCTCATTTGTCTCATAGAATCTGAGCTGGTTTCTTATACGCACCCTCTTTCTTTTCTTTAGTCCCCACTGTCATGCTTACTGTTCCCTTCTTCTCCACATTCTCACTCCCTCCCGACACATACATTCTCCCTTTGTTCAACTGTAGATTATTGATCTCCTTACTGAACTGAGTTTTGAACTCCCCCAGCTCAAATGATCTTACCTTATCAAGTATTGCCATAGGAAGCTTCTGACGCAAGATAATGACTATCATTTCCTGCGTGGTAAGCCCTAGGGTGTCTAGCGATCGAGTATGGCACTCCATATTTGCCCTGAAGTTTGTCAACTCATCAACCTTATACTGTGGTTCTGCGAGCCTTAACAAGGCAACGGCATGGGCCATCTTCAACTGCTCTTTATCCCCGTATGTGGACTCTAATAAGTGTACCGCTTCAAGATAACTACCACCCACTACTGCAAAACCCTCTATTAAATGTAAGGCCTCTCCTTCCATTTGTCCCTTCAGATAGTGAAACTTGCGGACATTATCCAAAGAGGATTCATGAACCGTAGACCGAAATACGTCCCAAAAAGCTAACCACTCAGTTAAGTTGCCCCCAAATGTAGGAAGATTGAGCTTTGGGAGGTGTACAGTATATTTTGGGTCAGCCCTTCTATGGGCCTCATTATCGCCTCCCTTCTTACTCGCGACAGCACGCTGTAATAGGTACTTCGCTCTAAAGACAGGTTCGTCATAGAGGGCGCGATTATCACACTCTGTAACTATCTCTTCCTCCTCTATCATGTCAGCCACAATCACCTCAGTCAGAGCCGCAATACGACCGTGGGTAGCCTGGACGTTTTCTAATCTAGCCTCCAATTCCTCTAGTTCAGCAGTAGTGATGAAAGTGTTGACGTCCACAATTAGCCTATTTAATACTCCCCGAAGTCCCGCCCTTTGATTTTTAGGGGCTTTGATCAGCACCCCACTAGACGGTGTCTCTTTATTGTCTTTATTCATTTTGCATGTGAGCCTATAGACTATGTATCTAAATGTTAAGTTACAAAGACAACGGTTAAATAATAGTCTAATTAAGAGACGCCGACTGGCGGACTTCTATGTTATGGAGAAAAAATAGTACACTAAATAGCAATACCTACTAATGGATCATATTGAACAAGAAAAAATGTTAGGTCAGGTCATATGTCCCAGGAAGTCTGAAACGGAAAAGAAAATTTAATGGGGAAAGATGATGGGTGGGATGCAGGACTTAGGCAGGTGCAACGATGTGACCCTGCATTCCGGCTCTAACCATTGCTTGGCTAGCCTTGCCAGTTTATCATAGAGTTGTTCCTGCATCCTGTTATATGTCCCCTTGCTCATTGCCTTAAAAATCCCTTACTGGTAGCTCATTCCCGAGGTCTGGGCACCAATGTGGTAAACTATCAATGGAAGTTAAATATTACTAAGCTATAATGAATCAAATAAATCAATCTAAATGAAAACTACTCCATATCTAAATTGAATTCAATCTGAAACAAGCTAATTTATATCCAAAGGTCTCACATAATAAATTTATATAGGGTAAGGTTATAAGGGTTAATATTAGCCAGGAATTAACTCACCAATAGTTCCACGTGGCAATGAGGCAAGGGAGAACGTTTTACCCAATATGGCGGTGGACAATGAGGAACGAGACTTCGGTCCCGAGACACGAGTCAAGTTAAAGAAAGAATAAATGATTACATGGGAATGGACATGAAGATTATGCTTATCTGTCAGTCAGTCATGGCGTCGATGAGAGCGTCGTGATGGTGTAGCTGTGTATTTATTAGTGGCGCCTCCATCATTGACGAACATGCCTATTAGATAAGGCATCCTCTTCAAACACTAATCCGCCGTAGTTTGAATCTACCGCGCAGAGCATTTAAAATCTGAGGAGCCTTCATCATGAGCGCACGCGACCTCACTCATGGCTTCAGTCATTATGAATTGGGTTCTCACTACGAAAAAACTTCGTAAAAAATAAAAACAAAAAGAAAATAAGAATAACTATCCAATAAGCTTTCCATCATATCGTGGATGTACTTGTGTGGATCTTTGACCAGACGCTGATTCAGGCGTCATTCTTCCTTCTCTGCTCTGCGCTCAGCCTGCCCGGACGTGTCTCCCCACGCTCCGCTGGTTCCGCATTTGCTGCGTCCCTAGTGAGTTTTTCTCATTTGTTTACTCCGGGATGTATTGAGTAAGGTTAGGATATGTGTAGCAGGAGTGTCCTGGGCTGGTTGCCCGCAGTGCAGTGTATTTTGGGTCGTGTGTTTGGGGCATCTATTTCGGATGTACCCTCGTGGTCCTGTTGTGGACATGTGATCTTTTCACAGTTGAGTTAGCTTGTGATGCAGGCGGCTTTCATTACGCGTTATTTTATGCTGCCTTTTATCTTTCTGATGAGGTAAGCGTTGCTTCTGACGTTCCCAGCGTATTTTTCTTCACTTAGTGAAGTTTTTTCTGGGTCCCGAGTCAGTCTTCCCTTTGTCGGAAGTATTTACTACAGTGGTGTGTTGGCGGTGGTTCCTGTTGTTATATTTCCAGTGTTTTTTGTTTATATTTCAACATTTCTTATGCCGTCTGCTTAGGCCTAGCCAGCCGCTCGTAGCTTTGCCACATGTACAAGTGTTATTGTTTATTTTATAAATATGTCCTACTGTGTCATGTGTATCCTGGTTTAGTTGTGTATTGGCTAATTCCACGGACTATGTATGTTTCCTGGATTAGTTGTGTATTGGCTAATTCCACGGATTATTGTGTGGGCCCTAGGCTAGTCGTGCTTGGCTTGCTCTCAGGTCCGTTGTGCATTCAGTTGGTTTCTGAACGGGGTGGGTTACTTTCCGGCGGGTTTTTCTCGGTTACACCATGAAAAACCCGGCCGAGAGCCGTGTTGGGCCATGCGTGGTTTCAACACAGGCTTGTGTCCCCGGCGTGGAGGTGTCTGTGGCTCTCCAGGACTGCGTCTCTGTGTTGGTGCCTGTTTCAGGTTCCCTATGATCCCCGGCGGACTGGCTGTACCCATCTAACATTGTTCATGCGGACAGATGTTATGAAGTTTTTCTAACCGGTTTTACAAACCAAAGGAAAAACCTAGCTGTTGTTGAGGGCTTTCCTCCCCGGCGATCTTTTACAAAGAAGTGGGGACAGGAACTTATGGGGTTAACGTTGTTTACATCTCACCCGGCGGGTGCACCTTGGTAGGGTGGGATGAACGTCTTGGTCATTCAATTTAGTTAACCGATCCATTTTTGTGGTACTTTATGTATCGCCGCCTTCAGCCTTACGGCGATCGAAGGCTCAATTAGGGTTAACATCTTCTTCACAAATTTTTCACACCCGGCGGGTGCTCCTGGGAGGAGGAAATAAGGAATTTACAATTCCATATAGTTAACCAGTTAATTGAGAGATACGTTAATGTATCGCCGCCTTCAAACTTACGGCGATCCTTTGTGACAATTCGTTAGAAATCAGATCTCGTATCAGCCTGCCCTGTGTTATTCTGCTAAATATTTCTGGTGCCGGCATCTTTGTGGGGGGTTGTTTTTCCAAAATTGAATCTTGAAACAGTCACCACCAGAAAGACTATGTTATAAACGCCATACTGGTCCTTTATATTATGTCAGAGGGTATTCTTAACTTTCTTAGGACATGTTTAGATATTCGGAAATCTTTATAGAATCCCGCCGCGTAGCGAGCTGTGATCGTTGTGACATTACGTCTCGTTACCCGGCGGGTTATTGACACGTGTGTGTGTGCGAACATGTTGGGTTAACCTTACGAGCATTAATTCCTGGAAATGTTCTTTTTTTCCAGAGCTGGGCCCCGGTGGACCAATACAGACCCTGCAGTAGTTTCCCACCAGTCTCTGTCATGGCTACCTTTGCCCCAGTTTTTGCTTTATGCATTACCCCTACCTGTGCCGGTATCCCTATTTTTGCGCACACTCTTTGCATCAAGTTTGTTAAATGTCTAGACCGTTCAAGGGGTCTGTGGGTGATGCGCAAATGTTCCTTTTGCTCCCAATTAAG
The DNA here is from genome assembly GCA_032716605.1 of Paralithodes platypus. Classification (NCBI taxonomy): domain Eukaryota; kingdom Metazoa; phylum Arthropoda; class Malacostraca; order Decapoda; family Lithodidae; genus Paralithodes; species Paralithodes platypus. The sequence goes on along the minus strand of CM064486.1, from coordinate 57,916,359 downwards.
TGTCAAAGTCCTCCGCGATAATGATAAGACCGCATCGGTCGCCTTACGAGAGGTTAGGCAACAGATGTCAGCGTATACTACGATTGTGGCTCATAAGTCACTTCAATGTGACAACGTCCCTCTTTGGGATAGGCTTCTTTTTGAGCACCCTCCCCCTAAACGTCCCTCTCGAGTAACTAGTCGTAAGCCGGCGGAGACTGGTCAGGGTTCTGTGTCTTGTCCTACTGCTACGGCGAAACGTCAACGAGAGCCTACACCCCCGGCGGCAGCCTCCTCGTCTCGGGAGAGATCTCGGTCTAGGTCACCTCTCAGACACCAGCCACCTAGTCTTGCCTCTTCACCATCGAGTAAGAAGAGTAAGACAGAAAGTTCCACCAGTGGTCACGGCGATAAATCCTCTAAATCGAAGAGTAGTTCACGGTCACACCGCAGCCATATATCTTCAAAGAAGGATTCCCATGATAGAAAGGCCTCCCGACATTCGCCAGTGTCTAGTGCTTCTCATCGTACCTCTACCCCAGACAGAGCTTGTGTTCGGTCTCAGGGGTCCAGTATAGTGCCTGTACCTAAAGATGATTTACCCATTAACATTTTAACCCTGGAATTGGAGAATTCAGGGGGCTCAGGGGTTGAGAGTGTTTCGGACTCCCAAGGGAGTGTAGGCCAAGGCCTAGGTGTTTGGCGATATTCTCGGCCAGGACCTGACCACCCACTTCCGGCTCAAACTATTCACACAGTGGCTGAAGTCCACCGGGAGGCGGCGATCCCATCCTCTATTCCTGACTTATCTTGGCAACAAGGTGGTACCCCAGCTTCGGCGGGATCTTCTCAGGAGGAACAGGATCATAAAGACGAGGTTTCAATTATATCGGATATGGAAGGGCAAGAGTCAGGTTCAGGCTTAGACGCCGCGCAAAATCTTAATGATTCACTAGTGAGTACATCATCAAGTCAATTTGTCACTGCACAGGAAATTGATGGGCTACTTAGTAATGCTTTATCTAAATTTTTTAGCCAACAGCAGGAAACTCCCACAGTGGACTTGGGAGCTCCCACGACAAGCTCTACGGTACGGCCTCTGATGACTTCTATTGCTTTGACTCAGATCCCTCACCCTCCCCCTCTGTCATCATCAATGGTTACTAGCCCTGCTACGGCGGCATTGACCACTTCGAATGTAAGGGTTATAACGGATGTCAATCCGCCCCCTCTAGACAGAGCGCCTCTCAGAAAGGTAGCTATGCCCTTGCTTTACGGACCAGACGAGCCATGGGTCCTTTTGACCCCCACTAAACCAGAGATCGCCCAACTTACCTTATCAGGGAACTCCCAGTACCGCGTGAGTGGGTCATCCAGGGCAATAAATCTAGGAAATTAAGGGCCTTGGATACTTTGGGCAATGTACTAGATGTCAACATAAAGGCTATACCTAGTTATTATCACCAGGATTATTTTGTTTATGCTGCTAAGCCGGCTTTACCCTCTGCCTCAGCTTCAAAACTGTTTTCAGACTGGTCTAAGCATGATGGATTTAATGACATTAAGACTCTGTCAGCTCTCACTCCAGAACTCGATTTGCAAACCGTCACAGACACAGCAGCTAATCCAGTCTTGAAGGTGGGGCAGTTGGGTCCAGGACCTTGGGTGGAATGGGAGGCAGAGGCTCAAAACTTTGCGACCACATTTACTTCCAAAACTTCCCACCAGATCCCTCAAGATACTCATTCTTGGTTCTCCATGCCAGTGTGTTCTGCCGGCGGAGTCCCTTCAGCTTTGTTTGCTTTCTTAGCTGCCCCTAAAATTAATCTTTGTGAGCTAAAAGACCCTTTCACTACCCCTACCCCAACTCACCTAGAACGAGAATTTAGGCTAAGGGGGAAAGCTTTTCGCCTGTTCTCTCAATACATAGTGTCTCAACAGGTAGCAAAGTCTTTGCTACCTGTCCACTCAGGCAATCGCAGACGCGGACGCCAGACGATCGGTTGAATTGTCCCGGCGACTGCTTCTTCAGTCGTCAATCCAATCTTTAGGTGACATCCGCACCGCCTTGCTTGAGGCGGTACGAGCGAGACAAGACCTCAGAATGTCCTTAGTCCGAAAACTGCCTGATCGCATTGCGAATCAGGTGGTCATGTCACCAGTGCTCACTCCCTCTTTAATGTCCCCTGACGTGTGGCGAACGGTGTTTAATATGGCTCAGGCCTTTAAACACAGTCCCACCCCTTCTAAGAAACCTGCCTTTAACTTCCCCAAACCCAGGCCAGTCGCTAAGGCTCAGCCGGGGGGATCTAAGCCCTTTCTTCCACCTAAGTCCTCCTCCTCCCCTCAAGGTCAGTACAGGTATAGACAGAGTAGGTTTTCAGGTCAGAGAGGACGCGGCCATAATAAGCCAGGTCAGGGCCCGTCTTCGGCCAACGCCAGCCAGCCGGCGAAGCGTCCATCACCACCAACTCCACCACCATCAAAAAACTAAAGTCTCTCTCACTCCCGGTGCCAGTCTTAAGGCCGGCGGATCCGAGGGTAGTACAGCCGGTGAACCCTTGTCTGCTAACTGGGTCGTTCCGAACGTGTCACCAAGCATGGCCGTTAAACACTTGGGCACGGATGGTGGCACGCAAAGGCATCACTTGGCAGTGACTCCGGCGACCTCGCTTACGTCAGCCGACAACGGAGAAGTTTGTTTCATTAGAGGTGGAGTCACTGGTCCAGGAAATGATTGCCAAGAATGTCATCATCCCGGTCCCCCCAAATTACCCTGTATTCACGTCCAAGCTATTTTTGGTTCCCAAAAGGGACAGTGTTCAGATGAGACCGGTCGTAGACCTGTCTTATCTGAACCTTCACATTCACAACGAGTCATTCCGAATGTTAACAGTACACCAAATCAGGCTAACACTTCCGCCGGGAGATTGGATGTGTTCCCTAGACCTGACGGACGCTTATTGGCACGTATCGGTAAACAAAAGGTTTCAAAGGTTTCTGGCCTTACGGATCAGGCACCAAAATTTTGTTTTTCAAAGGATGCCATTCGGTTTGAACCTGGCACCTCGATTATTCACGAAATTAGTCCGGCAAGCCCTGATGCCGTTGTTAAAGCAAGAAATCAGAGTTTTGTGGTACCTAGACGACTGGCTGGTGGTGGCAGAGACAGAGCAATTATGCGTCAAACATGTCAACATAATTTTAAATCATGTCAAAACTTTAGGGTTCAAGGTAAATCTGGTAAAGTCAAACCTTGTTCCCTCACGAGTAATTCAGTGGATAGGGCTGGTCTGGGACACAGCTGCTCTCACTCTGAGTCAGAGTGTGGACAATCGCAACAGGTTTCGCAGGAAACTGTTCATGTTTCTTCACAGTCTGACTACGACACGAAGGGTCTGGGAGTCTCTGGTCGGCTCTCTCAACTGGATTCAACTAACTGTAATGTTGGGCCGGTTGAAAGTAAAACGTTTAATATTGGAAGGCAACAAATATTTCCCACTCTTACCGGCGGGAAAGTTATGGACCATCCCAAAATTAATCCACACCTTACTAGCGGTCTGGGCGAAGAGGGAAACGTTGCACTCAATAATGTCATGGACCTCTCCTCCGCCAACAGTATGGGTAGACACGGATGCGTCAGGCACAATAGGTTGGGGATTTCAGTCAAATCAGGGGCACAAGGGTCAGGGGCTTTGGTCCCACTTAGAAATCTCCCACATCAATGTCAAAGAATTACTAGTCTCCTTGTATTTCCTTCAGGCTCACGGCCCTGCTTTAAGGAGCAAGTCGGTGGCCTTCAGAATGGACAATCTGAACGCAGTTCACTGTATTCAGAAACAAGGGTCAACGAGGTCAAGGAAGTTTCTAAACGTGTCGGAAGAGATTTTTACTCTAGCCAACAGACTAGACATTTATCTTCACGCATCTTATCTCCCAGGCGTAGCAAACGTCTGGGCAGACGCTCTGTCCCGGAGACAGAGCACGACAGTAGAATGGGAGCTCAAGCAACCCATTTTCAACCAAATGATTGCAGAGCTCTACCATCCACAAGGGGATCTGTTTGCGTCCGAGGAGACTCACAAGCTCCCTCTATACCTCACCCGCCGGACGAAAACGCCGGCAGGGGGGCCAGACGCCCTGGTGACAGACTGGAACAGATGGGGCTCCATCTATCTGTTTCCGCCGCCAGACGTGTCACTAATGTGCCACGTAGTGAACAAACTGCGAGATTATCGAGGCTTAGTCTCGCTAGTCGCGCTCCTGTGGCCGGCGCAGTTGTGGTACCAGCAATTAAAGACGTGGTGCCCGCACCCGGTGTCGCTCCCGGTCGGGTATTTCCACTTAGACACGATTGGCAACCTAGCGACCTCGTTGACTTTTGCATTATGGACATTCAGGAGGCCAAGTGGCTAGCACCATACGGTAGAGAGGTGACCAATAAATTATTAAATCAATATACTCAGTCTATGAAACGACAGTATCAATCACATTGGCAAACCTTTACTTCTTGGATCATTAGAACAGAACAGACTGTGCCATCGGTAGCATTAGTTTTCAATTATTTAAATTATCTGTTCGAGCAGAAACGTTTATCTGTGGTAACGTTAAAAAATCACTTAACTGCGATTAGAGTGCCCTTTTTAGACCTTACAGGTCTCTCCATACCGGTAGCGGAGGAAACAGGTTTTATGAGGGCATGTTTTAAACTCCGCCCACCTCCCCGTCAGCTCATGCCTACTTGGTCTCTGGACAAGGCATTGTCTTTACTTCACTCTCATCTGTACCAAAATACTGCAGATTTTGCATTACTCTTAAAAAAGGCTGTATTCCTTTTGGCTTTGGCCACCGGGAACAGAGTGTCTGAGCTGGCGGCGATGAGCAACACACCTAATTGCCTTAGGTTTGGTAGACTTAATGAATGTATTCACATTGCACCTTCCCCGGGATTTGTAGCCAAGAATGAGCACAGTGCACACGTGTTTTCTGAGTTCACGGTGCCGGCGTTAAAAAGGGGAAAGGTGCACCATAATCTATGTCCAGTGCAAGCTCTAACCAAATATTTGAGAGTGGCTCCTCTAAACCCCCAAGGTGCTTTATGGGTAGCGAGTACGGGTAAACGCTTACTGAAACGGAGATTAGCTTCTCTTCTGGTCGAAGTCATTAAAGAGAGTAATCCCGGCGTTGTGGGTAGGGCCCACGATTTACGCAAATGGGCAGCCTCTTTACGTTTCCTGAAGAATTTTTCAGTAGAAGATATTTCGTCCACACAGTTGTGGGCGTCTAATCATACGTTTTTGACTAGATACTTGTCAGTTGCTCTAGACAAACCTTCCTTACCATGTATAGCTTTAAGGCAGAGGGTCTAGGTGGCCCTACAGTCACTTTTGTTTACTTTCAAGGAAAAGGGGGGGGGGGGGGGGGTGCAGTCAGTGTAACATAGGACACCCTAGAACCCGCCGGAGTATAAGAGCTGTGATACAATTTATGGTTAATGTGATATGAAAATTTCTCTGCGAGAAATTGTGCTAGTACAATGTTAGTACAAAACAACGGGGTTGTTATAGTAGTTTTAGCTGTGAAAGCAATTTAGTATTAAACAGTGGAGATCTTTTGAAAATTATTTTTCACGAATATTATGGGGTTTATTATGTGCACATGTAAACTTATAACTTGTTATTTTTGTCACCACTCGTTGAGAGGGGTGCCTTTGTAACTACAGATCTGTTCACAGAATCTCCAGAGTTACCCGTTTTTTGTCAAGCAGGCTTCTTTGAAGCACGCACCTGCTTGAACCCCCTTTTTTGTATTTATATGGTCTGCGCCGTATTTAAATATATTTTTCAAAGTAAGAATACTATGTGGTTGTTTGATTATCTGCTTTGCTAGAGTTATGATATGATTACGAATGTCCCCCTCCAGTCTTAGAAATCAGGCATGTTCGTCAATGATGGAGGGGCCACTAATAAATTATAGGTTTGACTCCTGTAAGGAGATAAAGAAAACCTAATATTTAGTAGTGGCCCCGTAATCATTGACGACTGGGGCCCTCCCGACCATCCCCTTCCCATTCGTTGATGTATTAAGGATTTTGGTTTACTTGATATGTCAGTGAAGGAAGAATGACGCCTGAATCAGCGTCTGGTCAAAGATCCACACAAGTACATCCACGATATGATGGAAAGCTTATTGGATAGTTATTCTTATTTTATTTTTGTTTTTATTTTTTACAAAGTTTTTTCGTAGTGAGAACCCAATTCATAATGACTGAAGCCATGAGTGAGGTCGCGTGCGCTCATGATGAAGGCTCCTCAGATTTTAAATGCTCTGCACGGTAGATTCAAACTACGGCGGATTAGTGTTTGAAGAGGATGCCTTATGTAATAGGCATGTTCGTCAATGATTACGGGGCCACTACTAAATATTAGGTTTTCTTAATCTCCTTACAGGAGTCAAACCTATAGTATTGCTATATGTGTATTGTGATTAGAGGCACAAAAGCACGATCAACTGAGGGCGGAAAATTAGATGTTAACTGGTTGGTGTTCGTGAAGGTTCTGGTGTTCCTCGAAGGCACACCTTGCTGCCTTGGCAAAACGCCAGGAGCCCAAATTATCGTACCGCATCTAGGTTGCTCTATACGATAAATTATATTAATATATACGATAAATTCATATATACTACATAAGACCATGGCAATATTGCTTAATAGCATATTAGGCCTTTTATAACTTAACTTATTTACAATCTTATTATATACGATCTACTCGTCCTACGTCGTGCTGTAGGAGCGATCGTGATGTCACAGAGACATACGAGATCACAAAAGAGTCATGTTCTATCGTATTTATACGATACATAGCTTACACCTCTGCTGAGTACACAGACATGTTACTTACTTTAGGTGCAGCTGGAGGAAATGCAGCTGAAGCAGTAAGGATGTACGGTGAACAATATCCCAACTGGATGCAACCATCTCGGCCTACTTTCCTCAGCGTAGAAAGACGACTACGGGAATATGGCTCACTGAATCCACGTGCAGTAGACAGAGGAAGGCCTCATGATGAGCAACTACTCGATGAAGAAGAGGATATCCTTGATGCCATCGCAGATGATCCATCTACAAGCACACGTCGACTTGGTGGACGATTTGGTGTGGCTCATGCATCAGTATGGAGGATTGTAAACAGACATGGCCTGTACCCATATCATCACCAGCCCATCCATGCTCTGACTGAACGTGATTATCACCAACGAGTGGATTTCTGTCGGTGGCTCCTTACTCAAGAGAGGGAGAACAACGGTTTTATTGCAGAGGTTTTGTTTAGTGATGAGGCAAATTTCACAAGAAATGGCATGTTGAACCTACATAATACACATACATGGGGAGCAGAAAATCCACATGTAACAACAACGAGGGGACATCAGGAACACTTTTCGATTAATGTTTGGGCCGGTATTCTTGGTGACCATCTAATCGGACCTTTTATGTTACCACAACGACTTACAGGCAATGTGTACACCAGATTTCTTCAGGATGACTTACCCCTACTACTTGAAGATGTGCCTCTCAGAACACGTAGACAAATGTGGTTCATGCAGGATGGGGCTCCAGCTCACTTTGCACGAGGTACGAGGGATTTCCTTAATGTTATGTACCCTGATAAGTGGATAGGCCGTGGTGGTCCCATCGCCTGGCCACCTAGATCACCGGACTTAACTCCACTTGACTTTTATCTTTGGGGACACTTGAAGAGCAGGGTGTATGCTACACAAATCAACACCCGTCAGCAACTGTGGCAACGAGTTCAAGAGGCATGCAGAGAAGTAAGAAACACACCAGGGATATTTGAAAGAGTGCGACAGTCTCTTATGCGCCGAGCCCAAGCCTGTATCAACGAGGGTGGGAGAAAGTTCGAGCAACTATTGTAAATACTGTAAAATACGTTGATGTTCAAACATTTATGACAAAATAAAGTAATTGAGGTGATGGTAATCTACTGATCGTTTTCATCCCCTAGACTTTCCTATTTAAACTAAAATGTGTAATATCCCGGTAAATATGAGAAATTTCCAAAACCGTCACATAGTAAAGTATATTTATTATTGCTAGGTCTATTCATTCTGAAATTTATGAAAGGTATTTATGAAACACCCTGTATATAGTATGTTCCACCCAATATACTGTATTAGCAAGTAAATACTCATAACTATAAATGACAATCATGTTTCAAATGTAAATATGCATATGATAAATTGCTACCACATAGACCTACATATTTTTTTTTTTTTTTACAAACAGGTACCGGTAATGTATAACAGCCCTAAAGAGAGAGAACAAAAAAATGACCAGTACACAGTCTTAAACCCATAGGATACAATCATACTGTATACACAAAGACAAGAATAGCACTAGTTTCAAAGTAAACTATTTTTTTTTTTTTTTTTTTTTTTTACCATACAGAAATAAATACAAATCTCCATTAATGTATACAAAAAAAAAATCCTAATTGTGGAAAATGGGGGTGGACTACCCCATTTCCCTTGGAAGTTTGGAGGATTATTCTGCCTCGTATAGAAATCTTGCATTTCCTTCAGTAGATACTGTACTGTACACTTACAATCTAATTCCCATTCCTTTCTAGCACTCCTCAATATATCTATGTGGTGTTCTCACTTTTCTTCCAGACTTCCTTGCTTGCACTGGGGATGACGTACGATTTTGAGTTGTATTTCTCTCTAGTATTTCACTGTCATTTCTAAGTTTTCTTGATTAATTTCCATTTGAGGTATACCAGTAGCAGGCTGGGTTGAGTCGGGTACAAGGGGTTGTCCCACAGGATCCATGGCACGGGGAACTGGATATTGACGAGTTAACTTCCTGGTCATTCTCCTATTACGCCGTACCGTGCGTTGAGGGGTTTGAATGAGTAGTGATCTTGGAGTTTCATGGTGTTTTATTACAGTTCCTTCTGTCCTCAAGTCCGGAATCCACACTCGATCTCCAACAGAAAATTGTTCTCCACTTGTAGCTTTGTGACGGTGGTTATAGTGGTTGGACATTTTCTCTCGATATTCCTCTTCTTTCTTCCTTACAATATGATGATCAGGTAACCGAGGCAAAAGGTCTTCTTTATGGCAGGGAACTCTTGTCTTTAGCTTGCGTCCCATATTTAGCTGAGCAGGGGAGTATCCATTGTGCAAAGGGGTATTCCTATACATCAAAAGTGCCAGGTATTCATCATCGCATTTGTTGAAAATGGCTTTCATTGTCTGAACAGCTCTCTCTACCTCTCCATTTGACTGGGGAAAATGTGGAGACGAAGTTACATGCTCGAACTTCCACTGTACTGCAAACTGACGGAATTCCTCTGAGGCAAACTGTGGTCCATTGTCTGAAAAGAGAATGTTGCAGATACCGTGTCTACTAAATATCTTCTTAACTTTACCTATGGTTTCTTGTGTGTTAACATTTCTTGAGGTGACACATATTTCAACATCTCTTGAATAGTAATCAACAGCCAGGAGATAATTGCGTCCTTTATGAATAAACAAATCTACTCCTACTTTGGACCATGGTCTTTCTGGAAAAGCTGTGCCTCTCATAGGTTCCACTTTTTCTCTCCTGAATTTTGCACATTTGTTACAAGTTTTTACCATTATTTCAATATCTCTGGAGATCCCCGGCCACCAAACAGAAGCAGCTGCATTTTCACGTGTCTTCGTCAGACCTTGGTGAGCATCATGAAGGTATCCCAAGATGTCTTCTCTCAGGACGTCTGGTATAACAAGTTGTCTCCCTCTGAAGAGTAGTCCATCCTCTACAGTAAAAGATGCTCTTTCACTCCAATATTTGTTGATAGGTCCATACAGTCTACGTTTTTCATCAGGCCACCCTTGTTTAACATAAGAAACATAAGAAACATTAGAAAATGGGAGTCTGCAGAAAGCCGATTGGCCTAAGCAAGGCAGATCCCTGTCCCACACAACCCCAATTACAAAGCCCAATTATAGGCTCAACACTCTAATACCCTGAGGATCATCTTACCAAAACGGTTAGAGATTAACGCAGGATTACGTGGGTCTGCAGAGCGCTGATTGGCCCAACCCGGCTAATCCCCCTTCACACCCAACCCTTCTCGTCCATATGCTTATCCAATTTTATCTTAAAGCTCCCTACCGTTTTTAATCCCACTATAGCACTTGGTAGTCCATTCCACCCATCTACAACTCTGTTACCAAACCAATATTTGCCTATATCTTTTCTGAAACGAAATTTATCTAATTTGAAACCATTGGTACGAGTTCTTTCGCTATCACTGAGCTTTAGTACATAATTTTGTCATGTCCCCTTTGTTAATCCCACTAACCCACTTGAACACCTCTATCATATCCCCTCTAACTCTGCGTCTCTCTAACGAATGTGAACCTAATTTCTTCAACCTTTCTTCATACGGAAGATTTCTAATATTATGGATCATTTTTGTCATTCTACGCTGAACTCTCTCCAATGAATCTATGTCCATTCTGTAATAAGGACACCAAAATTGGACAGCATAATCCATATGGGGTCTCACTAATGACAAGTAAAGTTTTAAGATAACATCAGCAGTTCTGTTACTCACACTCCTAGAGATGAACCCGAGAATCCTGTTTGCCTTATTACGAACGCTTATACACTGTTTTCTAGGCTTCAAATCATTGCTAACAAACACACCTAGATCTTTCTCGCAGTCTGAATTTTCTAATTCTAAATTACCTAGTTTATATTTAACATTTGTTTGCATTTTCCCTATCTTTAATACCTTGCATTTGTCAATGTTAAACTTCATCTGCCAATTTACTGACCATTCATGTAAGGTATCTAGATCCCTTTGGAGGCACTCTATATCGCTATCTGAATCAATTGATCTCCCAATTTTAGTATCGTCTGCGAATTTACTTATCCTACTAGTTATACCTAAATCTAGGTCATTTATGTATATAAGAAACAACAGGGGACCTAATACCGATCCCTGGGGGACACCACTTTTGACTGCTCCCCACTCTGACTTGGTACCATTTATGCTGACTCTCTGTTTCCTACCAATTAGCCATGACCTAATCCATCCCAACAACGACCCTCCTATTCCATGTGCCTCAACCTTTCTCATCAATCTCTCATGAGGGACTCTGTCGAAAGCTTTACTGAAATCTAAATATATAATATCATATGACTTGTCACTATCTACTGCTTCATATACCTCTGAGAAAAAGCTAAGCAAATTAGTAAGGCAAGAACGTCCCTGAGTGAATCCATGCTGAGAAGAATTTATTAAGTTAAATTTTACTAAGTGGCTTCTAATTTTCCTAGCAATAATAGACTCTAGCAACTTTCCTATGATTGATGTGAGACTAATGGGACGGTAATTGGATGCTATCGATTTATCACCTTTTTTGAAGATCGGAACTACATTTGCAAGCTTCCAAGCTTCTGGAACTAAACCTGTTTCTAATGACTTGTTAAATAAAAATGCTAATGGGCTACTTAACTCATCTCTGCATTCTTTTAATACTCTAGCATATACCTCGTCAGGACCAGGCGATTTTTGAGGTTTCAGTCTGTCAATTTCCTTAAGCACATCATTTCTACTTATACTAACTGTACTTAACATATTTTCTATACTATCACTATATACCATATTGACTTCTGGAATCTGTGCCAAATTTTAATTAGTGAAAACGGAAAGAAACTGACTATTTAATGTACTGCACATTTCTAAATAATTTTCTGTTATTTCTCCTATTGAAGTTTTTAGGGGGCCTATTACATCTCTAACTTTAGATTTATATAGTTGGTAAAAAGCTTTAGGGTTATTTTTTGAGTCACTGGCTATCCTTATTTCATAATTTCTTTTTGCTTTCCTGATTTCCTTTTTGACCTGTCTTGATAGAGTCTGATAGTATATATTATGTAAATGAGTTTCGCCTTTCTTTATTTTTCGATATATTCCTTTCTTTTTTCCTATAAGATCTATTAGCTTATTAGTCATCCATTTTGGTTGGTTCTGCGTCGATCTAAATCTTCTTTTAGGGATATATTTATTTTGAGCATTGTGGAGTGAAGCAATAAACTGGTTATATGTAGGTGGCAAGTTTAACTCTGGCATATCCTGACTTAATTGCTTAACAATAGGGTCCACCCTTAAATCTCTTCTTAGCCCACCATAATCGGCTTTTCTGAAATCTGGGATAAGTGTCGTATTCTCTTTAGCATTCCCTGTCCATTGTATATTAAAATAAATAGATTTATGATCGCTATTTCCTAGGTGGTCACCAATCTCTACATTATTTATCATATGTTCATTGTTACTGAAAACTAAATCAAGAATATTAATACCTCTAGTCGGCGTATCTATGAATTGAAATAAAAAAACTATCTTGTACTACCTCAATAAACTCTACTGAATCGGAGTCGCCTATTTGGTGCTGCCATTCAATGTTCGGAAAATTAAAATCCCCCATAATGCACACATTGCTAAACCTTGATGCTATTTTATTTTCCTCCCATAACGATGTTCCGCCATTTCTACTCATATTAGGCGGTCTATATATAACTCCAATAACTATGGTCTCACTACCTTCGTTAACCTCTACCCAAACACTTTCATTATCATTATTTAGTCTAATACCTGATTTAATACAGCTTTTTAATGTACTCCTGACAAACACTGCTATACCCCCGTCCCTCCTACTTGTTCGGTCATATTTAAACAAACTGCATACGTACTGCATAACCATTCTAAGAGTATCATCCTTGTTCAGTTCTTCTTTGATTTGTCTTAAACGAAAATCTGATGCAGGTAAGTTGACAAGTATTTCATTAACGTAGCACTCTGTATCGACTTGCAGTTCATTAGGAGCAGCTTGATGTTCCACAGGGCAACGCGACAGGGCATCTGCAGTATAATAATAATAATAATAATAATAATAATACTTTATTTCAGACTCACACAGTACAGAGGGGACCATACTGGGGTCCATATATACCTTACAGTAACATAAATATATATAAGCTACTGTACATAGGCTACATAAAATAAAAAATAAATTAAATAATACCCAGCTTGCTATCATGTAGTTCACAGCACTGCCTCAACCAAAAACAGTGGTCATCAAACTACTGTGTTACCAAAACCACTGTCCTAATTGTGTACAGTACCATGCCTCACATCATTTAGCATCCGGTACAGTATGTTGCTACAGTACAGTATAGGAATATCGGTACTGTACTGCACTATGAGGTTCAGTACCGGTATGCTAATTCTGTAGAGTAGCAGACCTGAATACATTACTTAAGGTTAAATATAGAGCAACTTCCTCCAGTGTGCCTGGATCCTAGAGGTCTACACTATGCTTGGAGTTTGTAGCATTTTAATGATACTGTTCTCAGAAGTGTTAAGGCGCTGAATGAATTTATATGTTAGCTTTCTAATGAGTGATTGGTAACAGTGTAAGTTCATATAGGCACATAGCGTACTTGTACTCTCATATTTTGAGAGCCCCAGAAACATTTTCATGATATTGTGATATGAGATACTTTGTCTATTTACTGTCATTTTCTTATAGTTCCACCATAGTTGTGCTGTATACATTGGTGAGCAGTAGGAGTTGAACAATGTTATTTTTGTATCCCATGTGCACATATGAAATTTTCTTAATATTGAATTTCCCTGCATGTAAAGTTGCCTTCGCTGACGACCCATATCCTCATCATCTGAGCGATCACTTGAAATATAGTGTCCTAGATACTTTACTTTACTTACTTCTTCTATAATTTCTTCATACAAATGGAATTTAGGTAACTTTGATTTCAATAGAAGGTTAGATTTAAATATTATGATATTGCTCTTTATAGGATTAAATTTGACTGAATGTTCGATTCCAAATTGTTCACATACTCTTAATAATTTATCCAGTCCTGCTCCAGAGGGCGCGATTAAGGCTAGGTCATCAGCATACATGAGATGATTTACAATGGTGCTGCCAATACAGCACCCAGTGCGAGTCTTGTTCAGCTCCAGACTAAGATCATCCATGTAGACGTTGAAAAGATACGGAGACAATATCCCCCCCTGCCTAACACCATTGGTTACGGCAAAAGAGCCTGACAGGATGTTGCCCCATCTTACACACATTTTTTGATTAGCATACCAGAAAATAAGTATCCTAACAATATAGCTAGGCACTCCCCTGTTAACTAATTTTTCAAATAAGGTTTTGTGACACACCCTATCAAAAGCCTTACTTGCATCAAGAAAACAAGAGAAAATTGAGCTATTTAGTTTGTTGTGTGTATCAATCACTTCTTTCAGCACATATATGCATTGGTCTGTGCCGTGATTTTTCTTAAAGCCAAACTGATTGCTGCTGGTGACAATATTCTAGCATTATCATTTCAACTACCTTACTCACCACACTAGCAAGTGCTACTGGGCGGTAGTTGTCTTTAGCTGTAATTTTACCTGATTTATCTTTAATGACAGGAACAAGTATTACGGATATCATAGACTCCGGCAGGACACCATGCGTAAATAGACTGGTGATGCAAGAACTAAGTTTATCTATTAACAACTTATCTGCATATTTAAGATGTTCTGCATATATACCATCCAGCCCACAAGCTTTGTTTAGGTTAAGTTTTCTTATGGCATTCTCAAGATCACTTTCAGTCACTTTAATGTCTTCATAATTACTATCTTTCACATATTGAATTGCACCATTAGTAGACCTTTGGTTTACACTGTTAAGTAGTTCCTTAAAATGAGTTTTCCATAAGTCAGCAATGTTCTCTTCACCCGTAACCCCCTCAACACTGACAGGTAATGGTGTGTTACAATTTTGCATGGATCTGATGTCCTTCCAAAAACAGTTAGTATCCTTTTCTGCCAGACTCTTTGCAAGGGCTTCCTTCCTTAATTGGTTTTCATTTTGCTTAATAAATCTAATGGCATATTTGGTCCTAGCCTTTGCTCTTTTGTGAAGTTCAAATATAGGCTCCTGTCTGGGCTGACCTACTTCAAGCCAATGAGACCTAGCATCTCTGGAGGCCTGATACAGGTCAGCCACATAGTCTTGCCAACCTGGCTTATTGAATGAGGACTTATATTTATGGCTATTAAAAATTCTTTCCCCCGCTTTTGATAAAGAATCTATTATACTATTGTAAAATTTAATAATGTCCTTTCTGTGTTGTGCATCACTACATTTTGGATCCCTGCATTGTGCTACACCATTACCATCATATTGCACCCTATTTAATAAGTCTTTGGTTTTATCACAGTACATTTGGCACTCTTCATTTGAGATTACATTCCATGTAACTTTTGCCTTGATGCTATTGCTAGTTTCTGTTATTTCCGGTGCCTTATTAATTTGGATTGTTAATTCTATAGGTATGTGGTCGTCATCCGTAATGTCGTATCTTATGGCCATTTCTGAGATAGAGTCGTGAAAGTCAGAGCTAGAGATTGCATATCAAGCCACGACCTGGTCTCCCATGCTTCACTAACATATGTATAGCTATTTTCTGGAAGCAGGTTTTTGGAGGACAAAATTAAACCTTGCTCCTCACAAAACCTTAACATATGTTTAGCAAGCATGGAACCACCCAACTCGTGAGGGGTAGCATTCCAATCACCTACCACTGAGTAACACGTTATCTCTAATTCAGAAATTAGGCCACCAAGCTACCCTAACTTTTCCAAATTATAGGTTTGACTCCTGTAAGGAGATAAAGAAAACCTAATATTTAGTAGTGGCCCCGTAATCATTGATGAACATGCCTATTACATAAGGCATCCTCTTCAAACACTAATCCGCCGTAGTTTGAATCTACCGCGCAGAGCATTTAAAATCTGAGGAGCCTTCATCATGAGCGCACGCGACCTCACTCATGGCTTCAGTCATTATGAATTGGGTTCTCACTACGAAAAAAACTTTGTAAAAAATAAAAAAGAAAAAGAAAATAAGAATAACTATCCAATAAGCTTTCCATCATATCGTAGATGTACTTGTGTGGATCTTTGACCAGACGCTGATTCAGGCGTCATTCTTCCTTCACTGACATATCAAGTAAACCAAAATCCTTAATACATCAACGAATGGGAAGGGGATGGTCGGGAGGGCCCCAGTCGTCAATGATTACGGGACCACTACTAAATATTAGGTTTTCTTTATCTCCTTACAGGAGTCAAACCTATAATTTATTAGTGGCCCCTCCATCATTGACGAACATGCCTGATTTCTAAGACTGGAGGGGGACATTCGTAATCATATCATACATCTAGAAAAGCAGATAATCAAACAACCACATAGTATTCTTACTTTTGTAAAAAAGAGATATTCGGGTGCATAAACTTTATACAGCCTAAATCTTCAAAAAGGGGTACAAGCAGGAGCGTGATTCAAAGAAGCCTGCTTGAAAAAGGGTTAACTCTGAGACTCTGTGCACAGATCTGCTAGTTAAGAAGGCACCCCACTTAAAGTAAGTGGTGAAAACTAAAAACTTATACATGTGCACATATAAACCCCATTAACTAGTGGATATATTCCTAAAAATATAACCAAACATAAATGAATTCTTGTACATTCGTAGAAGTACTGAACTCGTGTACTTATGCAGAAGTAATTACTGCAAAAGTAAAAGTCGTAGTTGCCACTACCGAGATTTCTCAAAAATCTATTGCTTCACAGCCAAAGCTACTTACAACAAGAATTGTCGTAACACTACTATTGGCTTTTAGCACAATTTCCTGCAATGAATACTACAGAGAAATTTTATAATACAATGCCTACAACCAGTATCACAGCTCGTATGTTCCGAACACATACTCCGGAGGGGTCTAGGGTGTCCTATGTCACACTGACTGCACCCTCCCCCCCCCTTTTTCTTGAAATTAAACAAAACGTGACTAAAAGGGCCACCTAGACCCTCTGCCGTAAAGCTATACATGGCAAGGAAGGGTTGTCCAGAGCTACTGAAAGGTATCGAGGCAAAAACTCCTGATTAGAGGCCCACAACTGTGTGGACGTAATAACTTTCACCGAAAGATTATTAAGGAAACGTAAAGAGGCTGTCCCCTTGCGTAAATCGTGGGTCTTACCCACAACGCCGGGATGCTTCTCTTTAAAGTCCCCGACCAAGAGAGAAGCCAGTGTACGCTCCATCAATCGTTCACCCGGACTTGCGACCCATAAAGCACCCTGGTGATTTAGAGGTGCCACTCTTAAATATTTGGTTAGAGCTTGCACTGGGCAAAAAAGATGGTGCACCTTTCCCCTGTTTAACGCCGGCACCGTGAACTCTGAAAACACATGTTCACTGTGCTCAATCTCGGCTATGAATCCTGGGGAAGGTGCAATGTGAATACACTCATGAAGCCTATCAAACCTGAGGCACTTAGGTGCGTTGCTCATTGCCGCCAGCTCAGATACTCTGTTCCCGGTAGCCAAAGCCATAAGGAATACTGCCCTTTTGTAAAATCTGCAGTCTTTGGTACATACGGGAACGAGAATAACGACGATGCTTTGTCCAGAGACCATGTAGGCCTGAGCTGACGGGGAGGTGGGCGGAGTTTAAAACCTGCCCACATAAATCACTTTCAGATAAATGTTTCTGCATGAACAGATAAAATTAAATAATAAACAACCAACGCCACCGAGGGCACAGTTTGTTGTGTTCTAAGAATCCGAGACGTAAAAGCTTTCCAATGCGATTGAAACTGTCGCTTTGTAGACTGGGTATATTGATTCGTGAATATCTTGGTCACGTCGCTACCATAAGGTGCTAGCCACTTGGCCTCCTGAATGTCCAAAATGAACAAGTCCGCGAGGTTTCTAGGTTGCCAATTGTGTTCTAAGTGGTACAACCAGGAGGGACACTGGGCGTGGGCACCTCGTGTTCAAATGCTGGTACCACACTGCGCCGGCCACAGGGGCGCGATTAGCGAGATTAGGCCTCGCTAATCCTGTAGTTTGTTGACTACGTGGCACATTAGAGACGCGTCTGGCGGCGGAAAAGAGATAAATGGAACTCAACCTGTTCTCGTCCGTCATCAGAGCGTCAGGTCCGCCCGCCGGCGTTATCGTCCGGCGGGTGAGGTACGACTGTGAGTATCGCCATACACATTGGCTGTGGCTGTCCCTCGCTTGCGAGCTCGGTATACTCCCTGAACGGGGAGCCCTCGTCCGAGTCCCGTAAAGGTTTATGATAATTAAAAGCTCCCATAGCTCATTAACACATTGAAAGCAGAGCTGGTGAGCAAAATCATAGAGTATACTAATTAATTTAATTTATATTTAATTGTATTAAAATAAATTACTATAAATAAACACAATATTATCATAATATAATCATAGAAAATATATATGTTTATTATGATTCTATCTATCTATCTATTGCCTGACGCCGTGATCCCCGAAGGGGTGGCCACGAACGAACCGCCCCCATGCACCTCTGTCCCCAGTCAGTCGACGCCCCTCCCCCAAGCACCGCCTTCGTTCATGTAGTTCCTCACTCCATCCTTCCACCTCATATTCGGTCTACCTCTCCCCCTCTGTCCCTCCACCTCGCTCTCGTACACCCTCTTAGTCATTCTCTCGCTTTCCATACGTTCCATATGGCCGAACCATCTCAAGTTGTACCTTTTCACACTTTCCAGCACATCTACCTCCACACCACACCTCCTTCTTACTTCCTCATTAGTCTGTCTATCCCTCCATGTAACTCCGCACGCACTCCTTAAGTAATTCATTTCCACTGCTCTCACTCTTGGTCTGAGTCTCGCAACCAACGTCCATGCTTCGCTTCCGTAAGTCAGTGTCGGGATTACCACACTGTGATGCAAGGACTTCTTCACTTCCATACTGACCACCCTATTTCTTGTTACTGCTTTTAGCGTTCCTACAATTATTCCTTATTATGATTCAGCTATTAAATTATTTCATTAACAAATAAAAATAAGATAGGGGTACCTGAGCTTAACGGCGTTGAACATACAGCAATGAGAGGTTCAAGTGCCGACACGACAGAGACTGGGGGAAAACTACCCCGCCCCCGGGAACTACCTGGTCACCTGGTGCAACACCGGTAATCCGCCCTGGAAAGAGAATTTTCCGGGGATTAAAGCTCATAGGGTTACACCCAAAAAACGGTACAAAATATGTGCCTCAAAACCGCCGGTCAACGAACCGTAGCACTCCACCACTACTTTTCGTTGTCCTTTAGTATCATATTAAAGATTTCAGCATATCTTTACCTGTCCAGAAGATTTAAGCATATCTTCTGAATCCTCATAAAGGTGAAGCATATCTTTATTAAAGATGAAGTCTTTCAAGTATCCCTTTACACTTGAAACACTAGTAAGATTCCGGCATATTTTTATCCCATAAAAAGTCTAAGCCTATCTTAATCTCTAATCTGGCGTCACTCAGAAGCCCTCATAGATCGCCGTCTTGAAGGCCGTGATACCCTATTGTATCAATCAATTGTTTGGCAAATTATCGCGAATTGCAAATCAGTTAATATAACCGCCCAAAGGTACAACCGCCGGGTTTTATATGCAATGTCAAACCAATTGTACCTGCCCCAGACCTCTTTGTAAAAAGGTCGCCGGGAGGGAAAGACTAAACAAACAAACGGCATTGTTTCAATGGCTTATTAAAGATTTCAGCATATCTTTTATCTGTCCAAAAGAATTAAACATAACTTCTTAATCCTCATAAAGATGAAGCATATCTTTATTAAAGATGAAGTCTTTCAAGTAACCCTTTACACTTGAAACACTAGTAAGATTCAGGCATCTTTTTATCCCATAAAAAGTCTAAGCCTATCTTAATCTCTAATCCGGCTTCTCCCAGAAGCCCTCATAGATCGCCGTCTTGAAGGCCGTGATACCCTATTGTATCAATCAATTGTTTGGCAAATTATCTCGAATCGCAAATCCGTTAATATAACCACCCGAAGGTACAACCGCCGGGTTTTATATACAAGAACCCCAATGGAAATACGCCTAACGGCCTTATTGGGCTATCCTTAGTTGGAATTATGCAAGGCTGGTACATGTCATATTTATAACATACTATGTGGTACCAACTCTGTAAATTGCTAACTGAATAAATATTATTATTATTAATATTATTATTATTATTAATGTCAAACCAATTATACCTGCCCCAGACCTCTTTGTAACAAGGTCGCCGGGAGGTAAAGACCAAACAAACAGACAGCATTGTTTCAATGGCTTTGAAAAGCAGAGAAAACCAAGGCCAACAGGTGGCAGCCTGATCACCTAGAAAACTGAGTGGAGCCCCCCTCGACGGGAATAACTCAGGAAGCCTGATCCCAGGCTCGACCATAGAAAACGCAGTTTCTGATGAGCCCTCAAGCGACCAAACTCGTCGGGGTAATTTACCTATTTTAGCCATCCTGACTAAAACTCGGTAAACAAAAACGGTGTTCTCGGAGCAACGAGAAAAACGCCGGTAAGGTAACCCACACTAAACTATACATTACAGGGGGGCGTAATGCATAAAGCAATGAATAACACAGGAAGCCTGCTCCCAGGCTCGACCACAGAAAACGCAGTTTCTTATGAGCCCTCAAGCGACCAAACTCGTCGGGGTAACTTACCTATTTTGAGCCATCCTGAGTAAAACTCGGTAAACAAAACCGGTGTTCTCGGAGCAACGAGAAAAAACGCCGGAAAGGTAACCTACACCAAACGAGACATTTTAACACATTTCATACAAAGGGTGTGCGCAAAAATAGGGATACCTGAACAGGAGGGCGTAATGCATAAAGCAAAAACCGGGGCAAAGGTAGCCATGACAGAGACTGGTGGGATAATTACTCCAGGTTCTGCATAGACCCGCCGGGACCCAGCTCTGGAAAAAAAGAACATTTCCAGGAATTAATGCTCATAAGGTTAACCAACCAAGACCGCAGGGCAACCGCCAGCACAGTGCCAACATTCTACCTACTCAACATTACCCTCAACTGTATCATCACTACCACAGATATCGGTGACCCAAGTAACACAACATGCAACCAGAACACCCAAACAAACAGGAAGCTCTAGCAAACTCATCGACAATGAAGTAACAGCAACAACGGCCAAGAACAAGGACATAAAACAACAAATACAGGTAGGGGTGGGAGGGGGGCAAGGGGGAGCCACAACCTGTCCTCATCTCACGCGCTCACACACCATCAGCCGCTCACGGCGCACAGCTGATCACCACACCGCCAGACGTACGATGAACAGTAACAGGAAAATATGTATAGTGTGCGATATTGGATTCAACAAAAGGAGTACAACGTCACAATGTAGTAGTTGTAATGAAACAGTACACGATCGATGTACTTACGTTACTAGCAGAAAAGAAGTGGAATGCGATAAATGTAGGGAAATAGCTATTAACCCGGCAAGCGCGATAGGCCTCACGGAAGGCTTCCTATAGGGAACGCGATATGCCTCACGGAAGCAAGAGCATAAAAAAAGCCTTCCAAAAAAAAAAAAAGGGCCTATCAAAACAAAGGATTTTGTCTCTAGGTGAGATAATTCCCCTCTAGTACTCATCCATGTGTTTCTCACCCCTCCCCCTCCCCTCCTTCCCCACCTTATTCTCCCCTCCCCCCCTCCTCAATTATCACCTATTTATCCTCTTATTATCATCATTTATCGGTTATTTTTCTCTCCCGCGATAATGTAGCACAAGTGGGTTGCATAAAAGATCGTTATGCAACACCCAGACACCGGCACACACCGCCCCGCTCGTCTCAGTTGACTCCCAGACAGCGAGAGGGGAGGGCTGCCTGTGGCTCTCTCTCGCCTGAGATTATGACCGGGTGGCCAATATCTTCGTTTTTCACCACCCAAATGCTTTTCCCACTTATTTTAGCACTCTTGAAGGTTCATATATACATCATATATGTAAAATAAAAGCATACCGAAAACAAATAATGCTTTATATTGTAAATATAACTAATTCTGTCAGAATCCAGGGCTAGAAATGCACAAATAACTACCCTAGCACCTAGGTCTATATCGCGCTTGTCAGGTTAACCCATAAAAAGCGGCTCACCACTTAAGTCGAGTTAAATAAAGCTGGACTATGTGGCGGCGCTCGACATAACTCGAGTGGCAATTTCAGCACGTAATGTGGCTGAGAGAGAGAGACAAGTGGTGGCAGGAGACTAGCGAGCGTATGACTGCTCCAGACCACCGCGGCGAACCTACTGACACAAATCTCAGCTCCCTCCTCCCTCTCTCACTCGCTACATACTCAATTATGTACCGAAAGTACCGAATTACCTGCTTTTTGCACTCGCGTTGCACGGTTATTGCAAGAAAACTATCCATCATACAAGGATCGTTATGGTGTCATTCGAAAGCTCTGTTTATGCCCTTTCAGGGATAGATACTTGTTTTACGTTCTGGGTCTTATTTAGGCATGAAAATGATCACGTAAACAGCCCTATTTTGGCTAAAAACACCCCGCTGGGCGGTACACATAAATAAACCGCATAGGCCGCTCGTAAGGTGTTAAGGGTCCTAAAATAATTTGTGAAATATGTGAATCACTCATAACAAGAAAACAAAGGATCATAAACTGTGTTAAGTGTAAAACTGTAGCTCACATGAAGTGCATCTCTAAGAAGACCAACAGAGAAGAACGGGAATTCCTATGCAACATATGTGCCTTGCATTCATTACCGAATATTAATGTAAATGAACCAATTAGTATTAACAACTCAGAATCCAGCCAGGACACATTCAAAATCAAAGATGAATACAGAGTGTTCACCAACAAAGGGCTCCATCTTGTTGTTGTTGTTGTTGTTCCCCAAGCTGCCTGGCCGAACAGCCCCGAAGCCCAGAGCAAAGCCAAGGCCACAACCGAGCGCCCCCACAGAACCCTCCAGGCTTACCACAATAAAGCCTGGGTGACCGAAGCCACTCCATGGCGGGGAGCTGAGGAGGGTGCGGAAATGCCCGGGAAACCAAAGCCCCACCCAGGGCCCTGTGTCCCTCAGCAATTATGAAGAGAAAGTTGAGGGGCAAAGGAAAAATGTGACGCTTTTGCTTCCAATCTTGATAGATTGGGAGGTCAATCCACGGAAGAGGCGCCGTCACTTGAGATCTAGAGAATATATAAGTAAAAGGAACAGTCAGAGTAAGCTATGGGTATGGCAGAGATCGCTCAGTTCTCACTCTGATAGACCAGCCCATCACCACATGACTAGAACCCAATCCTCTCAGCATAAGCTAGGAAAGGCCCTAGAAAGCCGCCTTTGGCGAGGGGATAGCTCCCCTATTTCAACCCCTTTCGGGGTTGGGCACCCGCTCCATCTTATCCACATTAACGCCAGATCAATGTACCATAAATTGTCAGAATTAAACTTGTTAGCTAATAAGGCCAAAGCTTCAATAATTGCAATCACAGAAACCTGGCTGGATTCAAGTATAAACGATGGTGAAATAAACATTCAAGGTTTCAATATGGTTAGGAATGATCGCAATAGGCATGGGGGAGGAGTATGTCTGTATGTAAAAAACAACCTCACACACACAACCAGGACCGACCTCCATGTAGAAAATCACGAAGCTCTGTGGATCGATCTACACCTGCCGAGGACAAGACCCATCACAATTGGGGTATGCTATAGGCCACCAGACGACACACAATTCTTGACCAAATTTGAACGAACGTTGTCATCGCTAGACCCTCGGAATGAATCCATCATACTAGGGGATTTTAACCTGTGTTACAAACAACGAAATGATAGGCTTGTACGAGAATATAGGCATATACTGACAATGCACAATCACAAACAACTCATCACAACCCCCACACGTATCTCTGAGAACACTGCCACAATAATAGACCACATAAACTGTAACAGAGAGGACAAAATATCCCAATCAGGGGTTATACAGACTGGGATAAGTGATCACTTCGTCACATATTGCACACGAAAAACCACAAAAATTACCCTAGAGAATCACAAGATTATCAAAACAAGGTCACTCAGAAACTACAATAAAGAAACATTTCTGGACATTTTATGGAATACAGACTGGTCTCCAGTGTTTGGAAGTACAAACGTTAATGACGCATGGGTTGGCTTCAGAACCATCATCACAAACATTCTAGACGAAATAGCTCCTCTGAAAGACATACGAATTAAAGCAAGGTCAGACCCATGGATCAACAATGACATACTACACCATCTGGAACACAGAGACAATCTGTTAAAAAGGCTAGCGAAACATAGACAGGATCAAGGTCTGAAACATGAGTTCAACAGGGCCAGGAATAAACTAAGTAGGAAAATAAAATCAGCGAAAACTAATTATTTTCACAATAAGGCAGAGGAATATCAGAATAACCCAAAGAAACTATGGAGGCACCTAAAAACAACAGGCTACAGCAACAAGACAAGGGATTCGTCTAACACTAATATTGCTCTCACCATTAATGATCAGATTTGCCACGATAAACGACAAATTTCAACCTACTTCAACTCCTTCTTCACCTCCATAGCAAACACACTTGCACAGAACCTACCTCAACCTCTCAATAAATACACGACAACAACGGCCACCTTTCGAAATTTCTACAGAGATAAAGACATACACCCAAACACATTTGGATTGCAAAATGTTACACCAAAATACACTTTTGACGAGCTGTCTAACCTAAATGTACATAAAAGCACAGGACCAGACAAAATTCCTGCCAAATTTCTACGAGATGGAGCCATTGGTATAGCAGGCCCCCTAACCCACATCATCAACTTGTAAATTAACACCAACACTGTACCTGCTGAACTGAAGGAAGCTATTGTAACCCCTCTATTCAAGAAAGGAAATAAACTAGAAGTTGGTAACTACAGACCAGTTAGCATATTATGTATTGTATCTAAAATCCTTGAAAGAGCGGTATACACCCAAATTGAACACTACCTCAAACAAAATGATCTATTCTATAAGTTTCAATCAGGTTTCAGATGCATGTACTCGACAGACTCCTGTCTCATCCACTTAACGGATCACATTCGTAAAGAAATATCTAAAGGTAACTACACCGGTATGGTTCTTCTTGATCTACAAAAAGCGTTTGACACAGTAGACCATGATATCCTATGTAATAAACTACAAGCAATGGGCATAGGATCTGTGAACTGGTTTAAATCTTATCTTAGTGGTAGAACTGAAAGAGTCTAAATTGACGATAATATATCTGATCCTTTGCCAATTAACTGTGGGGTCCCGCAGGGAAGCATCCTTGGTCCCTTACTCTTTCTCTGTTATGTGAACGACATGGAACTGAGCGTCTCATGTAAATTATTACTGTATGCAGACGACAGCGTGCTCCTGGTTTCAGGAAAAGACCCAATAAGTATTGCCGCTTCACTTTCCAAAGAACTAGAATCATGTAGTGAATGGCTAGTGGACAATAGACTATCTCTTCACCTGGGCAAGACGGAAGCCATCTTATGTGGAACAAAACGCAAACTGAAAGACATTGTGGGCTTCTCGGTCAACTGTAATGATATTCCTATAACAACAGTGTCACAAGTTAAATATCTCGGACTAAAACTGGACGCGAGTTTGTCAGGTGAAACAATTTTGGAATCTATCCTGAGTAAGTGTAGAGCACGTATAAAATACCTGTATAGACAGGTGGGATGCTTGCCCGCGGCGACCAAAAAGACCCTCTGCCAAGCGCTTGTTCAATGTCATTTTGACTATTCTGTGTCATCCTGGTACTCTGCATCATCTAAATCAGCACAGCACAAACTTCAGGTCACTCAAAATAAAAGGGTTAGGTTCATGCTGAACCTAGGACCCAGATCACATGTTGGCCAGGAACAACTTCAGTCACTAGGTATGCTCAATGTCGCTGACAGGGCCAAACAAATCAGGCTCACTAATGCCTTCAAAATTTTCTATGACAGAGCTCCAGAGTACCTAAAGAACGATTTTGTTAAAGCAAATGAGAGGAGTGGACATAATACAAGAAACAGGATGTTTAATTTTAAGGTCCCGAGAATCCAAGGACAGGGTAAGCAAACATTCTTCTTCACCGCCATCAAAGACTGGAACGACCTACCCCAGTCAGTCCGTGAAAAGAGAACACTGTATTCCTTCAGACGTAGCCTGAAGGAACACCTGAACCGGACAGCTGCGAGAAGGGAGCACCAAGCTTATGTCTACTACTAAATGCGACATAAGAGATAGACAAACCAAACTGAAATGATTACTGATTACGGATTACTGATATTTACTATAGGATGTAAGGTATCTTAAAATAACCCCCTAGAAATACTTTCTCTAAAGTATCTATTTCTTTATCCTCCCCATTTTCCCCAGCTAACCTAATCCCACAAGGACCCCAATGGAAATACGCCTAACGGCCTTATTGGGCTATCCTTAGTTGGAATTATGCAAGGCTGGTACATGTCATATTTGTAACAAACTATGTGGTACCAACTCTGTAAATTGCTAACTGAATAAATATTATTATTATTATTATTAACCCAAACATGTTCGCACACAAGTGTTAAATAACCCGCCGGGTAACGAGACGTAATACTCAACGACGACAGCTCGCTACGCGGTGGGGTTTCCTAAGTAAAAGATTTCAAAATATCTTAATTTGTCCAAAAGATTTATGAATACCCTCTGACATAATATATAAAGACCAGCATGGCGTTTATAACTGATGAAGTCTTTCCGGTGGTGTTTGTTTCAAGATTCAATTTTGGAAAAACAAAAACTAAAAAAGACGCAGGCCCCCGAATTATCTCGTAGATCAGAAACTGGGAAGCCTGACAAATATACGAGATCTAACGTCTCCCGAAGTATCTTTTTAGATCGCCGTATGTTGAAGGCGGCGATACAAAACGTATCCCTCAATTGTCTGGTTAACTAACTGAATCGTAAATTCGTTATTCCCATCCCTCCAAGGAGCACCCGTCGGGTGTGAATATTAGTTTTTTAAAAATCGTTAACCCCAATTGTGCCCTAAAGCGCTGAAGTGTTGAAGGAGGCGATACACAATGCATCCCTCAATTGTCTGGTCAACTAAACTGAATTTTGCAAATTCGGGCATCCCACCCTTCCAGATTGCACCCGCCGGGTGATTTAAAGTTTAAAAGTTAACCCTAAATGTTCCTAACCGCACTTCTCTGTAAAAGATCGCCGGGGAGGAAATACAAAGATCGCGGATTGCAAATCAGTCAATAGAACCACCCAAAGGTACAACCGCCGGGTTTTATATGCAATGTCAAACCAA
Source organism: Paralithodes platypus (assembly GCA_032716605.1). Lineage (NCBI taxonomy): Eukaryota > Metazoa > Arthropoda > Malacostraca > Decapoda > Lithodidae > Paralithodes > Paralithodes platypus. Next base: position 57,889,035 of record CM064486.1, on the reverse strand, counting down.
TTGTGCCTGCCCCAGACCTCTTTGTAAAAAGGTCGCCGGGAGGGAAAAACTAAACAAACAAACGGCATTGTTTCAATGGCTTATTAAAGATTTCCGCATATCTTTCACCTGTCCAAAAGAATTAAGAATAACTTCTTAATCCTCATAAAGATGAAGCATATCTTTATTAAAGATGAAGTCTTTCAAGTATCCCTTTACACTTGAGACACTAGTAAGATTCAGGCATCTTTTTATCCCATAAAAAGTCTAAGCCTATCTTAATCTCTAATCCGGCTTCTCCCAGAAGCCCTCATAGATCGCCGTCTTGAAGGCCGTGATACCCTATTGTATCAATCAATTGTTTGGCAAATTAACTCGAATCGCAAATCCGTTAATATAACCACCCGAAGGTACAACCGCCGGGTTTTATATGCAATGTCAAACCAATGATACCTGCCCCAGACCTCTTTGTAAAAAGGTCGCCGGGAGGTAAAGACCAAACAAACAGACAGCATTGTTTCAATGGCTTTGAAAAGCAGAGAAAACCAAGTCCAACAGGTGTCAGCCTGATCACCTAGAAAACTGTGTGGAGCCCCCCTCGACGGGAATAAACCAGGAAGCCCGATCCCAGGCTCGACCCTAGAAAACGCAGTTTCTGATAAGCCCTCAAGCGACCAAACTCGTCGGGGTAACTTACCTATTTTAGTCATCCTGACTAAAACTCGGTAAACAAAAACGGTGCTCTCGGAGCAACGAGAAAAATGCCGGAAAGGTAACCCACACTAAACTATACATTACAGGAGGGCGTAATGCATAAAGCAATGAATAACACAGGAAGCCTGATCCCAGGCTCGACCACAGAAAACGCAGTTTCTTATGAGCCCGCAAGCGACCAAACTCGTCGGGGTAACTTACCTATTTTGAGCCATCCTGACTAAAACTCGGTAAACAAAAACGGTGTTCTTGGAGCAACGAGAAAAAACGCCGGAAAGGTAACCCACACCAAACGAGACAATTTAACACATTTTATACAAAGGGTGTGCGCAAAAATAGGGATACCTGAACAGGAGGGCGTAATGCATAAAGCAAAAACCGGGGCAAAGGTAGCCATGACAGAGACTGGTGGGGTACTTACTCCAGGTTCTGCATAGACCCGCTGGGACCCAGCTCTGGAAAAAAAGAAAATTTCCAGGAATTAATGCTCATAAGGTTAACCCAAACATGTTCGCACACAAGTGTTAAATAACCCGCCGGGTAACGAGACGTAATACTCAACGACTACAGCTCGCTACGCGGTGGGGTTTCCTAAGTAAAAGATTTCCGAATATCTTAATTTGTCCAAAAGATTTATGAATACCCTCTGACATAATATATAAAGACCAGCCTGGCATTTATAACTGATTAAGTCTTTCCGGTGGTGTTTGTTTCAAGATTCAATTTTGGAAAAAAAAAACCCTAAAAAAGACGCCGGCCCCCGAATTATCTCGTAGATCAAAAACTGGGAAGCCTGACAAATATACGAGATCTAACTTCTCCCGTAGTATCTTTTTAGATCGCCGTATGTTGAAGGCGGCGATACAAAACGTATCCCTCAATTGTCTGGTTAACTAACTGAATTGTAAATTCGTTATTCCCACCCTTCCAGGGAGCACCCGCCGGGTGTGAATATTAGTTTAAAAAACGTTAACCCCAATTGTGCCTTAAATTGCCGTATGTTGAAGGAGGCGATACACAATGCATCCCTCAATTGTCTGGTCAACTAAACTGAATTTTGCAAATTCGGTCATCCCACCCTACCAGGTTTCACCCGCCGGGTGATTTAAAGTGTAAAAGTTAACCCCAATTGTTCCGAACCCCACATCTTTGTAAAAGATCGCCGGGGAGGAAATACAACAACAGCATAGTTTTATATTGGCTTTGCAAAACGAAAAAACTACAAACAACACGTGTCCGTATGAACACTGTTAGATGGGTACAGCCAACCCGCCGGGAATCATAAGGAGCCTGCAACAGGCACCCCAGAGACGCCGTCCTGGGGAGCCACAGACACCCACTCGCCGGGGAAACAAGCCTGTTTTTAAACCACGCGTGGCCAAAACTCGGCAACCAGCCAGGTTTTTTCATGGTGTAACCGAGAAAAACCCGCCGGAAATAACCCACCCCGTCCAGATACCATCTGAACGCAACACAGGACCGAGGCGTAGCCAAAACACAACTAACTCCGGGCCCAACATAGTCCGTGGAATTAGCCTATACACAACTAACCCAGGACACATAAATAGTCCGTGGAATTAGCCAATACACAACTAAACCAGGACACACATCACACAGTAGTACATATTTAGAAAATAAATCAATAACACTTGTATATGTGGTAAAGCTACGAGAGGCTGGCTAGGCCTAGGCAGACGGATTAACATGTCGGAATATAAACAAAAAGCACTGAATTATATCACAACAGGAACCACCGCCAACACACCACTGTAGCAAATACTTCCGGCAAAGGGAAGAACTGACTCGGGACCCAGAAAAAACTTCACTAAGTGAAGAAAAATACGCTGGGAACGTCAGCAAAAATACGCTACCTCATCAGAAAGATAAAAGGAAGCAATAACGCGTAATGAAAGCCGCCTGCATCACAAAGCTAGCTAACTGTGAAAAAGTTCACCTGTCCACAACCGGACCATGATGGTACATCCGAAATAGATGCCCCAAACACACGACCCAAAATACACTGCACTGCGGGCAACCAGCCCAGGACACTCCTGCTACGCATATCCTAACCTTACTCGATACATCCCGGAGTAAACAAATGAGAAAAAACTCACTAGGGACGCAGCAAATGCGGAACCAGCGGAGCGTGGAGAGACACGTCCGGGCCGGCTGACCGCAGAGCAGAGAAGGAAGAATGACGCCTGAATCAGCGTCTGGTCAAAGATCCACACAAGTACATCTACGATATGATGGAAAGCTTATTGGATAGTTATTCTTATTTTCTTTTTGTTTTTTATTTTTTACGAAGTTTTTTTCGTAGTGAGAACCCAATTCATAATGACTGAAGCCATGAGTGAGGTCGCGTGCGCTCATGATGAAGGCTCCTCAGATTTTAAATGCTCTGCGCGGTAGATTCAAACTACGGCGGATTAGTGTTTGAAGAGGATGCCTTATGTAATAGGCATGTTCGTCAATGATGGAGGGGCCACTAATAAATAAAGTTCTTCATTTTCTGCACACTGATACGGTAAGTAAACACAAAATATTGCAAATTTTCTGTGTCCCACTTCCAGCTGTATTCCCGCACACCAGCTTAAATTTGTCTCAATGGTTTTAATTACACTATCTAGGCACGATCTCCACATTATTGCAACTCCCCCTGGGGGGTGACCTGCCACAATACCATCACGTGTGTCCGTAGTGGAGACCCGTACCCATGGAAAGCTTTATGTAATATGTTCAAATTACCTAAGTCCTGTTTTGTGTACCAGGTTTCCTGAAGGCAGACTATGTCACTGGTCCTTAATGTAGATACGATGTCAGGTCGCAACAGGAGATTCCTCTTTGTTTTGGGGAGTCCTCTGCAATTGTATGAAGTTACTTTTATACTTGCTGCTGTTGTTGGTATCTCCTCCATCACTGTGAGTTGGATAGTGCTGTGCGATGCCTCCAAGTCCCAGAAGCCTCTGCACTGTCCTCATTGGGATATTGTCTTGGTTCTCTGTACCAGTTGACATATGCATCTTCTGGCCACAGGTCAGGATTTATGAAAACATCTGGATCTGGACATTCGCTAGTTATACAAAAGAAGGCACAGGTAGTGGACCTGGAGAGGGTGGTCAGCTGTCTTACCTCTATATTTATATGTAGATTATCAGCAAAGTATATCTTGAGATTCTCAGCAGTAACACTAGGGTTGAATCCTGTGGCAAATACCCTAGCTAGTCGGGGCCTTTTGATGGCATTGAGGCCAGTATCCTTGCCCCTACCTTTAATTCCTAGCTGGTTTCTCGGTCTAGGGTGAACCTGCTCGCCTTCCCTAGAGTAGCGAGGCTTGCCATTCACCCATTTGACCATAGTCCATGGGTTTCCCCTTGCATTGGCTCCTTCATTTGGTTCAGTTTGTGTAGGTAAATTTGAGGATGGTGTAGCTGGCACTGTATTATCTTCTCTCTTTGCCGACGATAAAGATTGCTGTTGTGTTCGGTGTTGTTGCTGTTGTGGTCGCTGCTGCTGCCACACCTGGTGTTGCCTTTGATATGAATGCTGCTGCTGGGTTCGTTTGGATTGTTGTAGTTGTCGCTGGTGTTGTTGCTTTTGTTGATGCTGTTTCTGCTGCTGCACCTGCTGTTGTTGCTGCTGCACCTGCTGTTGTTGCTGCTGCATCTGCTGTTGTTGCTGCTGTTGCTGCTGCACCTGCTGTTGTTGCTGTTGCACCTGCTGGTGCTGCTGCTGTTGTGGTTGTTGCTGCTGTTGTGGTTGTTGCTGCTGCTGTTGTTGCTGCTGTTGTTGCTGTTGATGCTGTTGTTGTATGGGTTGCTGTTGTTGCTGGGGCTGTTGTGTTTGGATTTGTTGCAGCTGTTGCTGTTGTAATTCAGCCTGCTGTTGCTGGGGGTGGTGTTGTAGGCCTATGGGTGGTTGTTGTTGTTGATGCTGTTGTTCTAGATGCTGCTGCTGTTGTTGTGTCACTTGTGCCTGTGGTTGAGGTGGAGCGTTAGTAGAGTTATTTTCTAACTTATTCACTCTGTCAGCTACATTTGAAACCACACTGCTTATGTCCACTATGGTTTCTTTTTGACCTGTGGTACACTCTCTCAGTAATTTAACTTCCATTTGGGTCTTCTTGATTTCACTAAGTAGCACTGACACATCTATCCTATCAAATTGTATAGGTGGTAGGTCCTTTAGGTCCATGGCCACGAAAGTGGGTAAGCCCACAGCCTTACTCTCTTGTAACAATTTAATAATGTCTTTAATGTTCTCAGCACTTTTGTTTGCACCAACTCGCTTAATATTTCGATAATTGTTATCTTCGCTAGTACCAATAAGATCGAACACTCTGTTCTTGGCTGCCACAATTTTATCTTCATCATAAAAGGGCACACAAAGCTGCACAATACTGTCTGTAGGTAGACTATCTATTTTATTTGATATAAAGCATAACAGTTCGTTGATTTCAAGGCCATCACTATTTCGTCCCTGGGTTGAGATTGTCCCACCTCGCCACGTCATCCAGGGGGGAAACGGAAACGGAACGGGGCAGATATTCCACTTCACTTTTCACTCACTTGTGGACTATTAACTAACACTGTATATGTTCCACCACATTCTCTGTGCATTCATTGTGGAGTTATATTCGTTGTTTGCTCTGTGTAGTGTTGACATAGGGTATATATGTTGATAACTTGGAGCAGCAGTTTACCCAAGGTACCTCTCTTCTTCTTCTTCTGCCCATAGCACAGTAGTACTAGTATACTAGTACTAGTACTAGTACTAGTACTAGTACTAGTATACAATAGTTTCCCAGGTACATGCTCAACTACATACTCATACCTCATTAGCCTCATTCTAAACCGCTGCACTCTGATAGGTAGTTCATCAATTAATTTTGTGGAAAGCAATGGCACCAAGGGTTTGTGATCAGTCTTTATCTTAATCTTCATCCCAACAAGCAGGTCCCTCCAATGTTCGAGAGCCCATGTGATTGCCAGGGCTTCTTTCTCAATTTGTGCATACCTACGTTCCGCTTCAGTCATGGATCTACTGATGTATGCAACAGGACGTTCTTCTCCTGATGATTGTTTCTGTAAAAGGGCAGCTCCTAAACCATAACTACTGGCATCAACACACACAACTGTTTCTTTTTCTGTGCTGTACAAAGCCAACACTCGGTTTGAGGAAGAACGGGAATTCCTATGCAACATGTGTGCCTTGCATTCATTACCGAATATTAATGTAAATGAACCAAGTATTAACAACTCAGAATCCAGCCAGGAAACATTCAAAATCAAAGATGAATACAGAGTGTTCACCAACAAAGGGCTCCATCTTATCCACATTAACGCCAGATCAATGTACCATAAATTGTCAGAAATAAACTTGTTAGCTAATAAGGCCAAAGCTTCAATAATTGCAATCACAGAAACCTGGCTGGATTCAAGTATAAACGATGGTGAAATAAACATTCAAGGTTTCAACATGGTTAGGAATGATAGCAATAGGCAAGGGGGAGGAGTATGTCTGTATGTAAAAAACAACCTCACACACACAACTAGGACCGACCTCCATGTAGAAAATCACGAAGCTCTGTGGATCGACCTACACCTGGCGAGGACAAGACCCATCACAATTGGGGTGTGCTATAGGCCACCAGACGACACACAATTCTTGACCAAATTTGAACGAACTTTGTCATCGCTAGACCCTCGGAATGAATCCATTATACTAGGGGATTTTAACCTGTGTTACAAACAACGAAATAATAGGCTTCTACGAAAATATAGGCACATACTGACAATACACAATCACAAACAACTCATCACAACCCCCACACGTATCTTTGAGAACACTGCCACAATATTAGACCACATAAACTGTAACAGAGAGGACAAAATATCCCAATCAGGGGTTATACAGACTGGGATAAGTGATCACTTCGTCACATATTGCACACAGAAAACCACAAAAATTACCCTAGAGAATCACAAGGTTATCAAAACAAGGTCACTCAGAAACTACAACAAAGAAACATTTCTGGACATTTTATGGAATACAGACTGGTCTCCAGTGTTTGGAAGTACAAACGTTAATGACGCATGGGTTGGCTTCAGAACTATCATCACAAACATCCTAGACGAAATAGCTCCTCTGAAAGACATACGAATCAAAGCAAGGTCAGACCCATGGATCAACAATGACATACTACACCATCTGGAACACAGAGACAATATGTTAAAAAGGTTAGTGAAACATAGACAGGATCAAGGTCTGAAACATGAGTTCAACAGGGCCAGGAATAAACTAAGTAGAAAAATCAAATAAGCGAAAACTAATTATTTCCACAATAAGGCAGAGGAATATCAGAATAACCCAAAGAAACTATGGAGGCACCTAAAAACAACAGGCTACAGCAACAAGGCAAGGGATTCGTCTAACACTAATATTGCTCTCAACATTAATGATCAGGTTTGCCACGATAAACGACAAATTTCAACCTACTTCAACACCTTCTTCCCCTCCATAGCAAACACACTTGCACAGAACCTACCGCAACCTCTCAATAAATACACGACAACAACAGCCACCTTTCGAAATTTCTACAGAGATAAAGGCATACACCCGAACACATTTGGATTGCAAAATGTTACACCAAAATACACTTTTGACGAGCTCTCTAACCTAAATGTACATAAAAGCACAGGACCAGACAAAATTTCTGCCAAATTTCTACGAGATGGAGCCATTGGTATAGCAGGTCTCCTAACCCACATCATCAACCTGTCAATTAACACCAACACTGTACCTGCTGAACTGAAGGAAGCTATTGTAACCCCTCTATTCAAGAAAGGAAATAAACTAGAAGTTGGCAACTACAGACCAGTTAGCATATTATGTATTGTATCTAAAAATACTTGAAAGAGCGGTATACACCCAAATTGAACACTACTTCAAAGAAAATTATCTATTTTATAAGTTTCAATCAGGTTTCAGATGCATGTACTCGACTGACTCCTGTCTCATCCACTTAACAGATCACATTCGTAAAGAAATGTCTAAAGGTAACTACACTGGTATGGTTCTTCTTGATCTACAAAAAGCGTTTGACACAGTAGACCATGATATCCTATGTAATAAACTACAAGCAATGGGCATTGGGTCTGTGAACTGGTTTAAATCTTATCTTAGTGGTAGAACACAAAGAGTCAAAATTGATGATAATATATCTGATCCTATGCCAATTAGTGTACAATCTCTGAAAATATTTTTAGAGAGAATATTATTTTGTCAATTCAATCGTAACTAGCCTAGTTTTTAGGGTGATTTTAGCTCAGTTATATGTCTACATCTCGTGTAGATAGCCTAGTTATAGAGGCTCTAAATCCAGTTTCGTGTCTCCACCATACAAGACCAATTCACTTTAGTGTACAATCTCTGAAAATATTTTTAGAGAGAATATTATTTTGTCAATTCAATCGTAACTAGCCTAGTTTTTAGGGTGATTTTAGCTCTATTATTTGTCTACATCTCGTGTAGATAGCCTAGTTATAGAGGCTCTAAATCCAGTTTCGTGTCTCCACCATACAAGACCAATTCACTTTAGTGTACAATCTCTGAAAATATTTTTAGAGAGAATATTATTTTGTCAATTCAATCGTAACTAGCCTAGTTTTTAGGGTGATTTTAGCTCAGTTATATGTCTACATCTCGTGTAGATAGCCTAGTTATAGAGGCTCTAAATCCAGTTTCGTGTCTCCACCATACAAGACCAATTCACTTTAGTGTACAATCTCTGAAAATATTTTTAGAGAGAATATTATTTTGTCAATTCAATCGTAACTAGCCTAGTTTTTAGGGTGATTTTAGCTCAGTTATATGTCTACATCTCGTGTAGATAGCCTAGTTATAGAGGCTCTAAATCCAGTTTCGTTTCTCCACCATACAAGACCAATTCACTTTAGTGTACAATCTCTGAAAATATTTTTAGAGAGAATATTATTTTGTCAATTCAATCGTAACTAGCCTAGTTTTTAGGGTGATTTTAGCTCAGTTATATGTCTACATCTCGTGTAGATAGCCTAGTTATAGAGGCTCTAAATCCAGTTTCGTGTCTCCACCATACAAGACCAATTCACTTTAGTGTACAATCTCTGAAAATATTTTTAGAGAGAATATTATTTTGTCAATTCAATCGTAACTAGCCTAGTTTTTAGGGTGATTTTAGCTCTATTATTTGTCTACATCTCGTGTAGATAGCCTAGTTATAGAGTCTCTAAACCCCGTTTCGTGTCTCCACCATACAAGACCAATTCACTTTAGTGTACAATCTCTGAAAATATTTTTAGAGAGAATATTATTTTGTCAATTCAATCGTAACTAGCCTAGTTTTTAGGGTGATTTTAGCTCAGTTATATGTCTACAACTCGTGTAGATAGCCTAGTTATAGAGGCTCTAAATCCAGTTTCGTGTCTCCACCATACAAGACCAATTCACTTTAGTGTACAATCTCTGAAAATATTTTTAGAGAGAATATTATTTTGTCAATTCAATCGTAACTAGCCTAGTTTTTAGGGTGATTTTAGCTCAGTTATATGTCTACATCTCGTGTAGATAGCCTAGTTATAGAGGCTCTAAATCCAGTTTCGTGTCTCCACCATACAAGACCAATTCACTTTAGTGTACAATCTCTGAAAATATTTTTAGAGAGAATATTATTTTGTCAATTCAATCGTAACTAGCCTAGTTTTTAGGGTGATTTTAGCTCAGTTATATGTCTACGTCTCGTGTAGATAGCCTAGTTATAGAGTCTCTAAACCCCGTTTCGTGTCTCCACCATACAAGACCAATTCACTTTAGTGTACAATCTCTGAAAATATTTTTAGAGAGAATATTATTTTGTCAATTCAATCGTAACTAGCCTAGTTTTTAGGGTGATTTTAGCTCAGTTATATGTCTACGTCTCGTGTAGATAGCCTAGTTATAGAGGCTCTAAACCCCGTTTCGTGTCTCCACCATACAAGACCAATTCACTTTAGTGTACAATCTCTGAAAATATTTTTAGAGAGAATATTATTTTGTCAATTCAATCGTAACTAGCCTAGTTTTTAGGGTGATTTTAGCTCAGTTATATGTCTACGTCTCGTGTAGATAGCCTAGTTATAGAGGCTCTAAATCCAGTTTCGTGTCTCCACCATACAAGACCAATTCACTTTAGTGTACAATCTCTGAAAATATTTTTAGAGAGAATATTATTTGTCAATTCAATCGTAACTAGCCTAGTTTTTAGGGTGATTTTAGCTCTATTATTTGTCTACGTCTCGTGTAGATAGCCTAGTTATAGAGTCTCTAAACCCCGTTTCGTGTCTCCACCATACAAGACCAATTCACTTTAGTGTACAATCTCTGAAAATATTTTTAGAGAGAATATTATTTTGTCAATTCAATCGTAACTAGCCTAGTTTTTAGGGTGATTTTAGCTCAGTTATATGTCTACGTCTCGTGTAGATAGCCTAGTTATAGAGTCTCTAAACCCCGTTTCGTGTCTCCACCATACAAGACCAATTCACTTTAGTGTACAATCTCTGAAAATATTTTTAGAGAGAATATTATTTTGTCAATTCAATCGTAACTAGCCTAGTTTTTAGGGTGATTTTAGCTCAGTTATTTGTCTACGTCTCGTGTAGATAGCCTAGTTATAGAGGCTCTAAACCCCGTTTCGTGTCTCCACCATACAAGACCAATTCACTTTAGTGTACAATCTCTGAAAATATTTTTAGAGAGAATATTATTTTGTCAATTCAATCGTAACTAGCCTAGTTTTTAGGGTGATTTTAGCTCTGTTATTTGTCTACGTCTCGTGTAGATAGCCTAGTTATAGAGTCTCTAAACCCCGTTTCGTGTCTCCACCATACAAGACCAATTCACTTTAGTGTACAATCTCTGAAAATATTTTTAGAGAGAATATTATTTTGTCAATTCAATCGTAACTAGCCTAGTTTTTAGGGTGATTTTAGCTCAGTTATATGTCTACGTCTCGTGTAGATAGCCTAGTTATAGAGTCTCTAAACCCCGTTTCGTGTCTCCACCATACAAGACCAATTCACTTTAGTGTACAATCTCTGAAAATATTTTTAGAGAGAATATTATTTTGTCAATTCAATCGTAACTAGCCTAGTTTTTAGGGTGATTTTAGCTCAGTTATGTCTACATCTCGTGTAGATAGCCTAGTTATAGAGTCTCTAAACCCCGTTTCGTGTCTCCACCATACAAGACCAATTCACTTTAGTGTACAATCTCTGAAAATATTTTTAGAGAGAATATTATTTTGTCAATTCAATCGTAACTAGCCTAGTTTTTAGGGTGATTTTAGCTCAGTTATATGTCTACGTCTCGTGTAGATAGCCTAGTTATAGAGTCTCTAAACCCCGTTTCGTGTCTCCACCATACAAGACCAATTCACTTTAGTGTACAATCTCTGAAAATATTTTTAGAGAGAATATTATTTTGTCAATTCAATCGTAACTAGCCTAGTTTTTAGGGTGATTTTAGCTCAGTTATATGTCTACGTCTCGTGTAGATAGCCTAGTTATAGAGGCTCTAAATCCCGTTTCGTGTCTCCACCATACAAGACCAATTCACTTTAGTGTACAATCTCTGAAAATATTTTTAGAGAGAATATTATTTTGTCAATTCAATCGTAACTAGCCTAGTTTTTAGGGTGATTTTAGCTCTATTATTTGTCTACGTCTCGTGTAGATAGCCTAGTTATAGAGGCTCTAAACCCCGTTTCGTGTCTCCACCATACAAGACCAATTCACTTTAGTGTACAATCTCTGAAAATATTTTTAGAGAGAATATTATTTTGTCAATTCAATCGTAACTAGCCTAGTTTTTAGGGTGATTTTAGCTCTCAGTTATTTGTCTACGTCTCGTGTAGATAGCCTAGTTATAGAGGCTCTAAACCCCGTTTCGTGTCTCCACCATACAAGACCAATTCACTTTAGTGTACAATCTCTGAAAATATTTTTAGAGAGAATATTATTTTGTCAATTCAATCGTAACTAGCCTAGTTTTTAGGGTGATTTTAGCTCAGTTATATGTCTACGTCTCGTGTAGATAGCCTAGTTATAGAGGCTCTAAACCCCGTTTCGTGTCTCCACCATACAAGACCAATTCACTTTAGTGTACAATCTCTGAAAATATTTTTAGAGAGAATATTATTTTGTCAATTCAATCGTAACTAGCCTAGTTTTTAGGGTGATTTTAGCTCAGTTATATGTCTACGTCTCGTGTAGATAGCCTAGTTATAGAGGCTCTAAACCCGTTTCGTGTCTCCACCATACAAGACCAATTCACTTTAGTGTACAATCTCTGAAAATATTTTTAGAGAGAATATTATTTTGTCAATTCAATCGTAACTAGCCTAGTTTTTAGGGTGATTTTAGCTCAGTTATATGTCTACGTCTCGTGTAGATAGCCTAGTTATAGAGTCTCTAAACCCCGTTTCGTGTCTCCACCATACAAGACCAATTCACTTTAGTGTACAATCTCTGAAAATATTTTTAGAGAGAATATTATTTTGTCAATTCAATCGTAACTAGCCTAGTTTTTAGGGTGATTTTAGCTCAGTTATTTGTCTACGTCTCGTGTAGATAGCCTAGTTATAGAGTCTCTAAACCCCGTTTCGTGTCTCCACCATACAAGACCAATTCACTTTAGTGTACAATCTCTGAAAATATTTTTAGAGAGAATATTATTTTGTCAATTCAATCGTAACTAGCCTAGTTTTTAGGGTGATTTTAGCTCAGTTATATGTCTACGTCTCGTGTAGATAGCCTAGTTATAGAGGCTCTAAACCCCGTTTCGTGTCTCCACCATACAAGACCAATTCACTTTAGTGTACAATCTCTGAAAATATTTTTAGAGAGAATATTATTTTGTCAATTCAATCGTAACTAGCCTAGTTTTTAGGGTGATTTTAGCTCAGTTATATGTCTACGTCTCGTGTAGATAGCCTAGTTATAGAGGCTCTAAACCCCGTTTCGTGTCTCCACCATACAAGACCAATTCACTTTAGTGTACAATCTCTGAAAATATTTTTAGAGAGAATATTATTTTGTCAATTCAATCGTAACTAGCCTAGTTTTTAGGGTGATTTTAGCTCAGTTATTTGTCTACGTCTCGTGTAGATAGCCTAGTTATAGAGGCTCTAAACCCCGTTTCGTGTCTCCACCATACAAGACCAATTCACTTTAGTGTACAATCTCTGAAAATATTTTTAGAGAGAATATTATTTTGTCAATTCAATCGTAACTAGCCTAGTTTTTAGGGTGATTTTAGCTCTATTATTTGTCTACGTCTCGTGTAGATAGCCTAGTTATAGAGTCTCTAAACCCCGTTTCGTGTCTCCACCATACAAGACCAATTCACTTTAGTGTACAATCTCTGAAAATATTTTTAGAGAGAATATTATTTTGTCAATTCAATCGTAACTAGCCTAGTTTTTAGGGTGATTTTAGCTCAGTTATATGTCTACGTCTCGTGTAGATAGCCTAGTTATAGAGGCTCTAAACCCCGTTTCGTGTCTCCACCATACAAGACCAATTCACTTTAGTGTACAATCTCTGAAAATATTTTTAGAGAGAATATTATTTTGTCAATTCAATCGTAACTAGCCTAGTTTTTAGGGTGATTTTAGCTCAGTTATTTGTCTACGTCTCGTGTAGATAGCCTAGTTATAGAGTCTCTAAACCCCGTTTCGTGTCTCCACCATACAAGACCAATTCACTTTAGTGTACAATCTCTGAAAATATTTTTAGAGAGAATATTATTTTGTCAATTCAATCGTAACTAGCCTAGTTTTTAGGGTGATTTTAGCTCAGTTATGTCTACATCTCGTGTAGATAGCCTAGTTATAGAGTCTCTAAACCCCGTTTCGTGTCTCCACCATACAAGACCAATTCACTTTAGTGTACAATCTCTGAAAATATTTTTAGAGAGAATATTATTTTGTCAATTCAATCGTAACTAGCCTAGTTTTTAGGGTGATTTTAGCTCAGTTATATGTCTACGTCTCGTGTAGATAGCCTAGTTATAGAGTCTCTAAACCCCGTTTCGTGTCTCCACCATACAAGACCAATTCACTTTAGTGTACAATCTCTGAAAATATTTTTAGAGAGAATATTATTTTGTCAATTCAATCGTAACTAGCCTAGTTTTTAGGGTGATTTTAGCTCAGTTATATGTCTACGTCTCGTGTAGATAGCCTAGTTATAGAGTCTCTAAACCCCGTTTCGTGTCTCCACCATACAAGACCAATTCACTTTAGTGTACAATCTCTGAAAATATTTTTAGAGAGAATATTATTTTGTCAATTCAATCGTAACTAGCCTAGTTTTTAGGGTGATTTTAGCTCAGTTATATGTCTACGTCTCGTGTAGATAGCCTAGTTATAGAGGCTCTAAATCCAGTTTCGTGTCTCCACCATACAAGACCAATTCACTTTAGTGTACAATCTCTGAAAATATTTTTAGAGAGAATATTATTTTGTCAATTCAATCGTAACTAGCCTAGTTTTTAGGGTGATTTTAGCTCTATTATTTGTCTACATCTCGTGTAGATAGCCTAGTTATAGAGGCTCTAAATCCGGTTTCGTGTCTCCACCATACAAGACCAATTCACTTTAGTGTACAATCTCTGAAAATATTTTTAGAGAGAATATTATTTTGTCAATTCAATCGTAACTAGCCTAGTTTTTAGGGTGATTTTAGCTCTATTATTTGTCTACATCTCGTGTAGATAGCCTAGTTATAGAGGCTCTAAATCCAGTTTCGTGTCTCCACCATACAAGACCAATTCACTTTAGTGTACAATCTCTGAAAATATTTTTAGAGAGAATATTATTTTGTCAATTCAATCGTAACTAGCCTAGTTTTTAGGGTGATTTTAGCTCTATTATTTGTCTACATCTCGTGTAGATAGCCTAGTTATAGAGGCTCTAAATCCGTTTCGTGTCTCCACCATACAAGACCAATTCACTTTAGTGTACAATCTCTGAAAATATTTTTAGAGAGAATATTATTTTGTCAATTCAATCGTAACTAGCCTAGTTTTTAGGGTGATTTTAGCTCAGTTATATGTCTACATCTCGTGTAGATAGCCTAGTTATAGAGGCTCTAAATCCCGTTTCGTGTCTCCACCATACAAGACCAATTCACTTTAGTGTACAATCTCTGAAAATATTTTTAGAGAGAATATTATTTTGTCAATTCAATCGTAACTAGCCTAGTTTTTAGGGTGATTTTAGCTCAGTTATATGTCTACATCTCGTGTAGATAGCCTAGTTATAGAGGCTCTAAATCCAGTTTCGTGTCTCCACCATACAAGACCAATTCACTTTAGTGTACAATCTCTGAAAATATTTTTAGAGAGAATATTATTTTGTCAATTCAATCGTAACTAGCCTAGTTTTTAGGGTGATTTTAGCTCAGTTATTTGTCTACATCTCGTGTAGATAGCCTAGTTATAGAGGCTCTAAACCCCGTTTCGTGTCTCCACCATACAAGACCAATTCACTTTAGTGTACAATCTCTGAAAATATTTTTAGAGAGAATATTATTTTGTCAATTCAATCGTAACTAGCCTAGTTTTTAGGGTGATTTTAGCTCAGTTATATGTCTACGTCTCGTGTAGATAGCCTAGTTATAGAGGCTCTAAATCCAGTTTCGTGTCTCCACCATACAAGACCAATTCACTTTAGTGTACAATCTCTGAAAATATTTTTAGAGAGAATATTATTTTGTCAATTCAATCGTAACTAGCCTAGTTTTTAGGGTGATTTTAGCTCAGTTATATGTCTACATCTCGTGTAGATAGCCTAGTTATAGAGGCTCTAAATCCGTTTCGTGTCTCCACCATACAAGACCAATTCACTTTAGTGTACAATCTCTGAAAATATTTTTAGAGAGAATATTATTTTGTCAATTCAATCGTAACTAGCCTAGTTTTTAGGGTGATTTTAGCTCAGTTATATGTCTACGTCTCGTGTAGATAGCCTAGTTATAGAGTCTCTAAACCCCGTTTCGTGTCTCCACCATACAAGACCAATTCACTTTAGTGTACAATCTCTGAAAATATTTTTAGAGAGAATATTATTTTGTCAATTCAATCGTAACTAGCCTAGTTTTTAGGGTGATTTTAGCTCAGTTATATGTCTACGTCTCGTGTAGATAGCCTAGTTATAGAGGCTCTAAACCCCGTTTCGTGTCTCCACCATACAAGACCAATTCACTTTAGTGTACAATCTCTGAAAATATTTTTAGAGAGAATATTATTTTGTCAATTCAATCGTAACTAGCCTAGTTTTTAGGGTGATTTTAGCTCAGTTATATGTCTACGTCTCGTGTAGATAGCCTAGTTATAGAGGCTCTAAACCCGTTTCGTGTCTCCACCATACAAGACCAATTCACTTTAGTGTACAATCTCTGAAAATATTTTTAGAGAGAATATTATTTTGTCAATTCAATCGTAACTAGCCTAGTTTTTAGGGTGATTTTAGCTCTATTATTTGTCTACGTCTCGTGTAGATAGCCTAGTTATAGAGGCTCTAAACCCCGTTTCGTGTCTCCACCATACAAGACCAATTCACTTTAGTGTACAATCTCTGAAAATATTTTTAGAGAGAATATTATTTTGTCAATTCAATCGTAACTAGCCTAGTTTTTAGGGTGATTTTAGCTCAGTTATATGTCTACGTCTCGTGTAGATAGCCTAGTTATAGAGGCTCTAAACCCCGTTTCGTGTCTCCACCATACAAGACCAATTCACTTTAGTGTACAATCTCTGAAAATATTTTTAGAGAGAATATTATTTTGTCAATTCAATCGTAACTAGCCTAGTTTTTAGGGTGATTTTAGCTCAGTTATTTGTCTACGTCTCGTGTAGATAGCCTAGTTATAGAGGCTCTAAACCCCGTTTCGTGTCTCCACCATACAAGACCAATTCACTTTAGTGTACAATCTCTGAAAATATTTTTAGAGAGAATATTATTTTGTCAATTCAATCGTAACTAGCCTAGTTTTTAGGGTGATTTTAGCTCAGTTATATGTCTACGTCTCGTGTAGATAGCCTAGTTATAGAGGCTCTAAACCCCGTTTCGTGTCTCCACCATACAAGACCAATTCACTTTAGTGTACAATCTCTGAAAATATTTTTAGAGAGAATATTATTTTGTCAATTCAATCGTAACTAGCCTAGTTTTTAGGGTGATTTTAGCTCAGTTATATGTCTACGTCTCGTGTAGATAGCCTAGTTATAGAGGCTCTAAACCCCGTTTCGTGTCTCCACCATACAAGACCAATTCACTTTAGTGTACAATCTCTGAAAATATTTTTAGAGAGAATATTATTTTGTCAATTCAATCGTAACTAGCCTAGTTTTTAGGGTGATTTTAGCTCAGTTATATGTCTACGTCTCGTGTAGATAGCCTAGTTATAGAGGCTCTAAATCCGTTTCGTGTCTCCACCATACAAGACCAATTCACTTTAGTGTACAATCTCTGAAAATATTTTTAGAGAGAATATTATTTTGTCAATTCAATCGTAACTAGCCTAGTTTTTAGGGTGATTTTAGCTCTATTATTTGTCTACGTCTCGTGTAGATAGCCTAGTTATAGAGGCTCTAAACCCCGTTTCGTGTCTCCACCATACAAGACCAATTCACTTTAGTGTACAATCTCTGAAAATATTTTTAGAGAGAATATTATTTTGTCAATTCAATCGTAACTAGCCTAGTTTTTAGGGTGATTTTAGCTCAGTTATATGTCTACGTCTCGTGTAGATAGCCTAGTTATAGAGGCTCTAAACCCCGTTTCGTGTCTCCACCATACAAGACCAATTCACTTTAGTGTACAATCTCTGAAAATATTTTTAGAGAGAATATTATTTTGTCAATTCAATCGTAACTAGCCTAGTTTTTAGGGTGATTTTAGCTCAGTTATATGTCTACGTCTCGTGTAGATAGCCTAGTTATAGAGGCTCTAAACCCCGTTTCGTGTCTCCACCATACAAGACCAATTCACTTTAGTGTACAATCTCTGAAAATATTTTTAGAGAGAATATTATTTTGTCAATTCAATCGTAACTAGCCTAGTTTTTAGGGTGATTTTAGCTCAGTTATATGTCTACGTCTCGTGTAGATAGCCTAGTTATAGAGTCTCTAAACCCCGTTTCGTGTCTCCACCATACAAGACCAATTCACTTTAGTGTACAATCTCTGAAAATATTTTTAGAGAGAATATTATTTTGTCAATTCAATCGTAACTAGCCTAGTTTTTAGGGTGATTTTAGCTCAGTTATATGTCTACGTCTCGTGTAGATAGCCTAGTTATAGAGGCTCTAAACCCCGTTTCGTGTCTCCACCATACAAGACCAATTCACTTTAGTGTACAATCTCTGAAAATATTTTTAGAGAGAATATTATTTTGTCAATTCAATCGTAACTAGCCTAGTTTTTAGGGTGATTTTAGCTCAGTTATATGTCTACGTCTCGTGTAGATAGCCTAGTTATAGAGGCTCTAAACCCCGTTTCGTGTCTCCACCATACAAGACCAATTCACTTTAGTGTACAATCTCTGAAAATATTTTTAGAGAGAATATTATTTTGTCAATTCAATCGTAACTAGCCTAGTTTTTAGGGTGATTTTAGCTCAGTTATTTGTCTACGTCTCGTGTAGATAGCCTAGTTATAGAGGCTCTAAATCCAGTTTCGTGTCTCCACCATACAAGACCAATTCACTTTAGTGTACAATCTCTGAAAATATTTTTAGAGAGAATATTATTTTGTCAATTCAATCGTAACTAGCCTAGTTTTTAGGGTGATTTTAGCTCTATTATTTGTCTACGTCTCGTGTAGATAGCCTAGTTATAGAGGCTCTAAACCCCGTTTCGTGTCTCCACCATACAAGACCAATTCACTTTAGTGTACAATCTCTGAAAATATTTTTAGAGAGAATATTATTTTGTCAATTCAATCGTAACTAGCCTAGTTTTTAGGGTGATTTTAGCTCAGTTATATGTCTACGTCTCGTGTAGATAGCCTAGTTATAGAGGCTCTAAACCCCGTTTCGTGTCTCCACCATACAAGACCAATTCACTTTAGTGTACAATCTCTGAAAATATTTTTAGAGAGAATATTATTTTGTCAATTCAATCGTAACTAGCCTAGTTTTTAGGGTGATTTTAGCTCAGTTATATGTCTACGTCTCGTGTAGATAGCCTAGTTATAGAGGCTCTAAACCCCGTTTCGTGTCTCCACCATACAAGACCAATTCACTTTAGTGTACAATCTCTGAAAATATTTTTAGAGAGAATATTATTTTGTCAATTCAATCGTAACTAGCCTAGTTTTTAGGGTGATTTTAGCTCAGTTATATGTCTACGTCTCGTGTAGATAGCCTAGTTATAGAGGCTCTAAATCCGTTTCGTGTCTCCACCATACAAGACCAATTCACTTTAGTGTACAATCTCTGAAAATATTTTTAGAGAGAATATTATTTTGTCAATTCAATCGTAACTAGCCTAGTTTTTAGGGTGATTTTAGCTCTATTATTTGTCTACATCTCGTGTAGATAGCCTAGTTATAGAGGCTCTAAATCCCGTTTCGTGTCTCCACCATACAAGACCAATTCACTTTAGTGTACAATCTCTGAAATATTTTTAGAGAGAATATTATTTTGTCAATTCAATCGTAACTAGCCTAGTTTTTAGGGTGATTTTAGCTCTATTATTGTCTACATCTCATGTAGATAGCCTAGTTATAGAGGCTCTAAATCCAGTTTCGTGTCTCCACCATACAAGACCAATTCACTTTAGTGTACAATCTCTGAAAATATTTTTAGAGAGAATATTATTTTGTCAATTCAATCGTAACTAGCCTAGTTTTTAGGGTGATTTTAGCTCTATTATTTGTCTACATCTCGTGTAGATAGCCTAGTTATAGAGGCTCTAAATCCAGTTTCGTGTCTCCACCATACAAGACCAATTCACTTTAGTGTACAATCTCTGAAAATATTTTTAGAGAGAATATTATTTTGTCAATTCAATCGTAACTAGCCTAGTTTTTAGGGTGATTTTAGCTCAGTTATATGTCTACGTCTCGTGTAGATAGCCTAGTTATAGAGGCTCTAAACCCCGTTTCGTGTCTCCACCATACAAGACCAATTCACTTTAGTGTACAATCTCTGAAAATATTTTTAGAGAGAATATTATTTTGTCAATTCAATCGTAACTAGCCTAGTTTTTAGGGTGATTTTAGCTCAGTTATATGTCTACGTCTCGTGTAGATAGCCTAGTTATAGAGGCTCTAAACCCCGTTTCGTGTCTCCACCATACAAGACCAATTCACTTTAGTGTACAATCTCTGAAATATTTTTAGAGAGAATATTATTTTGTCAATTCAATCGTAACTAGCCTAGTTTTTAGGGTGATTTTAGCTCAGTTATATGTCTACGTCTCGTGTAGATAGCCTAGTTATAGAGGCTCTAAACCCCGTTTCGTGTCTCCACCATACAAGACCAATTCACTTTAGTGTACAATCTCTGAAAATATTTTTAGAGAGAATATTATTTTGTCAATTCAATCGTAACTAGCCTAGTTTTTAGGGTGATTTTAGCTCAGTTATATGTCTACGTCTCGTGTAGATAGCCTAGTTATAGAGGCTCTAAACCCCGTTTCGTGTCTCCACCATACAAGACCAATTCACTTTAGTGTACAATCTCTGAAAATACTTTTTAGAGAGAATATTATTTTGTCAATTCAATCGTAACTAGCCTAGTTTTTAGGGTGATTTTAGCTCAGTTATATGTCTACGTCTCGTGTAGATAGCCTAGTTATAGAGGCTCTAAACCCCGTTTCGTGTCTCCACCATACAAGACCAATTCACTTTAGTGTACAATCTCTGAAAATATTTTTAGAGAGAATATTATTTTGTCAATTCAATCGTAACTAGCCTAGTTTTTAGGGTGATTTTAGCTCTGTTATATGTCTACGTCTCGTGTAGATAGCCTAGTTATAGAGGCTCTAAACCCCGTTTCGTGTCTCCACCATACAAGACCAATTCACTTTAGTGTACAATCTCTGAAAATATTTTTAGAGAGAATATTATTTTGTCAATTCAATCGTAACTAGCCTAGTTTTTAGGGTGATTTTAGCTCAGTTATATGTCTACGTCTCGTGTAGATAGCCTAGTTATAGAGGCTCTAAACCCCGTTTCGTGTCTCCACCATACAAGACCAATTCACTTTAGTGTCCAATCTCTGAAAATATTTTTAGAGAGAATATTATTTTGTCAATTCAATCGTAACTAGCCTAGTTTTTAGGGTGATTTTAGCTCAGTTATATGTCTACGTCTCGTGTAGATAGCCTAGTTATAGAGGCTCTAAACCCCGTTTCGTGTCTCCACTATACAAGACCAATTCACTTTAGTGTACAATCTCTGAAAATATTTTTAGAGAGAATATTATTTTGTCAATTCAATCGTAACTAGCCTAGTTTTTAGGGTGATTTTAGCTCAGTTATATGTCTACGTCTCGTGTAGATAGCCTAGTTATAGAGGCTCTAAACCCCGTTTCGTGTCTCCACCATACAAGACCAATTCACTTTAGTGTACAATCTCTGAAAATATTTTTAGAGAGAATATTATTTTGTCAATTCAATCGTAACTAGCCTAGTTTTTAGGGTGATTTTAGCTCAGTTATATGTCTACGTCTCGTGTAGATAGCCTAGTTATAGAGGCTCTAAACCCCGTTTCGTGTCTCCACCATACAAGACCAATTCACTTTAGTGTACAATCTCTGAAATATTTTTAGAGAGAATATTATTTTGTCAATTCAATCGTAACTAGCCTAGTTTTTAGGGTGATTTTAGCTCAGTTATATGTCTACGTCTCGTGTAGATAGCCTAGTTATAGAGGCTCTAAACCCCGTTTCGTGTCTCCACCATACAAGACCAATTCACTTTAGTGTACAATCTCTGAAAATATTTTTAGAGAGAATATTATTTTGTCAATTCAATCGTAACTAGCCTAGTTTTTAGGGTGATTTTAGCTCAGTTATATGTCTACGTCTCGTGTAGATAGCCTAGTTATAGAGGCTCTAAACCCCGTTTCGTGTCTCCACCATACAAGACCAATTCACTTTAGTGTACAATCTCTGAAAATATTTTTAGAGAGAATATTATTTTGTCAATTCAATCGTAACTAGCCTAGTTTTTAGGGTGATTTTAGCTCAGTTATATGTCTACGTCTCGTGTAGATAGCCTAGTTATAGAGGCTCTAAACCCCGTTTCGTGTCTCCACCATACAAGACCAATTCACTTTAGTGTACAATCTCTGAAAATATTTTTAGAGAGAATATTATTTTGTCAATTCAATCGTAACTAGCCTAGTTTTTAGGGTGATTTTAGCTCAGTTATATGTCTACGTCTCGTGTAGATAGCCTAGTTATAGAGGCTCTAAACCCCGTTTCGTGTCTCCACCATACAAGACCAATTCACTTTAGTGTCCAATCTCTGAAAATATTTTTAGAGAGAATATTATTTTGTCAATTCAATCGTAACTAGCCTAGTTTTTAGGGTGATTTTAGCTCAGTTATATGTCTACGTCTCGTGTAGATAGCCTAGTTATAGAGGCTCTAAACCCCGTTTCGTGTCTCCACCATACAAGACCAATTCACTTTAGTGTACAATCTCTGAAAATATTTTTAGAGAGAATATTATTTTGTCAATTCAATCGTAACTAGCCTAGTTTTTAGGGTGATTTTAGCTCAGTTATATGTCTACGTCTCGTGTAGATAGCCTAGTTATAGAGGCTCTAAACCCCGTTTCGTGTCTCCACCATACAAGACCAATTCACTTTAGTGTACAATCTCTGAAAATATTTTTAGAGAGAATATTATTTTGTCAATTCAATCGTAACTAGCCTAGTTTTTAGGGTGATTTTAGCTCAGTTATATGTCTACGTCTCGTGTAGATAGCCTAGTTATAGAGGCTCTAAACCCCGTTTCGTGTCTCCACCATACAAGACCAATTCACTTTAGTGTACAATCTCTGAAAATATTTTTAGAGAGAATATTATTTTGTCAATTCAATCGTAACTAGCCTAGTTTTTAGGGTGATTTTAGCTCAGTTATATGTCTACGTCTCGTGTAGATAGCCTAGTTATAGAGGCTCTAAACCCCGTTTCGTGTCTCCACCATACAAGACCAATTCACTTTAGTGTCCAATCTCTGAAAATATTTTTAGAGAGAATATTTTTTTGTCAATTCAATCGTAACTAGCCTAGTTTTTAGGGTGATTTTAGCTCAGTTATATGTCTACGTCTCGTGTAGATAGCCTAGTTATAGAGGCTCTAAACCCCGTTTCGTGTCTCCACTATACAAGACCAATTCACTTTAGTGTCCAATCTCAGAAAATATTTTTAGAGAGAATATTATTTTGTCAATTCAATCGTAACTAGCCTAGTTTTTAGGGTGATTTTAGCTCAGTTATATGTCTACGTCTCGTGTAGATAGCCTAGTTATAGAGGCTCTAAACCCCGTTTCGTGTCTCCACCATACAAGACCAATTCACTTTAGTGTCCAATCTCAGAAAATATTTTTAGAGAGAATATTATTTTGTCAATTCAATCGTAACTAGCCTAGTTTTTAGGGTGATTTTAGCTCAGTTATATGTCTACGTCTCGTGTAGATAGCCTAGTTATAGAGGCTCTAAACCCCGTTTCGTGTCTCCACTATACAAGACCAATTCACTTTAGTGTCCAATCTCAGAAAATATTTTTAGAGAGAATATTATTTTTTCAATTCAATCGTAACTAGCCTAGTTTTTAGGGTGATTTTAGCTCAGTTATATGTCTACGTCTCGTGTAGATAGCCTAGTTATAGAGGCTCTAAACCCCGTTTCGTGTCTCCACTATACAAGACCAATTCACTTTAGTGTCCAATCTCAGAAAATATTTTTAGAGAGAATATTATTTTGTCAATTCAATCGTAACTAGCCTAGTTTTTAGGGTGATTTTAGCTCAGTTATATGTCTACGTCTCGTGTAGATAGCCTAGTTATAGAGGCTCTAAACCCCGTTTCGTGTCTCCACCATACAAGACCAATTCACTTTAGTGTCCAATCTCAGAAAATATTTTTAGAGAGAATATTATTTTGTCAATTCAATCGTAACTAGCCTAGTTTTTAGGGTGATTTTAGCTCAGTTATATGTCTACGTCTCGTGTAGATAGCCTAGTTATAGAGGCTCTAAACCCCGTTTCGTGTCTCCACTATACAAGACCAATTCACTTTAGTGTCCAATCTCTGAAAATATTTTTAGAGAGAATATTATTTTGTCAATTCAATCGTAACTAGCCTAGTTTTTAGGGTGATTTTAGCTCAGTTATATGTCTACGTCTCGTGTAGATAGCCTAGTTATAGAGGCTCTAAACCCCGTTTCGTGTCTCCACTATACAAGACCAATTCACTTTAGTGTCCAATCTCAGAAAATATTTTTAGAGAGAATATTATTTTGTCAATTCAATCGTAACTAGCCTAGTTTTTAGGGTGATTTTAGCTCAGTTATATGTCTACATCTCGTGTAGATAGCCTAGTTATAGAGGCTCTAAACCCCGTTTCGTGTCTCCACTATACAAGACCAATTCACTTTAGTGTCCAATCTCTGAAAATATTTTTAGAGAGCATATTATTTTGTCAATTCAATCGTAACTAGCCTAGTTTTTAGGGTGATTTTAGCTCTGTTATATGTCTACGTCTCGTGTAGATAGCCTAGTTATAGAGGCTCTAAACCCTGTTTCGTGTCTCCACTATACAAGACCAATTCACTTTAGTGTCCAATCTCAGAAAATATTTTTAGAGAGAATATTATTTTTCAATTCAATCGTAACTAGCCTAGTTTTTAGGGTGATTTTAGCTCAGTTATATGTCTACGTCTCGTGTAGATAGCCTAGTTATAGAGGCTCTAAACCCCGTTTCGTGTCTCCACTATACAAGACCAATTCACTTTAGTGTCCAATCTCAGAAAATATTTTTAGAGAGAATATTATTTTGTCAATTCAATCGTAACTAGCCTAGTTTTTAGGGTGATTTTAGCTCAGTTATATGTCTACGTCTCGTGTAGATAGCCTAGTTATAGAGGCTCTAAACCCCGTTTCGTGTCTCCACTATACAAGACCAATTCACTTTAGTGTCCAATCTCAGAAAATATTTTTAGAGAGAATATTATTTTGTCAATTCAATCGTAACTAGCCTAGTTTTTAGGGTGATTTTAGCTCAGTTATATGTCTACGTCTCGTGTAGATAGCCTAGTTATAGAGGCTCTAAACCCCGTTTCGTGTCTCCACTATACAAGACCAATTCACTTTAGTGTCCAATCTCAGAAAATATTTTTAGAGAGAATATTATTTTGTCAATTCAATCGTAACTAGCCTAGTTTTTAGGGTGATTTTAGCTCAGTTATATGTCTACGTCTCGTGTAGATAGCCTAGTTATAGAGGCTCTAAACCCCGTTTCGTGTCTCCACTATACAAGACCAATTCACTTTAGTGTCCAATCTCAGAAAATATTTTTAGAGAGAATATTATTTTGTCAATTCAATCGTAACTAGCCTAGTTTTTAGGGTGATTTTAGCTCAGTTATATGTCTACGTCTCGTGTAGATAGCCTAGTTATAGAGGCTCTAAACCCCGTTTCGTGTCTCCACTATACAAGACCAATTCACTTTAGTGTCCAATCTCAGAAAATATTTTTAGAGAGAATATTATTTTGTCAATTCAATCGTAACTAGCCTAGTTTTTAGGGTGATTTTAGCTCAGTTATATGTCTACGTCTCGTGTAGATAGCCTAGTTATAGAGGCTCTAAACCCCGTTTCGTGTCTCCACCATACAAGACCAATTCACTTTAGTGTCCAATCTCAGAAAATATTTTTAGAGAGAATATTATTTTGTCAATTCAATCGTAACTAGCCTAGTTTTTAGGGTGATTTTAGCTCAGTTATATGTCTACGTCTCGTGTAGATAGCCTAGTTATAGAGGCTCTAAACCCCGTTTCGTGTCTCCACTATACAAGACCAATTCACTTTAGTGTCCAATCTCAGAAATATTTTTAGAGAGAATATTATTTGTTCAATTCAATCGTAACTAGCCTAGTTTTTAGGGTGATTTTAGCTCAGTTATATGTCTACGTCTCGTGTAGATAGCCTAGTTATAGAGGCTCTAAACCCCGTTTCGTGTCTCCACTATACAAGACCAATTCACTTTAGTGTCCAATCTCAGAAATATTTTTAGAGAGAATATTATTTTGTCAATTCAATCGTAACTAGCCTAGTTTTTAGGGTGATTTTAGCTCTATTATATGTCTACGTCTCGTGTAGATAGCCTAGTTATAGAGGCTCTAAACCCCGTTTCGTGTCTCCACTATACAAGACCAATTCACTTTAGTGTCCAATCTCAGAAAATATTTTTAGAGAGAATATTATTTTGTCAATTCAATCGTAACTAGCCTAGTTTTTAGGGTGATTTTAGCTCTATTATATGTCTACGTCTCGTGTAGATAGCCTAGTTATAGAGGCTCTAAACCCCGTTTCGTGTCTCCACTATACAAGACCAATTCACTTTAGTGTCCAATCTCAGAAAATATTTTTAGAGAGAATATTATTTTGTCAATTCAATCGTAACTAGCCTAGTTTTTAGGGTGATTTTAGCTCAGTTATATGTCTACGTCTCGTGTAGATAGCCTAGTTATAGAGGCTCTAAACCCCGTTTCGTGTCTCCACTATACAAGACCAATTCACTTTAGTGTCCAATCTCAGAAAATATTTTTAGAGAGAATATTATTTTTGTCAATTCAATCGTAACTAGCCTAGTTTTTAGGGTGATTTTAGCTCAGTTATATGTCTACGTCTCGTGTAGATAGCCTAGTTATAGAGGCTCTAAACCCCGTTTCGTGTCTCCACTATACAAGACCAATTCACTTTAGTGTCCAATCTCAGAAAATATTTTTAGAGAGAATATTATTTTGTCAATTCAATCGTAACTAGCCTAGTTTTTAGGGTGATTTTAGCTCAGTTATATGTCTACGTCTCGTGTAGATAGCCTAGTTATAGAGGCTCTAAACCCCGTTTCGTGTCTCCACTATACAAGACCAATTCACTTTAGTGTCCAATCTCAGAAAATATTTTTAGAGAGAATATTATTTTGTCAATTCAATCGTAACTAGCCTAGTTTTTAGGGTGATTTTAGCTCAGTTATATGTCTACGTCTCGTGTAGATAGCCTAGTTATAGAGGCTCTAAACCCCGTTTCGTGTCTCCACTATACAAGACCAATTCACTTTAGTGTCCAATCTCAGAAAATATTTTTAGAGAGAATATTATTTTTTCAATTCAATCGTAACTAGCCTAGTTTTTAGGGTGATTTTAGCTCAGTTATATGTCTACGTCTCGTGTAGATAGCCTAGTTATAGAGGCTCTAAACCCCGTTTCGTGTCTCCACTATACAAGACCAATTCACTTTAGTGTCCAATCTCAGAAAATATTTTTAGAGAGAATATTATTTTGTCAATTCAATCGTAACTAGCCTAGTTTTTAGGGTGATTTTAGCTCAGTTATATGTCTACGTCTCGTGTAGATAGCCTAGTTATAGAGGCTCTAAACCCCGTTTCGTGTCTCCACTATACAAGACCAATTCACTTTAGTGTCCAATCTCAGAAAATATTTTTAGAGAATATTATTTTGTCAATTCAATCGTAACTAGCCTAGTTTTTAGGGTGATTTTAGCTCAGTTATATGTCTACGTCTCGTGTAGATAGCCTAGTTATAGAGGCTCTAAACCCCGTTTCGTGTCTCCACTATACAAGACCAATTCACTTTAGTGTCCAATCTCTGAAAATATTTTTAGAGAGAATATTATTTTGTCAATTCAATCGTAACTAGCCTAGTTTTTAGGGTGATTTTAGCTCAGTTATATGTCTACGTCTCGTGTAGATAGCCTAGTTATAGAGGCTCTAAACCCCGTTTCGTGTCTCCACTATACAAGACCAATTCACTTTAGTGTCCAATCTCAGAAAATATTTTTAGAGAGAATATTATTTTGTCAATTCAATCGTAACTAGCCTAGTTTTTAGGGTGATTTTAGCTCTATTATATGTCTACGTCTCGTGTAGATAGCCTAGTTATAGAGGCTCTAAACCCCGTTTCGTGTCTCCACTATACAAGACCAATTCACTTTAGTGTCCAATCTCAGAAATATTTTTAGAGAGAATATTATTTTGTCAATTCAATCGTAACTAGCCTAGTTTTTAGGGTGATTTTAGCTCAGTTATATGTCTACGTCTCGTGTAGATAGCCTAGTTATAGAGGCTCTAAACCCCGTTTCGTGTCTCCACTATACAAGACCAATTCACTTTAGTGTCCAATCTCAGAAAATATTTTTAGAGAGAATATTATTTTGTCAATTCAATCGTAACTAGCCTAGTTTTTAGGGTGATTTTAGCTCAGTTATAAGAACATAAGAACATAAGAAAATGGGAGTCTGCAGAAAGCCGGAGTGGCATAAGCCAAGGCAGGGGGGGGGATCCCTGTCCCACACAACCCCAATTACAAAGCCCAATTATAGGCTCAACACTCTAATACCCTGAGGATCATCTTACCAAAACGGTTAGAGATTAACGCAGGATTATGGGGGTCTGCAGAGCGCTGATTGGCCCAACCCGGCTGATCCCCCTTCACACCCAACCCTTCTCGTCCATATGCTTATCCAATTTTATCTTAAAGCTCCCTATCGTTTTTAATCCCACTATAGCACTTGGTAGTCCATTCCACCCATCTACAACTCTGTTACCAAACCAATATTTGCCTATATATTTTCCTGAAACGAAATTTATTAATTTGAAACCATTGGTACGAGTTCTTTCGCTATCACTGAGCTTTAGTTACATTTGTCATGTCCCCTTTGTTAACTCCCAATAACCCACTTGAACACAGCTATCATATCCCCTCTAACTATGCGGTCCTCTCTAAACGAATGTAAGCCTAATTTCTTCAAACCTTTCTTTTATACGGAAGATTTCTAATATTATGGATCAATTTGTCATTCTACGTTGTACTCTCTCCAAATGGAAATCCTATGTACATTCTGTAATAAGGACACCAAAATTGAAACAGCATAATCCATATGGGGTCTCACTAATGACCACAATGTAAAGTTTTAAGATAACAAGCAGCAGTTCTGTTACTCACACTTCCTGAGATGAACCCGAGAATTCCGTTTGCCTTGTTTCGAAACGCTTATTACACTGTTGTCTAGGCTTCAAATTCATTGCTAACAAAACCACACCTAGATCTTCTCACATTCGAGTTTTCTAATTCCCCATTAGCTAGTTTATATTTAACATTTGTATGCATTCTTCCCTATCTTTAATACCTTGCATTTGTCAATGTTAAACTTCATCTGCCCAAATTACTGACCATTCATGTAAGGTAATCTAGATCCCTTTGGAGGCACTCTATATCTCTATCTGAATAAATTGTTCTCCCCTCTTGGTATCGTCTGCAAATCTACTTATCCTACTAGTTATACCTAAAATCAAGGTCATTTATGTATATAACAAACAACAGAGGACCTAATACAGATCCCTGGGGGACACCACTTTTGACTGCTCCCCATTCTGTCTTCGTACCATTTATGCTGACTCTCTGCTTCCTACCAATTAGCCATGACCTAATCCATCCCAACAACGCCCCACCTATTCCCATTGCGCCCTCAACCTTTCTCCAATGCAATTCTCTCGTGGAGGGACTCTGTCGAAAGCTTTTTACTGGAAATCTAAAATATATTATATCATATGACTTGTCATTATCTACTGCTTCATATACCTCTGAGAAAAAAACTAAAGCAAAATTAGTTAAGGCATAAAGAAAAAGACGTCCCTGAGTGAATCAATGCTGAGAAAGAATTTATTAAAGTAAATGTATCTTAAGTGGTTTCTAATTTACTAGCAATAATTGGACTCTAGTAGCTTTCCTATGATTGATGTAAGACTAATGGGACGGTAATTGGATGATACTTGATTGGTCACCTTTTTGAAGATCGGCACTTACGTTTGCAAGCTTCCACAGCTTCTGGGAACTATACCTGTCTCCAATGACTTGTTAAATAAAAATGTTAATGGGTAACTTAACTCATCCATACATTCTTTTAATTACTCATAGCATATACCTCATTCAGGACCAGGCGATTTATGAGGTTTCAGTCTGTCAATTTCCTTAAGCACATCATTTCTACTTTATAGTAACCGTACTTAACCTATTTTCTATACTATCGCTATATACCTTACGGACTTCTGGAAACGTGCCAAATTGTCATTAGTTGAAAAACGGAATAGAAACTTGACCATTTTAATGTACTGCACATTTTCTAAATCATTTTCTGTCATCTTCGCCTATCGAAGTTATAAGGGGACCAAATTACATCTCTAACCTTGGATTTATAACTCGTTGGTAAAAAGCTTTAGGATTATTTTTTGAGTCATTGGCAACCTTAAGTTAATAATTTCTTTTTTCTTTCCTAATATCCTTTTTTACCTGTCTTGATAGATTCTGATAGTAAGCAAGTAGGTGAATTCCGCCTTTGCTAATTTTTCTATATATTCCTCTCTTTTGTCCTAGAAGCTATAATAGGTCTGTAGTCATCCATTTGGGTTGGTTCTGTGTTGATCTAAATTTTCTTTTGGGGAGGTATTTATTGTGTGAATTGAATACTGACCTTGATAAAATTATCGTATGTAATCTACCAAGGTGGACGTATCTTCCTGACTTAAGATGACAGGTGCCTGAGAAGGGGTACACTCATTTGGACACCTGGATCGACTTAATTTTTTTTTGACCATAGGGTCCGCTAATAGGGCTCTTCTTAAACCAACCATAATGGCCTTTTCTCAAGTCAGGTCTTAAATGTTGTATTCTCTCTGGTCTTACCTTTTCCATTGTCTAGTAAAATACACCAGAATTGTGGTCACTATTTCCTAGGTGGGTCCCCTATCTCTATATTGTTTCCCATATGTTCATTGTTACTTGTACCCCAATCGTGAATATTATTACCTCTAGTCCGTGAATCTATGCATTGAATAAAAAAACTATCTTGTATCTACCTCTATTAAACTCCTCAGAATCAGAGTCTTACTATTTGATGCTGCCAATCTAGCTTCGGAACAATTAAAATCCCCCATAATGCAAACATTTGCTAAACCTTGATGCCATTTTTATTTACTCCCATAATGACGTTCCGTCATTTCTACTCATATTTGGCGGTCCTATACATAACTCCAATAACTATGGTCCAATTACCTTCGGTAACCTCTACCCAAACACTTTCATTATCGTTATTTCTCTAATACCGGCATTTAATACAGGCTTTTAATGTACTCCTGACAAACACTGCTATACCGCCACCCCTTTACTTGTTCGGTCATATTTAAACAAACTATATCCTGGTATATCAAAAATTCTGCTAAAAAATGCCCTGGTTCTGTATTAATCCACGTTTCAGTTAGCGCTATAATGTCTATATTTTCTTTGCTAACAAGTGCTCTAAGTTCATCCATTTTGTTACATAAACTCCTACAGTTTGTATAATATAATCGCAATGAATTTATTTTACTGGTATCGGATTTACCTTTATTTCTAACTGAATTCCCATCTTCTGTTACACCTTTAATATTTCTACTAGCAGTACAATTAAAATCCTGTGACTGATATTTTCTATTCCTATCTGATGTACCAGTACGGCAATTTACCCTATCTAGACAATTATTCTTACTCATATTCTCAGGCTTTATTTTCAGCGAAACCCCGCGACAATCCTATCTATTGACCTAGCTAAATTTGCCACCCCTAGCCGAGAAAGATGAACCCCGTCCTGTGCGTACAACTGATTTTTACCATAGAAACGGGTCCAGTTATCAAGGAATGGTATTGCATTTGCATTACAGTATTTTTCCAGCCGACAATTGATACCAATTGCCCTAGATGACCATTCCTTGCTGACCCCTCTCCGTGGCAAGATACTGTGTACTACAGGTATGCCTCCCTTCCTCCTAACTTTATCTAACACCTCTCTGTACTGCCG
>CM064486.1:57832083-57857073 GCA_032716605.1 Paralithodes platypus | reverse complement strand
CAACCACAGATCCAACCCACAAGCGGTACCAAACATGTTGGGAGGCCTTTACCACCTGGATCATAGAAGCTAACCAAGAGCAATCCTCTGTGGCTTTAATTTTCAGGTATTTAGATTATATTTTTGAATATTAATCTGCGACAGTAAACATAATGAAATATCACCTCAGTATATTATAAAGAAGCCCTTTTTCTACTTAACCGGTCTTCCCATACCCGAGGAGGAGGAAAAGTGCATGCACCCGGCGTTTTGTGTAAAAATGGTTGTAATAAAAATTTAAACAAAAATTATGTTGGTCATTCAATCTTTCCCTGTCTGCTACTCTAATTCTCAGAACAAATATTTTGGTCAATTTTTCTCTGTCTACTCTGAAACACTCTAACAAATTCAATTTTGATAACAAATTCAATTTTGAGGCCGAAATATATATAAATGTAGTTGGGGTGTTTAACCCGGGAACTGCCGGGAGACTCTTAAGAGTTCCCCCGGCGGACTGCGGGGAGACTCTTATGAGTGAGTGAAAAAAAAAATCAACTTTTGACATCGAAAAAAAAAAAAAAAAAAAAATTTTATTTGTTTATTTTTTTATTTTTTGTTGGCCCCTGGGCCATGCAAAATCTCAGTCCTCTACCTCCCCTCCTTCCCCACTTTCCTCCTCTCCTTCAGTTATCACCTATTTTCCCTGTTATTCCCTTATTCTGAGGTATATTTTCGTGCTAACATTAGCGAGTTGCAAGCAGGGTGTTGTCATCACTGATGGCAAGCGAGTTCAAGAGAGAGAGAGAGAGGCTGCCACTGAAAGAACTTGAGTAAGAAGGTTGCGTGACGTGCTCTAAACTTTCTGATAAAAAAAATATCCATAAACAGTGACCAAATAGACAAATAATGACAAGAAAATCAAATAGAATAGCAAGCGAACGCGAGAAGTGTGGGGCTTGCGGATATTTCGCTGTAGTTGACAAAGATAAGAGATGTGACGACTGCAAGGACATCGAGAACGGCGGTGGCGCTGCGGGGACCGGGACGCCATCGAGGAGTGACAACAACAACAATGGAGGAATGACCAGACGAGATTCGTGCGGCAAGTGTAACAACAATGTCAAGGGTTCTGATAAGGCTGTGGAATGCGAAAAATGTAAAGTATGGTATCATCTAGGGTGCACAAAAATAAGTGACAAGTTGTATGATGAGATTAACAGTGGGAGTGGAGAATGTTCGTGGTTCTGTGACGGATGTAAGAGGGTGGTGAAAGACATGATAGCCGAGATGGATAGGCTAAAGGATGAAAATAATAAAATGAGAACGGAGATGAGTAGGATAAAGGAACAGAATGTAATGTTAGGAAGGAGGATGATGGACATGGAGAAAAAGTGGGATGAGAAGGAAGATGTTGTAGAAGCTACTGTAGAGAAGGTCATGAAGAAAATAGAAGAAAAACAAGAGGGAGAGCGGCGTAGAAATAATTTAGTGGTGTATAACATATCTGAGTCAGAAAAAACAGATGGGAAGGAGAGGGAAACTGATGACAAAAAGAGCTGTGATGTACTGTTTAAGGAATATTTAGAAGTGAAGGAATATAAAATGATGAAAGTAATTAGGTTAGGCAAGAAATTTGACGGTAGGGTTAGGCCAGTGTTGGTAACATTTGAGAAAGAGGGGATGAAGTGGGCTATGCTCAGTAATGCCAAAAGACTTAGAAATAGGGAAGAACTTGGAGCAAAGAAGATAGGAATATCACCAGATCTAACAAAGGAAGAAAGGTTGAAAAACAAGGAATTAGTGGTAGAACTTAAAGCCAAACGGCAGATGGGAGGAAGGTGGATAATTCGAAGGAACGAGGTGATAAGAGTTACAGAAGATGGCAGACCCAGATTTGAATACAATATCGGTAACCCTAGTCCTAGGCCAAGGCAGGAGGTCCCTAAGAGGAAGGAGGAGGAGGAGGAACCTATGCCAGAACTTGAATCGGAGGATGAGGAAGAGCAAGATAACAAAGACTGAAAAAAGACGAAGGGAAGTGAGTATTTAGTATTTAAATTAATAAATGTACAAGGATTGACTAAAGCAAAATATGAAGAATTAAAGGGTTTAGTTACCTATAATAATAATAATAAACATATTTTTCTTTGTCTAACTGAGACACAATTTAAAATACGAAACATTTTGGTGGATGGATTTGAAGTAATTGAAAGTATGAGGAATATTAATGATAGGAAGGGTGGTGGTTTAATGTTACTCTTTGAAACAACAGATAAAGTAAGTTTAAGCAAGGTAGAGTGTAAAAATAAAGATTTACTTTATGTAAAAGGATCTATACATGGGAAATTTGTACACTTGTTCTTGTTATACTTTTCTGTAAATGATAAGGTAAGGAATGATGAAATGAAGAAGGAGATAGAGAGACATTTAGACCAAATGGAAGATGAAAGAGTTATAATATTAGGTGACATGAATGCCCATGTAGGGTTCAAAGGTAAACAAAAACTAAATTATAATGGACACATTATACTAGATTTGATGGATAAATTTAAATTAAATATGTTAAATGATGACCAGGAGTGTAATGGGGAGATAACATGGCGAAGAAACGAGCAATCTAGCGTAATAGATTATGTTTTAATTTCAGATAAAATGTATGAAGATTTTAAAAATATGAAAATAGATGAAAAGCAAGACGTTTATGATCTGTCAGACCACAACCTTATTGAGGTATATTTTGAGTGGAATAATTCAAATAGTAAATCCTTTAAAGGGAAGAAATGGGAAACAAAAGAATACTATAAAATAAACGAGGAGACCATAGTCAAATTTATTAGGGAACTAGAACATAGAATAACGAGAGAAGAGAGTAACGACATAAGAGTCTTCAATAGAGTAATGAAGGAGACAGCTGATGATATACTTAAAACTACCTATAGGAGGAGATTAGGAAGAGACAAAATAAAACAAGAGGCACCATGGATGAATGACAGTATTAGAAAAGATATAAAAAAGAGGAGATATTATAATAGATTAAGAAGAAATGCTAAAAATAGAGAGGAAGAGGAGAGAAGTAACATACTTTTCTTGGAACAAAAAAGTAAAGTACAGAAAGAGATCAGGGAAGCCATTTATATACATGAGAGGAAAAAGACTAGAGAGATAATAGAGGGAGGAGATGCGAGTAAAAAGATGTGGAAATATATAAATAAACTAAGAAACAAAAGTCAAAACGAAATAAAAGAATTAAAACTTTATAACGATGAAGGAGAAGTATTGTCAGATAAAAGGGCTGTAGAAGAATTAAATATGTTTTGGAGTGGTATATATAAAATGCATGACAATAACATCGATGAAGTTTGGAATGAGGATATAAATAGGGAATATAGAGAATTAAAAGAGAAAGAAATGGAGGACAGGCAAGAAGGTAAATTATTTAAAATAGGGATGAATGTAAATGATGAACACAATTATAACATACAATCAGTCACAGTTAAAGAGGAGTTACGGGAACACATGGAAATGGCTTTAAGAGTTAATAAAAACATAAACTACATGGAGAAACCAAACATTACAGTGGGAGAATTAAAGGAAAATATAAAGAAATTAAAAAATAGAAAAGCAGCAGGCCTTGATGCAATGAAACCTGAGTTATATAAAGCATTGTCACAAAGTGATAAGTGCTTAGAAAAACTTGCAATGTGCTTTAATAATATTATGGACACAAATGTAATTCCAGAAGAGTGGAAGAAGTCAAAAACTGTTATGTTACCAAAAGTAAATAAACCAAAGGTAAATGAATTGAGGCCAATCGCTCTGACAGACATATCATATAAACTTTTCATGACGACAGCAATTAAAAATAAAATAGAAGAACACATTAGGGAGAATGGAGAGGTAAGGGAGACACAGAGTGGGTTTACAAATAAGGGTAGAATCGAAAATAATCTTTTTATATTGAAATACTGTATAGATAAAATATTTAAACAAAAGAGGTCACTCATAGTAATCTCAATAGACTTTAAAAAGGTCTATGACTCAATCAGAAGGGAGAAACTGATAAAAGTATTAAAAGATTACAATATAAATTCAAATGTTATAGACATAGTAAGTAACATATATAAAGAAGATAGTACAATTATAAATAAGGGGCAAGTAAATGAGACGGAGATTAAGGTAACAAGCGGCATCAGACAAGGCTGTACGGGGTCCACAACATTATTTAAATTAATAACTTATGAGATAATTAAACAGTTAGAAAATAAAAGAGGGTTTGTAGATGAGTGTTTCAAAATAAATTCATTGTTTTATGCCGATGACGGGCTACTCTTGGCTCATACAATCCAGGAAGCAGAAAGAGTAATAGATAAATTAATAGAGATAGGGGGAGAGTGTGGCTTAAGTATAAATAAAGACAAAAGTAAAATCCTAATATTTAATATGAAAAACAAACCAAACAACATACGAGAAATAGAAGTGGTAAAACAAATTAAATATCTAGGAATACAAATTAATGATAATAACAAATGTTTTAAAACCCAGAAAATAGAAGCTTTGGATAAAGCAAATAGAATGGCTAACCTTACATACCCGGTAATATCACAAAGTTGTAATAAGATACTTATTGGAAAAACATATTGGAAAAGTATTGTGATACCAGCAGTCCTGTATGGCTCGAATGTTATAGGTTTTTCAAAAACAGAAATAAATAAATTACAAAATATAGAGAATAGGGTTTTTAGACACATATTAGGGGCACCCAGATATGCCCAAAAGGTAACCTTAAGGGGTGAAATAGGAGCCTCATCAATGGAGGCAAGAATTATGGAAGGTAACATAAAATATCTTAAATATTTAGTAGGAGAGGAAAGTAATGACTTGCTAAGAAGAATCACAGAGGAAAAACTTAGAAATAGTAAAGATCCCTGGACTGCAGAAATTAGAAAGTATGTAGGGAATTTGAAGTTAGGAGAAACAAATTTAGCAAATATTAAGAAGGACGACATTAGAAAAAGAGTTCTGGACTGGGATTCGGGAAGATGGCGAGAGGAGTTGGCAGAGAAGAGTAGCCTAGAAGTGTATAGGAGTTATAAAAAGGAGATTAAGAGAGAGGAAGATATTTATGACAACACACAGGCATCTATAATATTTTACAGATGTAGGACAGATAACTTAAATCTAAAAGATAGAAATAGGCATGTGGGAGGAGAGACACAATGCGATATGTGTAAGGAAGGAACAGAAGACCTAAAACATTTTCTACTACACTGTTCATTTTATAAAGCATGCAGAATAAAAGATCCAGGGTTCCAACAGCCTTATATTGAAAATGAAAATCAAGTCATCGGACATCTTTTATTTAACAAAGAAATAAGCGATAGAGTGAAACAGACAATCTATCAAATGTGGAGAGTACGAGAGAAAAAATTGAAAGAACTGAAATAAGAAGACTGAAGAGAGAAGAAACAAGAATGAAGGAAGACGAGAGAAGAAACAAGACTGAAGAGAGAAGAAAGAAGATTTCAGAAAAAGGGATGAAAAATGAGATATATTTATTTTTAAACAAATGAGCACGTCACAAAGTCACAAAAAGAAAAATAACAAAACCTCTTAGGGAAGTGCCGACGTTAAGGCTAAACTTCCCGAATTCCAACTGAACTGAACTGAGTATCGATCGACTGTGTCTCAGTGGCCTTGGGGGAAATTGGCGGGAAAGCAGATTGCCTCACCCATACATTATAGAACTCGCGGGCTATATCTCCGATTTTGACCATCCAAACGCTGTTTTCACTCGTTTTATTGTTGTTTCAGGTTAATACCTTTATAATCAACCCATAATAGGCGCATATGGATAAGTATTAATGCTATTAATGGCACAATGAATATTTTAGTGACGGAAACACCTCAAATACGTCAGCACAGGGGGACGTTTCCAATTACCCCCATGCGCACTTCAGAGGTTTAATAGACAATAGAGGAGTCAAAGGTGGAAGAAACTAAACACAAAATTCTTGTTTTTTTTTAAAGTTTATTGTAAATATGGCACAAACCAAAATATACTCAGACAATTTGGTGGGATTAGTGTTATTTTCCCGCTAAAGGGTTAGGTGTCCATATATATTAATATCTCTTATAATGTCTATGTATGGGGTAAGGTATGACCACTTAACACCTAAAGAGCGGCCTAGGCGGTATAAAATATGTAGCCACCAGCGGGGTGTTTTTACCCAAAATAGGGCTGTTTATGTGATCATTTTCATGCCTAAATAAGACCCAGAGCGTAAAACAAGTATCTATCCCTGAAAGGGCATAAACAGAGCTTTCCAATGACACAACAACGATCCTTTTATGACCGCTAGTTTTCTTGCAACAACCGCGCAACACGAGTGCAAAAAGCATGTAATTCGGTACTTTCCCCATACAATTCAGTATGTAGCGAGTGAGAGAGGGAGGGAGGAGGTGGGATTCATGTCAGTAGCTTCGCCGCGGTGGTCTGGAGCAGTTATACGCTCGCTACTCTCCTGCCACCACTTGTCTCTCTCTCTCAGCAACATTACGTGCTGAAATTGCCACACGACCTATGTCGCGCGCCGCCAGATAGTCCAGATTTATTATACTCGACTTATGTTGCGCGCCGACAGTTAGGGGTTAATAACCGTGTGGCCTCTACAGTTATTTATATAGTATACATCATTCAGAATGGTTAAAGTCAGTGTTGTCGATAAGACATCACAGGGTATGGTGGGGATACTCCTAAAATATGAGAGGAACTTATTCTTGGTTAAGTAAAGTTTATTGTAAATATGGCACAAACCAATTTTGAGCATATTAGGGATACTTTAAAGGCTTTGTTACCATCAGGGGTATTTAGAAACCTTTAGTTTAGTTACTTCAACCTCTGCAGTTGTCTCTGAGTTAGGTGTGGGCAGAACACTAATTTTGGAGAGGTAATTAATAAGAGTGAGAGAACTCTATTTAGTATTGCTAATCTGGCAACTTCTGCATCATATGGTTGTGAGAGGGCCTCTACGGGTGTTGGAAACTTCTTTATATAGTATACATCATTCAGAATGGTTAAAGCCAGTGTTATCGATAAGACATCACAGGGTATGGGGATACTCCTAAAATATGAGAGGAACTTATTCTTAGTTAAGTAAAGTTTATTGTAAATATAGCACAAACGAATACTCAGACAATTGGTGGGATCAGTGTTATTTGCCCGCTTAGGTGTCCATACATATTATGAATAGAGTGTCTGGTAGAGTCTTAATAATATATCTTATAATGTCTACGTATGGGGTAAGGTTATGACCACTTAATAACCGTGTGATCTCTACGGGTGTTGGAAACTTCTTTATATAGTATACATTATTCAGAATGGTTAAAGCCAGTGTAGTCGATAAGACATCAGAGGATATTCTGGTGGGGATACTCTTAAAATATGAGAGGAACTTATTAGAATCCATTTGTATGAGACTGGTAACCCGTGTAATATCTACCCAACCCTCAGGGTAACTCGTAAGACTATGATATAGGCAACACGAATCGGCACTCTCTCCCCCACAGTCAGCAGTGTCGGGTGAGTCATAGTCAGTGGAACAAGTGAGTCCTTGTGCAACTCCTCCAAAGGCAAACCCCCCTTGAGGGGCGGGGGCACTCATCTGCCCATTAGTGTATCCTGAGCCGGCATTCGACTGCTCACTCCTGTAATTAAAACCAAAACCGGCACTTCGCTGCACACTCCCACAGTCAGCAGTGTCGGGTTTTTGCGCAGCTCCTCCGAAGGCGGGAAGGGGGCCCCTCCAATTGACACCAGGTAGGGAGCCATCGTTTTTAGAGATGCCTAAATAACAAGTCAATGGAGAGACTACACCGCTCCCCTCACTCAAATCTACAATAGATTTATTCATGTCGTCGTCGAAGTCTTCGTCGTCGTCGTCGGACGACGAACCAAGACTACCTTGCAGGATCTTTTGTAGTTGTAATCCCTCAATCATTCCCTTATGCTACCTGATGAAGACCGACTCCATGGACCTTCGTCACTGTAATGTTGTCACATATAGTAGAGTTACCTAATTGTATCTTGGCCGTGATGTCTTTCGTCGCAGTTCCATTTGGAATGCTGTGGAATTGGGTAAATGTTTGACCCCGATTGATGCTAGAGTTTTGCCCGGGTGTCTTTTCAACAGCATTATCTGAAATTCATAGATGTACTTGGAGTTTATCCACACAGGGTTTTGTCATCAAACCCAAAAACATTTCAAATTCTTCCATTTGGGTTTTATTTTTCAGGAGGAGGCAATGACCAGAATTGTAAAGGGCCAGACTCTTGAGTAGGTCAGAGGAAACACTGTCTCCTACACCAACGGTGAATATTTGAAAAGCCTCATTCTTCAATCGGGTGCATTCTATTATAATGTCTCTTACATCTGCAACTTCAGCGTCTGTAACGATCAACATATTTATAGGGAGTTGACGGCAGCACCCATAACCATATGTGATGGCCTTCATGATCTCGGTGCCACCCATATCACTGTTTAGCCCACATACATACTCATGAGCTAACTTAATATTTGTTTCAGTGACTGCCTGGGTGGTATCAAACAAAGGTTTTAATTTAGAACCAAAGGAGATCATGTTAAATCCGGTGCATGTCTCACTACTAAGTGCTAGTACCCAACGTAGGGCACACAATTGCGCCATCTCCATCTTCGTCCCGACCTCCATGCTGCCCGAACAATCTATTAAAAGTATCATCTCGCCCGGGTCCCGGTGGGGCAAATCTACATGGGTAAGGTCGAGCTGTCCAGTCACCATTATCACATCATCCTTCATATGGGAATTGGCCGCCTTGGGATTTCCCTCTTCGTGGAAAGCCTGGATCTTCTTCTCGTGGGTGATTTTCATCTCCCAACCGTGTTGTTGGGGGCCATCTTTCATCCAAATCACCTTACCCATACCATCCGGGTTTATTTTAGTAATTCCATTATCGTGCATTGGGTACACCTTTACAGCTTTGACATTACTTAGGGTGGCATTTACTGTTAAACTGTAGTTACTATTGTGTTCCAGAGGCTTCTTCTCATAAGCGGAACCACAATAACTAGGCCGATACCTAGGACGTAGCACAGTAGGGAGCACTAGAGTACTAACTCCGTCTTCGTTCACTGGTAACAACTGCAACATTTTTATCTCGATGTCCACTTTATCTTCATGTGATATGTTTCCCAAATGGATTTCTAATATGTCTTCATGCTCGTTCATTTTCTTTCCAATGAAGGCTTGTTTTCCCTGTTTGATAGAGGCTCGGAATTTTGCCTCCGCCTTTTCCTTCTCGATACATAGTCCAATAATTGAGTGGGTGTCATTGATAGTTGCCTTGAAAGAATAGACACAACTGTCATAATCCACGGGTAGTTTGAAACACACTTCTTCATTATTACCGGATTTCTGGTAGTTTAGGCAACAGTTGATATCTCCCACGTATCCCGTTACAGCTATTTCCACCTTGCACTTCAAAAGACGTAGTGACTGCATTGTAGAGGATGTATGGATGGGTTGTGGTCTCAGAGGGTTTAGGGGAGCTATATATATATATATATATATATATGCACAAGATGGGCACGGTTGCCAAATACCTCTTTACAACTTATTTATCTATATTTAAAATGCCCCAGAACAAGAAGCCCACCACAGAAGCCACGAGCGAACACCACACAGAAACACCCGGAAGAAAGGTCCACAGAACGAAAGGGAGACCCCCACCCCCGCGGAGGTATACCTTACCCCTGTTTTGACTTTCGAGTCATTGCCAGGTAGCACAGGAATTCTTCCTATCAATGAACTAACCATGCATGACTAACACCTTTACTAACCTCTATTTACTCACAATAAACCATTTACCTTTCTTGCATGCTCTGGTCACTAAATTAGCACCTCAGCTATAGCATAGAATGAAGATTGCACAATCTAAGAGAGACGCTCCTATCACAGCTGTCCCCATCCTCCTCGCAAAGTAGATCCAGTCTCCCTCCCCTAAATACTTCCAGTATAGCCAAAATAGTACCTCTTACTAAGGCTCAGTTATATGAAAATATAAAGGCTTCCTATAGCCCTGTGCCACAACAGTAAATACCATCTTACCTAGTCCCCATATCTATTGAGAGCTCAATTAAGTCCATAAGACTCGAGATCCCTACTGTCTACAGGGTCCAGAACCGAGCCTATAAATCTAACTCCCGCCCCAGTCAAATCAGTTGAAAGCTAGACACCAACCAGTGGTCACTACCCTGCAGTTTACCTCTAGCTCTGCCCTTGTGTTGTTCCGGAGTTGAGAAATTCCAGATCCGGCAGACTCCGTGGCAGAGAAGACTGATAGAAGCATCTGTCCATGTACAAGTCCTAACGTGCACCTTATAACCTTCACACAAATTCGTGGGTATATAAGTGTGTAGCCAGCAACGATCGTCAAGAGATCCGACTTGAGAACTTCCTACATTTTGGACCATCTGGACGGCCGAGGAACCAGTCGTTAGCCCCCAACATCACCGGAAGCAAGATAACCAGGACCAGATCTACCCATACTATTCAAGATTCATGTTGCTAGTACTAAGTGTTATAGTACTAGCTTGATACTCACTTATTAACTTTCTATAAAGTGGCTAAGACCTTGCCCAGTGTAATTCATATTTAACCATTCCATTTGGGACGTACTAAGCGATCAGTGCTCTTTAATTAACAGGCGACCTTGACTCTCGTAATTACCTTATTCAGATATTAAAACTCTAGTGATATCTAACGTTCGCCCACTGATTTGTGTTCTACGTATTTCTGCCTTAAGAATATAAAACTTAGTTCAGTACCCCCATGAGGTTACTAGAGATTTCCGTGTTCTACAATATACGCGTGTCTAATCCTAACTGTGAGCTGCTACTTGGGCACGCGACCAGCCAGCAAGAGGTCAAATCAGTGACATTGAATTATACGAATATGTTGAGGTCTTCCAGTAAAATAAAAACTTGCTAATTAAACCCGTGATCAGAAGAATATACCTGAACGTTGGAAGTGGGAGACTAGGCTCCATCCAGATCCGCTAATGCTAGCAGTTCCCTTCTATCATTTGTTTTGTGCGAATATAACTATCTTTCTATGCTCTTTATTTCTTTACTTCAATAAACGTGAACTTGTGTCGTGTTACCGTGTGTTTATTTTGTGTTCTCTATTCCTCATACCTTGTATTGTGCATGCAGCCTTCTATACCCAGTCATTCAGAACTCACATTACCCAAGTTAAACCTGTAGAAAAACAGGGCATAACATTGGCGGCAGCGGTGGTTCTTGATTCGGATAAAAGGTTGCATTACATTGCAAGTTTGGAACAGCTAGAACACGAGAACATCATGGCGCAACCTACCCCCACTTCCATCCCAAATTATGATGAAACAAGTTATGGGATCGATGTATTCATGGACGTAGTGAAACCCTTACTTGACGTTACTTATACCACGGACGCACACAAAATAGCCGTAACATTACCACACCTGGGAAAAGCCGTTTCCCTGGTGGCCTATCAAGTGCACCCTGACCTCACCTGGAAAGAATTTCGCACAATAGTGATAGAAGCCATTAAACCTTCGTTGGGCGTTTTCGTGGCCCACACCCGTATCCTAGACACGAAATTCGAAGGCGATCTAGATACCACAGTGAGTAAGCTTGCCCAACACATAACAAATTCTTTCCCCACGTTGACCAAAATCCAACAAGAACAGCAAATTCTGGTCAACCTTGTGTCGATATTGCCCTCAGCAGTAAAAGACCATTTCCGGGTGCACGATTTCGTCGGATACAAAAAAGACCTCATCACGATCCGACGTATTTTGGCCGTGCGCACAGAAGCACCCACCCAAATCGCTGCAATCAAGAGGTTTCCCACGCACCCGCAGCAAACCAACTACCAAAACCCCAACAATGCCTACCCAGCCTCATCTTTCAACAACAGACCCACCTACCCTTCCGGCAAGCCCCAACCCAGTAGACCCCGGTTCCAACCGTCCCAGCCACGCAGAATCTTCAACCGGAACAGCAACTACAACACCTACCAAAGTAAAAACCCTACCTTAGTCATTATCAACCCCTATGATTTCCCTGCCTGTAATGCTCAGTGTGCCCTCCACCAAATTCGTGACTCTGCCAAACCTCGCCCCTCTACTCCTCGCA
Organism: Paralithodes platypus; assembly: GCA_032716605.1. Taxonomy (NCBI): domain Eukaryota; kingdom Metazoa; phylum Arthropoda; class Malacostraca; order Decapoda; family Lithodidae; genus Paralithodes; species Paralithodes platypus. The sequence continues at coordinate 57,844,879 of CM064486.1, read as the reverse complement.
TTTCTGTAAATGAAGAGGAGTGGGGACAAGAGGAAGAAATTGCCCCCCATACCATGACCTCAGACGATACCGAGGAAATCCTGGAAGAGGTAAATACCGACCCCCAGGATTTTTAAAGTATCCCCCGCCCACGATGGGCTCGGCGGGGGACGCCATTACTAGTCGCACTGCCCCCATTTATTACATGGCCAAAATCAAGGACATTCCTGTCCGCTTGCTAATCGACACGGGAGCTGCCAAGTCATGTTTGTTCAAATCTTACTATGAAAAACATCCCGACGATTTGGCCCTTTGTTAAACACCAAAACAGAACTCATCTCAGCTGCTGATACTTACTTAAATCTCCTAGGAGACACTTTACCCCTATCAGTAACCACTCCTGGCCCCCATGCTCGTTGTTATCACACATTTACAGTATTTTCCTCCAACTGTAAACATTATGATGGTTTCCTTGGACTTGACCTCCTTCAAAAACTAGAGGCCCAGATTGACTGCGGCCAATGGCTGATCTCATTCAAAAACAAATTCCAGCCCAAAGCCTCTGACAAACCAATCACGCAGAAACCCATTCCCAAAAAGAAAAAACAACCTCCCCCTCAACAAACCCTGATTCAGGGTTACCAAGTTGCAGCTAGCACTTAGGTGACTCCTAAAACCTCCCCTTGCCCCGAGATCTCTCAAAACCTCACTCAATTCAGTAAAAAAATGCCTCAACAAACGAAAGAAGACAAGTCCAAGCAACTCCCCCTCGGTAATCCCCTCAATTCTCGTAACTCTGTCCAGAATAAATCCTCCCATGTTTTCAGGACAGACTCTGATATATGTAACCCTAATTCTATCCAATGTTTATGTACACATGTTTCCAGAGAAAATGCCGACCGATGTACCCAACAATGTTTCCCCCATGCCCCCAGAAATGTTAACAACCCCAAATCAATACACCAGTCCTACACCAATAACCCATGTTCTACACCTAACTTTTTCCCCACCAACCCTCCGCAGTCCCCCCAGCAAATCCCGTTTTCTAACTCGCTCACCTCGCACCCTTCTGAACCGCCCGCACGCGCCGTTAATCCCCCCCTCACGCGTGCCGACCGAGGGACACAACCATGTTCCCACCATGCCCCCAGAAATGCCCAGCTATTCCACCACCCCCCCAATCCCCCTTGTGACAGTTTTTCGTCAGTAGCTCCCTTCCACCCCCACACAATTCACACCCCTAGAAAACTTCACAACCCCACACTTGACTCGCCCTCTCATGACAAACATAACCACCAAAACCACATAAACGCCAAACAAACCGTTACTGCCACCGACAACGCTCCCCCCACCATCCCTCCGCAGTCCCTCCAACAAATCCCGTTTTCTAACCCCCTCACACCGCGCCCCACTGATCCTCTCACACGCGCCATTAATCCCCCCCTCACGCGTGACCCCCACCAAAGTGACCTTGCCCCCCTTATAAGTACCAAGCACCTGCTCGCCAGTCAATCCCCCACCATCATTAGCCCAGCGGTAGTTCAGGATAAATGCCAAATTCCCCCCCACCATCAAAAATGGGTGAACCTGCGGCCCATACCCCAAACTCACATGGTATTTTCCCCCACTAACACATCCCCCAACCCGCCATCATTCCCGCTCGTATCAACCACATTCTCGTGGCTAATATCTCAGAGGAACCCCTGACATTACCGAAAGGTCTCATTATAGGAGACCTCGAAACTTTCGATGACCTCCCCATACATTGTAACGACACCCCTACCAGCCTCCAATTGCCCCCTCTTCCTGAGACACTATCTGACCACCAAAAGAACGGCATGTACGACCTACTGCTGGAATTCAGTGACGTCTTTGCCCAACAACCCACCGAAATCGGACAGACGGATGTAGAACAACACATCATTAACACCACAGGCCCCCCCATACGACAACCATCCCGTAGAAAGAACCCCATACAACGTCAGGAAGAGGAACGCCAAGTCCAGGAAATGTTAGAGGCCGGGATTGCCACCCCGTCCATTAGCCCCTGGTCTTCCCCTGTTGTCTTAGTCAAAAAGAAAGATGGGACAACCCGTTTTTTGCGTCGATTACAGGAGGTTAAATGACATAACCATTAAAGACGCTACGCCCTTACCCCGAATAGACGATTCCCTTGACTCCCTATACGGATCCAAATGGTTCACTACCCTCGACTTGCAAGCAGGGTATTGGCAAGTGCCTATCAAGGCCGAGGACCAAAAGAAAACAGCATTTTCCACTAGTGGTGGCCATCACTATGAATTTAACGTCCTACCTTTTGGCCTCTGTAACGGACCCGCCACTTTCTCCCGTTTGATGGAAACGGTATTACATGGCCTAACCTGGGAAACCTGCCTAGCCTATCTGGACGATATTATTGTGTACTCTCCAACCTGGGAAGAACACCTCCTCAGGTTGAGACAAGTCCTGCAAAGAATCCGAGCCGCCGGGTTGAAATTAAAACCCTCAAAGTGCGTGATTGCCCGGAATAAGGTAGATTTTCTCGGACACGTGATATCTGAACATGGTATTGCGCCAGACCCAAAGAAACTTCAAGCCATACAAAACCAAACCCCACCCACCACGGTTAAAGGAATACGTTCGTTTCTAGGTTTAGCCACGTACTACAGACGTTTCGTCCCCCACTTTGCCACCATAGCCAGACCCCTCCACCAACTTACCCACATCGCCTGGACACCTGAAAGAGACCTCGCGTTTAACACTTTGAAGCAAAAGCTAATCCAAGCCCCTATTGTCGTTTTCCCTGACTACCAGAAACCTTTCCGTCTTTATACAGACGTCTCTCTGTACGCCATAGGTGCAGTATTAGCTCAATTCAGAGATGGAAAGGAACATGTGATAGCGTATGCCAGCTACACACTCACCCCACCCCAACAGAATTACGCAGCCACCAAGAGAGAGTGCTTAGGGATCATTTGGGCACTCAGCCACTTCCGGTCATTTGTGTTGGGCGCAAAACTCGAAATAATTACCGACCATCAATCTTTACAATGGCTGCGTAGGTGCGAAACCAACTCAGCCATTTTGGTACGTTGGAGAGAGACACTAGAGGACTACGACTTTACCATACAATATCGTCCCGGCAAACTCCATACTAATGCAGACGCCCTGTCACGTTTGCCAGTACCAAAAGACCCCCCCACCAACCTAGCCACCTTACAAAACACTCAATTGGTATCTACCCCCACCTCCCGACAGAATGCCCCCCCAACCGCCTCCCTAATTCAATCTTGGGAAGCACGAATCAGACCCCCCTGGATACCGTTAAACGTCTTCAGGAGACTGACTCGCTGGGGAGATCAACTTGCCACAGACACTGGTCACATAATCTTGGACCCCACCATAGCCCACGACTACATGATTGCCATCCACGAGGGAAACGGCATACACCTTGGACAAAAGAAAATGTTAAAGATCTTCACAGACCAATACTGGACCCCCAACCCCTCCAAAATTGCACAACGAGTGACAGAATCCTGCAAACCGTGTTTATTGGGAAAGGATAGATCACGCACCCCAGGCCCAGCTGGTACCATTTCTGCCAACAAACCGTTCCAAGTCCTATCCCTCGACATCATGGGCCCGTTCCCTTCTTATGCTGGCAACCGCTATATCGTCACATTTGTAGACGTATATTCAAAATTTCTAATAGCCTGCCCAGTTAAAGACCACACAGCCACCACAGTCGCCACACTGCTTGCCACCGAAGTGTTCCCTATATTCGGCCTTCCCCTTGCTCTTCTATCGGACAATGCCCCCGAGTTTAGTGGACACGTTTGGCAACAATTCACCCAACAATGCGGTATCAAGATTAAACACTCATCCCCGTACTGGCCTCAAGGAAATGCTATCTGCGAACGCAGCCATCGCACCATCAACAACCAGTTACGTACAAGAATGATTGCTCTTAATACCTCAGACTGGCCATCACAACTAAAGATGATACAGTGGGGTATGAACACCTGTCCTCGGGAAGACGGTATTTCCCCTCATGAACGTGTTTACGGTGTACCCCCCCTGTTACTGCCATTCCACCACCATGCTCACCTTCCCTCCACCACCTCCACAATTGACCCATTGCAACATCTGCAAAACACCCTCCATACCGCCCAGATCTGTCAAGACACCAAAACTGATAACATCGATGACAAAAACCCTTTCGCCATCCATGACACCGTAATGGTAGCCAACCTCCCTATCACCAACAAGTTAGGCCCTCGCTATGTCGGACCCTACACCGTAATACAAGTCCCAAATGCCTTTCAAGTCACCATCGACTATCACGGCGTAACTCGCACGCTCTGAACTAGATTCGTCCGAGCGTTTAAACCTCTAAAGCCACAAGACATTACCCCACCCCACACGTCCGACCCTAAATTAAATACCCCTACTCACCCCCTCACTCAGGCTACGAATATTCCCATACAAACCCCTAAGGACCTAAGCCCTCCAGCACCGAACCGACAAATCTTTTCTCACCATACCCCCCCAACTAACCTCCACAAACCCCAAGCCCCCAATATCACACCCTCTTCCACCATGACACCTTCCTTCACTTCTGATAGTCAAGTTCCTCCCCAACTTATCCAAGTACAAAAACCTCCACCCACAACCCCGACCACAACAGAAACCCTCCCGTCTAGCCCTGACATACCTCCACCAGGCACCACAGTGAGAAAACCACCACCACCGCCACCCCAAACCAAGTACACACCCAACCGCACCACACAATCTACCTCAGTAACCTCACGCTACAACTTACGCCCACGACAAACATCGTTTAAAACCTCCAGAAAACACACCCTACTAACCAAGTTCCGTAGGGCTGCCAGACCACTACCCTCCTCCTCCTCTTCTTCTTCTTCGTCGAATTCTCCCCCACAAAGGGAAAGAAGACGAATAATCACCAGCAAATCACCAACCTCATCAAACAACACGCCCCTACCCCCAACCCTCCAACTTAAATCTACACTCCTTACCCACCCGTCTAGCCCCCCCCGCATCCGCCCCTTTCCCCTCCACGATCCCCACCACCCCACCCACACACCGACCAACCTCCTCATCTCACCGAACCCCCAACCAACCCCCCCCTAAGAAACCCCCCCCCCAAAGTCACCCCCGAGAAAACCCCCACATGTCATTTACCTATAAACGTGCTTCCCCTCACTATAAAACATCGTCGAGCGACTCAAGTCCCACGACAAACATCTACCTTCCCACCAGGACCGCCAGAGGTAGAATAATCAACAGACCCATCAGATTTAAAGACAGCGATACAAAAATAACACCCCGTTCTGACACTAAGGACCCAAGCCACACAACACCACACACCCCCTCCTTCCCACACACCTCCTTCACCCACCTTACCTAAACCGATTTTGCGCATTGCCTCACTATATATTCCCAACCTACAACACCGCCCAAGAAAACCAAATAAAACCCAGACTCACATTCCCCCTTCATCCCCAGCTCTGTTGTCACGCGTGAATCCCCTTTCGGTTAGTAACCCCTTCACCACACTAAACAGACTTCCTGTCAATCCCACACACCTCACTCCGACCCCCACGGGGGAAAGCTACAAACCATTCATACGAAAGGTTAAAGTAAAGACCCCCACTGGACACTTGGCCCGTGTACCACACCCACACCAAGCCCGGGCAGCCGCCCGCCACAACACAGAGGATACATTCTTACAGGTATACATTGACCTGCAAAAGAAACCTGACCGTCGCTCTCGTGTTTGGTGGAACTTTCTAAATACCCTGAAAATGACCCACCATCACTATGCTTCTTTTAACTTCACCCTTGAGGCTCGAGGATGAGCCTATAATGAAGGAGAGGGAAGTAAAATGCCCCAGAACAAGAAGCCCACCACAGAAGCCACGAGCGAACACCACACAGAAACACCCGGAAGAAAGGTCCACAGAACGAAAGGACCAGCTGACCGAGCCAGCCATTTCAGACAGGCCCAAGCCCGCAGGGCTAAACAGCTCCAGGACGCACCCATTTACCTTTTCTAAACTGACCATTTTCCACACCTCACGTACACTAACCCCCTCGTGTCCTACACTTATTAACTACAAAGATGATGAACAGGAATATACATTCATATTAAAAACACCCATGCCCTGTCCCGACGTTGAGCCAATGCCAACACATCAGACAGCCATAATTATATCTATGTATGTTCTTACATCCGAGAAGTAGATGTTATATATCTTAGAAGTTAAAACACCCACGTTTGTCCCTAGACCTCGTATATCATTTTCCATGACGAGTATAGATATATGTAACCCGTGCTCAGTCACCCCTTGCATTGTTCCTCTAGTAACTAAGTCTATAATATTAACTGCCACCAGCATTGATACGACATAGCGGCACTGTCCTTGTGTCGTATTGTGCCAAGTACAGATCAACCAGGTTTCATCACCTTATTAGGACGACGACTATAATGTCATCGTTCATCGATGTATGCAATCCTTTAGGTTAAGTATTTTATCCGCCATTGTGTTCACCTTTTTCCATTTACTTTCCACAATTGTCATACGTCTTCCCCTTGCCTCCTTCGTATCCACAGTCCACACTACGCCAATTTACTTCGTGTCTTACACCTCTTACCCCAACCAGAGATTATATAAGATAACCTGGTTATCAGTATCTGTCCATAAGTACCCCGAAACAATAACTAAGTACCCCTACGAACTGCCGCTGTTTGTTGATATTATATTTAATAGAAAACGCAGTTCCCAGGGCCAACTAATAGTATCCATAACCCTCGGACTGATCACATAACTCTATCTTTTCCAGACTCCTATACCACCCCATAGTTGCATTCCCCGGTAGCATTTGGCTAACGTATTCTACTGCCTTTTCAAACTTCCATATCAATTGTAGCCTAATGCCACCCCCACGCCCAGGGACCTTAGGGGCAAAATTTCCCTGTAGCCCTTGAACTCTCCCCCCCTCTCATTAAGACACCCGCGCTTCTCGACTCTTGTCCGACCTAGCCTCTCTCTCATACCTCTTGAAGATCCTTGAATTGTCCGTTACTAACGCTCTCCAACCTTTTATATATATACTCCTATCCAGCCTACCTTCACTTAGTAGGCCAGAACAACATTAGAACTTTACTAGCCCCTTGCATGCCATCTATTCTCTTACAACACATTCACAACCCTGCACCCAATGGTCGTCGGTGCGAGGCTAGCCGCCCCGCCAGTAACTAACTTCTATTGCCATACTTCCAGATAAATGTGGCAGAGTTAGCAACCCAGTCTCCACCATATCCAGCAAACCCTACAATTAACAACCAGCCGAGTAAAACCAGCTAGCTAAGGCACCTTCGGTTTTGGTATTAAAGACACTCACATCTGTCTCATACACAGAGGGTTATTACAAACACTGGTGATATGGCAAGCCCCTAGCCACAGCCGCCGGACGACTATATCAGAGAGAGGGCGCCCAGCTCCCCCTTTTTGCCCACCCGAGGAGGGAGACCCCCACCCCCGCGGAGGTATACCTGGCCCCTGTTTTGACTTTCGAGTCATTGCCAGGTAGCACAGGAATTCTTCCTATCATGAACTAACCATGAATGACTAACACCTTTACTAACCTCTATTACCTCACAATAAACCATTTCCCTTTCTTGCATGCTCTGATCACTAAATTAGCACCTCAGCTATACCATAGAATGAAGATTGAACAATCTAGAGAGACGCTCCTATCACAGCTGTCCCCATCCTCCTCGCAAAGTAGATCCAGTCTCTCTCCCCTAAATACGTCCAGTATAGCCAAAATAGTACCTCTTACTAAGGCTCAGTTATATGAAAATATAAAAGCTTCCTATCGCCCTGTGCCACAACAGTAAATACCATCTTACCTAGTCCCCATATCTATTGAGAGCTCAATTAAGTCCATAAGACTCGAGATCCCTACTGTCTACAGGGTCCAGAACCGAGCCTATAAATCTACCCCCCGCCCCCAGTCAAATCAGTTGAAAGCTAGACACCAACCAGTGGTCACTACCCTGCAGTTTACCTCTAGCTCTGCCCTTGTGTTGTTCCGGAGTTGAGAGATTCCAGATCCGGCAGACTCCGTGGCAGAGAAGACTGATAGAAGCATCTGTCCATGTACAAGTCCTAACGTGCACCTTATAACCTTCACACAAATTCGTGGGTATATAAGTGTGTAGCCAGCAACGATCATCAAGAGATTCGACTTGAGAACTTCCTACATTTTGGACCATCTGGACGGCCGAGGAACCAGTCGTTAGCCCCCAACATCACCGGAAGCAAGATAACCAGGACCAGATCTACCCATACTATTCAAGATTCATGTTACTAGTACTAAGTGTTATAGTACTAGCTTGATACTCACTTATTAACTTTCTATAAAGTGGCTAAGACCTTGCCCAGTGTAATTCATATTTAACCATTCCATTTGGGACGTACTAAGCGATCAGTGTTTTTTTAATTAACAGGCGACCTTGACTCTCGTAATTACCTTATTCAGATATTAAAACTCTAGTGATATCTAACGTTCGCCCACTGATTTGTGTTCTACATATTTCTGCCTTAAGAATATCAAACTTAGTTCAGTACCCCCATGAGGTTACTAGAGATTTCCGTGTTCTATAATATACGCGTGTCTAATCCTAACTGTGAGTTGCTACGTGGGCACGCGACCAGCCAGCAAGAGGTAAAATCAGTGACATTGAATTATACGAATATATTGAGGTCTTCCAGTAAAATATAAACTTGCTAATTAAACCCGTGATCAGAAGAATATACCTGAACGTTGGAAGTGGGAGACTAGGCTCCATCCAGATCCGCTAATGCTAGCAGTTCCCTTCTATCATTTGTTTTGTGCGAATATAACTATCTTTCTATGCTCTTTATTTCTTTATTTCAATAAACGTGAACTTGTGTCGTGTTACCGTGTGTTTATTTTGTGTTCTCTATTCCTCATACCTTGTATTGTGCATGCAGCCTTCTATACCCAGTCATTCAGAACTCACATTACCCAAGTTAAACCTGTAGAAAAACAGGGCATAACAATAAGGTTAGCTTAGGTAAATTTTGTTTTTTGTTAGGTTAATTATTCGTATTTTGAGTTTGGTTTGTAGTATAACAAATATAAAATATAACCCCTGTTCAACACAACTATAATTTAGATAACGTTTTACCGAATTATCAGCAAAATTATAGGTTTGAGTCCCGGAGGGAAGAATGAAAACCTAATATTTAGTAGTGGCCCCGAAATCAATGACGATATGCCTATTTATATAATAGCCTCCTTCCAAGCGCCCGCGGGTAGCCAGTTAATTGAAAATCCCGCCGCGGGGAAAAAGGAATACTACATCATAAGTGTAACGCTACTTCTCTTATGGAATTGTCTTATGATTGGGGTACACACTACGAAAAAACTTCGTAAAAAATAAAAGAGAAAAAATACACTCAAAATTTGTTTTACTATAGCTTTCCATCTCGTGGATTTCTTGTGCGTGGATTCTCGCCCAGACCGTGGCAACCGAGACGCCATACTTCCTTCACTGACATATTAAGAGTTTAAGACTAAACTCAAGCCATCAAACGAATGGGAAGGGGATGGAAGGGAGGGCCCTACATCGTCAATGATTTCGGGGCCACTACTAAATATTAGGTTTTCATTCTTCCCTCCGGGACTCAAACCTATAATTTATTAGTGGCCCCTCCATCATTGACGATACCTGATATCTCAAGACTGGAGGGGGACATTCGTAAAAATCAAACCACTAATAATACCATAGGTAGAGACATAAACACAGCAAATTTGAGTTCTTTATTGTTTACATACAATATAGTTATACAAAATATAAAAGGATAGAAAGCAGTGCGTTACTTCGAAGATCTGCTTTATATATATGATAAGATTCTCATCTCGAGATTCATAAACTTGTTGTCAGGGAACAAAATTCTATTCCTGATCAACATATCTTTTTGTCCTTAAACTTATTTGTACATGTTATATAATTTGTACATTTTGACTATATAGTTGGAACTATTATAGGTATCTTTACATAGAAAAATATTTTAGAGCTGTAAAACCAGCTCAAATTATATAAAGTATCACAGCTCGTGAACTTATCAGTAGCTCTGGACAAACCTTCCTTGCCATGTATAGCTTTACGGCAGAGGGTCTAGGTGGCCCATTTAGTCACGTTTTGTTTAATTTCAAGAAAAAGGGGGGGGGGGGGGGAGGGTGCAGTCAGTGTGACATAGGACACCCTAGACCCCTCCGGAGTATGGGTTCGGAACATACGAGCTGTGATACTGTTTGTAGGCATTGTATTATAAAATTTCTCTGTAGTATTCATTGCAGGAAATTATGCTAAAGACCAATAGTAGTGTTACAACAATTCTTGTTGTAAGTAGCTTTGGCTGTGAAGCAATAGATTTTTGAGAAATCTCGGTAGTTGCAACTACGACTTTTACTTTTGAAGTAATTACTTCTGCATAAGTACACGAGTTCAGTACTTCTACGAATGTACAAGAATTCATTTATGTTTGGTTATATTTTTAGGAATATATCCACTAGTTAATGGGGTTTATATGTGCACATGTAAACTTATAAGTTTTTAGTTTTCACCACTTACTTTAAGTGGGTTGTCTTCTTAACTAGCAGATCTGTGTACAGAGCTCAGAGTTAACCCTTTTTCAAGCAGGCTTCTTTGAAGCACGCTCCTGCTTGTACCCCTTTTTGAAGATTTAGGCTGTATAAAGTTTATGCACCCGAATATCTCTTTTTTACAAAAGTAAGAATACTATGTGGTTGTTTGATTATCTGCTTTTCTAGAGTTTATGATATGATTACGAATGTCCCCCTCCAGTCTTAGAAATCAGGCATGTTCGTCAATGATGGAGGGGCCACTAATAAATTATAGGTTTGACTCCTGTAAGGAGATAAAGAAAACCTAATTTTTAGTAGTGCCCCCGAAATCATTGACGACTGGGGCCCTCCCGACCATCCCCTTCCCATTCGTTGATGTATTAAGGATTTTGGTTACTTGATATGTCAGTGAAAGAATGACGCCTGCAGTAGCGTCTGGTCAAAAGATCCACACAAGTACATCCACGATATGATGGAAAGCTTATTGAATAGTTATTCTTATTTTCTTTTTGTTTTTATTTTTTACGATGTTTTTTCGTAGTGAGAACCCAATTCATTATGACTGAAGCCATGAGTGAGGTCGCGTGCGCTCATGATGAAGGCTCCTCAAATTTTAAATGCTCTGCGCGGTAGATTCAAACTACGGCGGATGAGTGTTTGAAGAGGGTGCCTTATGTAATAGGCATGTTCGTCAATGATTACGGGGCCACTACTAAATATTAGGTTTTCTTTATCTCCTTACAGGAGTCAAACCTATATTAGTTGTTAAGATTAATGATATAATGATATGTGGTGAGGTGCGTGATTACTAAGATATAATATTTCACACCAGTGATTTTACAAACATATTGATATATGACATTGTATTTTCCTTTACTAACACCATTAGAACTGACCTTACCAAACGGTCAGAGGTCAGAAAGTGTTTTATTAATTTTTTAGGTATAGAAAAATATGTTGCTAAGGTATTTAATTTACTGTCAGATGAAATGAAACCGAGTATAGTGGATATTAGAGCCGCAAACTAACCTTGCCTTTAGTGTCCCCAAGATGGCGCTAGGGTCAAGGCTTGCCCTCCTTAATTCCTATCTATAAATGTTGTCTGTCCCTCCCTAATCCACCGCCTCCTTAGCCTACCCCCGGCCCATTAAAGGTCGAGGCGGGTCATCTCGCTGCTTAACCACCTCGCATTTCATATAATGTGACTATCCTCTGTTTTGTTTTCCCAACTAGCGGTAAATTGCTATAAGAACATAAAAACATATGACAATGTGAATTTGCAGAAAGCCGATCGGCACACCCAACCCCAATTACAAGTCCTAATTAAGACCCAACTCATCGACCGCTGGGGATCTATATTATTGAGTGATTTAATATGTATCACTACGGATATATTATTAGCCTACATATTAAACAAAAGTACATAGGCTACACAATTATACAAACAAATTCTTTGGATCCCATTGTTCAGTCAGTTTAGTTAACATTAACTGATGGTAGTCTTGGCCAAATATCGACTAGACTAACTTACTAAATAAGAAAATAAAATTGGATGCACATCTTAATTAGAATAATTTTCAACTTACATAATAAAACAATTCTAATTTAGCATATTAAGTTATAAACTGGTAATTAGGGCGAGAGAACGGATATATCTATATGTTGTAATTGTTAGCTGTGGTTTTATAAATGGTATATTGTTATTGGGAAGGATCTTTCTACCCCTTTCCCCATATAAACTATAAAAGGTAATAATGAACCCATTGCACAATTTTAAGAACACGATCACAAGTTCTACAACTGATCATTCAAATCCAGAAAGTACCGGTCTAGAAATGGCTAACAACAAATGATTCGGTAGGTCAATAATATTAATGAGAATACTAATGGATGACTTAGAGGATAAATGTTTCCTAGAATGAATAAATAAAAAAGGGACATATACTGTAGGTAGGATCAGGAATAACAATATATGATTGTCTTCTATCATCATCATGTTAACCCCTTGAGGATTTCAAGGCTACAGGCTTTTTCACGGCTATATTAAAAAAATTGCCCCATAGCAAAACATGGGGCCGAGCTGTCTTGCCGTCGTGGCCGAGCTGTCTTA
>CM064486.1:57729845-57831983 GCA_032716605.1 Paralithodes platypus | reverse complement strand
GTAATATACCAAATATCATGAGGTAGGTTCAGGATGTTCGGGAATAATCGGACAAACCGAACATATCGTCAATAAATTTGAATATATACAATTTAAGGTGTGTTGTGACAATTACATCTTAGGTGAAAAAATTTATTACAAACTATTGATTTGTTTAATATTAGAGAAACGAGAAATAATCGCATTACATAGAAATTTCAATAATTCTGAGGAGTGACAGATTGATTTACCAGGGCACGATACCACTGAATTTTAAGAACTTTACTCATGGGAAAGGAACGGACGTCAAGGTTAACCGAGGGATACAAGCACATGCTCCGCAGCTCGGCCACTTCTCCCTCACTACCCACAAGCACTCCCCACGCAGCCGTGGTGCTTTGTAAAACTCTGACAAATGTTATTGATCATTTATACATTATGGCGTGTACTGTTACTTAGTTACTTATTTGTATTGTGTAACCTAATCAACCCGCATTATTTATAAATTTAAGTAAGACTTCCACCGAAATATAATCGTGATTAGGCGCGAATGGAGTGGCACCGCCCCCCCCCCCACCCCCCCCCCCCCCCGGCCTGGGCCCGCTGGCCATGTGGCTCCACATGTTTATAAACAAACCCACGCTTTAGGGCCTACATATCAAGATCAATAATTAATGTAATCCCTCATTTCGAGAGTATTTTGACCTAGTTGAATTTGTAAAAAATTGTGATGGGACTATTCCTAATAATATAATCGCTTACTTTGAGGTATTATATATAATTAAAACTCCGGTTGGTTATCGGCATTCTATAGGATTATGGACGCTTCTTTTGGACATTCTGAGGATATAGCTAGGTACATTATATAATTATGGAATCCAAATCGGTATTTATATATGGATATTATACAAAAAGTCTTAAAACAACGGTTATCAAGTTCCGAAAGTCTGAATCGGGGTTGAGTTTCGACCCTTGTGGAAGAGCAAGGGTTGAGTTGGCTTGACAGTGGGACCCCCCTCAGGGCATTTGGGGGTGAAATTTCCAGGCCTATCGGAGATTGATGATGGTAAAGGAAAATGCGGGCAAAAAATGTCGCTCAAATCTTAGTGGTCTACAATCGAGAGGGGGGAAAGATAATAATAAAAACAAAAAAAAATTATTCACACCAATTACTTTGGTTGTAAAATTGATGGAGTTGATTAATCAGATCATGCGAAAGTATATAATAACTTTCTCTCTCAAAAAAAAGTTAATTATAAGGAACTTTATTGGTTCAAAAATTTCCCCAACAACTCACCAAAAATTTTGCCCCTCTCAGTGTGACACAATTCATTATTCAACACGGTCACGTGGGTCACCCTTCCCTCCCTCCATCCAACGAACCACCTCCCTCTGTCTGAGTTTGGCTGAAACTAAATTCGTATAATACAGCAGCATAAAAATTAATCTTCACCAAATACATGCTGTATGATAATCTTGTGAAATAATGAATAACAACTGTGTGGGTGTCGAAAAATTGATCAACCATCTTTTATTATATACGCGCGTAAAGTGGATTATAGAATTAGTCATGACGGGAGCAGGTCTTTCCCGGCTCAGGACCATCCGACCTAGAAAGGATCCCGCCCGCTTAAGCTTAGGTCCATCCCGCCCGAATTGTGGGGCGGAAGGAGCCAAAGCAATCAAGACTTCCATTGGCTGATCAAGCCCTCTCAGATTAGACCGTCATCCAGCGCCCATTTGTATGGTTGATTTCCGCCCTCTAAGCATTAGACCGGTCAGCCCATGTTGTTCTAGTTGGATTCCGCCCTCTAAAGATTGGACCGTTGCACGGGCCATTTGTATGGTTTCACAACACGGGATAGCCTAGTAACAAATGCTACTATACCCGTGGTTCACACAACCTCAGCTGATCTTGCATAATAACCTTGTGTGTCTGAGTGACCAATTAGATTAAACCACAAATCATTAAATGACAACCAAACACACAAGTCACATATTATATATAATATACGCCCTCTATCAGATTTGGGTCAGGTTAGTTAAACTCAAACTCGTAAAAAACTTAGTTAATTAAGTTTAAACTTAAACCTCTGAAGTGCCTGGTGATGGGTGGTCTATCAGAGTGAGAGTCTGAAGCAATCTCTGCCATACCCATAGCTTACTGACTGTTCCTTGTGCTTTTATGTTTTCTGGATTCTCAATTGGACGGCTATTCGTTCCGTTGGGATTTGACCTTTTCCCAGATACCTAGATTGCCGCCCACCAGCCAAAGACATCACATTTTTTCCTTTGCCTCTCAACTTTTCGCTATTCCATAAAGGCTGGAGGCGGGACAGGCTATGGGTGGGGACTTGGTTTCCGGGCTGGTTTCCGCACCCTTCCAGTCCCCGCCCATGGAAGTGGCTTCGGTCACCCAGGCTTTATTGGTTGGTCCGGGGGGGGGGGGGCAGCTTGAGGGTTCTGTGGGGGGAGCCCGGGTTATGGCCTTGGCCGTGACTCGGGGGCTTGGGGCTGTTCGGCCAGGCAGGCTTGGGGGAACAAACAACAAACAACAACAACAAAAAACCTCTGAAAGTGCGCATGGGGGGTATGGGGGACACCACCCTCCTGTGCTGGGACGTATTGTTAGCTTTTCCCATCGACTACATCGTTATTTTACCATAAAAAAATAGCATTAATACTTATCCATATGCGCCTATTATAGTCTTGATTATAAAGGTATTAAAACTGTGTACACGACAATAAATAACAAGTGGGAAACAGCGTTTGGATGGGATCAAAATTGGCGTATACAGGGGCCGGGAGTTACATAATGTATGGCTGAGGCAACCTCCCTTCCCACCACTTTTCTCCACGTCTGGAGAGAGACTGTTGATCGATACTCTCTCTCTCTCTCTTGCACTCGATTGCTAACAGTGATGACAATGCCCTGCTTGCAACTCGCTAATGTTAGCACGAAAATATACCACAGCATAAGGGAATAACAGGGAAAATAGGTGATAACTGAAGGAGGTGAGGACAGTGGGGAAGGAGGGGAGGTGGAGGAGTGATATTTTGCATGGCCCAGGGGCAATACAAAAATACAAAAATACATTTTTTTTTTTTTTTTTTTTTAAATGGATTTATTTTTTCCCTTACTCTTAAGAGTCTTCCCGCAGTCCGCCGGGGGAACTCTTAAGAGTCTTCCCGCAGTTCCCGGGTTAAGTAGTTAATTTTAAGACAGCTCGGCCACGACGGCAAGACAGCTCGGCCCCATGTTTTGCTATGGGGCAATTTTTTTAATATAGCCGTGAAAAAGCCTGTAGCCTTGAATTCCTCAAGGGGTTAACATGATGATGATAGAAGACAATCATATATTGTTATTCCTGATCCTACCTACAGTATATGTCCCTTTTTTATTTATTCATTCTAGGAAACATTTATCCTCTAAGTCATCCATTAGTATTCTCATTAATATTATTGACCTACCGAATCATTTGTTGTTAGCCATTTCTAGACCGGTACTTTCTGGATTTGAATGATCAGTTGTAGAACTTGTGATCGTGTTCTTAAAATTGTGCAATGGGTTCATTATTACCTTTTATAGTTTATATGGGGAAAGGGGTAGAAAGATCCTTCCCAATAACAATATACCATTTATAAAACCACAGCTAACAAATTACAACACTATAGATATATCCGTTCTCTCGCCCTAATTACCAGTTTATAACTTAATATGCTAAATTCTAGAATTGTTTTATTTATGTAAGTTGAAAATTATTCTAATTAAGATGTGCATCCAATTTTATTTTCTTATTTAGTAAGTTAGTCTAGTCGATATTTGGCCAAGACTACCATCAGTTAATGTTAACTAAACTGACTGAACAATGGGATCCAAAAGAATTTGTTTGTTATAATTGTGTAGCCTATGTACTTTTGTTTAATATGTAGGCTACATAATATATCCGTAGTGATACTACATATTAAATCACTCAATAATATAGATCCCCAGCGGTCGATTGAGTTGGGTCTTAATTAGGACTTGTAATTGGGGTTGGGTGTGCCGATCGGCTTTCTGCAAATTCACATTGTCATATGTTTTTATGTTCTTATAGCAATTTACTGCTAGTTGGGAAAACAAAACAGAGGATAGTCACATTATATGAAATGCGAGGTGGTTAAGCAGCGAGATGACCCGCCTCGACCTTTAATGGGCCGGGGGTAGGCTAAGGAGGCGGTGGATTAGGGAGGGACAGACAACATTTATAGATAGGAATTAAGGAGGGCAAGCCTTGACCCTAGCGCCATCTTGGGGACACTAAAGGCAAGGTTAGTTTGCGGCTCTAATATCCACTATACTCGGTTTCATTTCATCTGACAGTAAATTAAATACCTTAGCAACATATTTTTCTATACCTAAAAAATTAATAAAACACTTTCTGACCTCTGACCGTTTGGTAAGGTCAGTTCTAATGGTGTTAGTAAAGGAAAATACAATTTCATATATCAATATGTTTGTAAAATCACTGGTGTGAAATATTATATCTTAGTAATCACGCACCTCACCACATATCATTATATCATTAATCTTAACAACTAATATAGGTTTGACTCCTGTAAGGAGATAAAGAAAACCTAATATTTAGTAGTGGCCCCGTAATCATTGAACGAACATGCCTATTACATAAGGCACCCTCTTCAAACACTCATCCGCCGTAGTTTGAATCTACCGCGCAGAGCATTTAAAATTTGAGGAGCCTTCATCATGAGCGCACGCGACCTCACTCATGGCTTCAGTCATAATGAATTGGGTTCTCACTACGAAAAAAACTCGTAAAAAATAAAAACAAAAAGAAAATAAGAATAACTATTCAATAAGCTTTCCATCATATCGTGGATGTACTTGTGTGGATCTTTTGACCAGACGCTACTGCAGGCGTCATTCTTCCTTCACTGACATATCAAGTAAACCAAAATCCTTAATACATCAACGAATGGGAAGGGGATGGTCGGGAGGGCCCCAGTCGTCAATGATTACGGGGCCACTACTATATTAGGTTTTTCTTTATCTCCTTACAGGAGTCAAACCTATAATTTATTAGTGGCCCCTCCATCATTGACGAACATGCCTGATTTCTAAGACTGGAGGGGACATTCGTAATCATATCATAACTCTAGAAAAGCAGATAATCAAACAACCACATAGTATTCTTACTTTTGTAAAAGAGATATTCGGGTGCATAAACTTTATACAGCCTAAATCTTCAAAAAGGGGTACAAGCAGGAGCGTGCTTCAAAGAAGCCTGCTTGAAAAAGGGTTAACTCTGAGCTCTGTACACAGATCTGCTAGATAAGAAGACAACCCACTTAAAGTAAGTGGTGAAAACTAAAAACTTATAAGTTTACATGTGCACATATAAACCCCATTAACTAGCTGATATATTCCTAAAAATATAACCAAACATAAATGAATTCTTGTACATTCGTAGAAGTACTGAACTCGTGTACTTATGCAGAAGTAATTACTTCAAAAGTAAAAGTCGTAGTTGCAACTACGAGATTTCTCAAAATCTATTGCTTCACAGCCAAAGCTACTTACAACAAGAATTGTTGTAACACTACTATTGGTCTTTAGCATAATTTCCTGCAATGAATACTACAGAGAAATTTTATAATACAATGCCTACAAACAGTATCACAGCTCGTATGTTCCGAACACATACTCCGGAGGGGTCTAGGGTGTCCTATGTCACACTGACTGCACCCTCCCCCCCCCCCCCCCTTTTTCTTGAATTAAAAAACGTGACTAAAAGGGCCACCTAGACCCTCTGCCGTAAAGCTATACATGGCAAGGAAGGTTTGTCCAGAGCTACTGATAAGTTCACGAGCTGTGATACTTTATATAATTTGAGCTGGTTTTACAGCTCTAAAATATTTTTCTATGTAAAGATACTATAGTTCCAACTATATAGTCAAAATGTACAAATTATATAACATGTATAAATAAGTTTAAGGACAAAAAGATATGTTGATCAGGAATAGAATTTTGTTCCCTGACAACAAGTTTATGAATCTCGAGATGAGAATCTTATCATATATATAAAGCAGATCTTCGAAGTAACGCACTGCTTTCTATCCTTTTATATTTTGTATAACTATATTGTATGTAAACAATAAAGAACTCAAATTTGCTGTGTGATTATTTGTCTCTACCTATGGTATTATTAGTGGTTTGATATTTTTACGAATGTCCCCCTCCAGTCTTGAGATATCAGGTATATCGTCAATGATGGAGGGGCCACTAATAAATTATAGGTTTGAGTCCCGGAGGGAAGAATGAAAACCTAATATTTAGTAGTGGCCCTGAAATCATTGACGATGTAGGGCCCTCCCTTCCATCCCCTTTCCATTCGTTTGATGTCTTGAGTTTAGTCTTAATATGTCAGTGAAGGAAGTATGGCGTCTCGGTTGCCACTGTCTGGGCGAGAATCCACGCACAAGAAATCCACGAGATGGAAAGCTATAGTAAAACAAATTTTGAGTGTATTTTTTCTCTTTTTTTTTTTACGAAGTTTTTTCGTAGTGTGTACCCCAATCATAAGACAATTCCATAAGAGAAGTAGCGTTACACTTATGATGTAGTATTCCTTTTTCCCCGCGGCGGGATTTTCAATTAACTGGCTACCCGCGGGCGCTTGGAAGGAGGCTATTATATAAATAGGCATATCGTCATTGATTTCGGGGCCACTACTAAATATTAGGTTTTCATTCTTCCCTCCGGGACTCAAACCTATAATTTTGCTGATAATTCGGTAAAACGTTATCTAAATTATAGTTGTGTTGAACAGGGGTTATATTTTATATTTGTTATACTACAAACCAAACTCAAAATACGAATAATTAACCTAACAAAAAACAAAATTTACCTAAGCTAACCTTATTGTTATGCCCTGTTTTTCTACAGGTTTAACTTGGGTAATGTGAGTTCTGAATGACTGGGTATAGAAGGCTGCATGCACAATACAAGGTATGAGGAATAGAGAACACAAAATAAACACACGGTAACACGACACAAGTTCACGTTTATTGAAATAAAGAAATAAAGAGCATAGAAAGATAGTTATATTCGCACAAAACAAATGATAGAAGGGAACTGCTAGCATTAGCGGATCTGGATGGAGCCTAGTCTCCCACTTCCAACGTTCAGGTATATTCTTCTGATCACGGGTTTAATTAGCAAGTTTATATTTTACTGGAAGACCTCAATATATTCGTATAATTCAATGTCACTGATTTTACCTCTTGCTGGCTGGTCGCGTGCCCACGTAGCAACTCACAGTTAGGATTAGACACGCGTATATTATAGAACACGGAAATCTCTAGTAACCTCATGGGGGTACTGAACTAAGTTTGATATTCTTAAGGCAGAAATATGTAGAACACAAATCAGTGGGCGAACGTTAGATATCACTAGAGTTTTAATATCTGAATAAGGTAATTACGAGAGTCAAGGTCGCCTGTTAATTAAAAAACACTGATCGCTTTAGTACGTCCCAAATGCAATGGTTAAATATGAATTACACTGGGCAAGGTCTTAGCCACTTTATAGAAAGTTAATAGTATCAAGCTAGTACTATAACACTTAGTACTAGTAACATGAATCTTGAATAGTATGGGTAGATCTGGTCCTGGTTATCTTGCTTTCGGTGATGTTGGGGGCTAACGACTGGTTCCTCGGCCGTTCCAGATGGTCCAAAATGTAGGAAGTTCTCAAGTCGAATCTCTTGATGATCGTTGCTGGCTACACACTTATATACCCACGAATTTGTGTGAAGGTTATAAGGTGCACGTTAGGACTTGTACATGGACAGATGCTTCTATCAGTCTTCTCTGCCACGGAGTCTGCCGGATCTGGAATCTCTCAACTCCGGAACAACACAAGGGCAGAGCTAGAGGTAAACTGCAGGGTAGTGACCACTGGTTGGTGTCTAGCTTTCAACTGATTTGACTGGGGGCGGGAGTTAGATTTATAGGCTCGGTTCTGGACCCTGTAGACAGTAGGGATCTCGAGTCTTATGGACTTAATTGAGCTCTCAATAGATATGGGGACTAGGTAAGATGGTATTTACTGTTGTGGCACAGGGCGATAGGAAGCTTTTATATTTTCATATAACTGAGCCTTAGTAAGAGGTACTATTTTGGCTATACTGGACGTATTTAGGGGAGAGAGACTGGATCTACTTTGCGAGGAGGATGGGGACAGCTGTGATAGGAGCGTCTCTCTAGATTGTTCAATCTTCATTCTATGGTATAGCTGAGGTGCTAATTTAGTGATCAGAGCATGCAAGAAAGGGAAATGGTTTATTGTGAGGTAATAGAGGTTAGTAAAGGTGTTAGTCATTCATGGTTAGTTCATTGATAGGAAGAATTCCTGTGCTACCTGGCAATGACTCGAAAGTCAAAACAGGGGCCAGGTATACCTCCGCGGGGGTGGGGGTCTCCCTCCTCGGGTGGGCAAAAAGGGGGAGCTGGGCGCCCTCTCTCTGATATAGTCGTCCGGCGGCTGTGGCTAGGGGCTTGCCATATCACCAGTGTTTGTAATAACCCTCTGTGTATGAGACAGATGTGAGTGTCTTTAATACCAAAACCGAAGGTGCCTTAGCTAGCTGGTTTTACTCGGCTGGTTGTTAATTGTAGGGTTTGCTGGATATGGTGGAGACTGGGTTGCTAACTCTGCCACATTTATCTGGAAGTATGG
Organism: Paralithodes platypus; assembly: GCA_032716605.1. NCBI lineage: Eukaryota > Metazoa > Arthropoda > Malacostraca > Decapoda > Lithodidae > Paralithodes > Paralithodes platypus. The sequence goes on along the minus strand of CM064486.1, from coordinate 57,823,264 downwards.
CAATAGAAGTTAGTTACTGGCGGGGCGGCTAGCCTCGCACCGACGACCATTGGGTGCAGGGTTGTGAATGTGTTGTAAGATAATAGATGGCATGCAAGGGGCTAGTAAAGTTCTAATGTTGTTCTGGCCTACTAAGTGAAGGTAGGCTGGATAGGAGTATATATATAAAGGTTGGAGAGCGTTAGTAACGGACAATTCAAGGATCTTCAAGAGGTATGAGAGAGAGGCTAGGTCGGACAAGAGTCGAGAAGCGCGGGTGTCTTAATGAGAGGGGGGGGGAGAGTTCAAGGGCTACAGGGAAATTTTGCCCCTAAGGTCCCTGGGCGTGGGGGTGGCATTAGGCTACAATTGATATGGAAGTTTGAAAAGGCAGTAGAATACGTTAGCCAAATGCTACCGGGGAATGCAACTATGGGGTGGTATAGGAGTCTGGAAAAGATAGAGTTATGTGATCAGTCCGAGGGTTATGGATACTATTAGTTGGCCCTGGGAACTGCGTTTTCTATTAAATATAATATCAACAACAGCGGCAGTTCGTAGGGGTACTTAGTTATTGTTTCGGGGTACTTATGACAGATACTGATAACCAGGTTATCTTATATAATCTCTGGTTGGGGTAAGAGGTGTAAGACACGAAGTAAATTGGCGTAGTGTGGACTGTGGATACGAAGGAGGCAAGGGGAAGACGTATGACAATTGTGGAAAGTAAATGGAAAAGGTGAACACAATGGCGGATAAAATACTTAACCTAAAGGATTGCATACATCGATGAACGATGACATTATAGTCGTCGTCCTAATAAGGTGATGAAACCTGGTTGATCTGTACTTGGCACAATACGACACAAGGACAGTGCCGCTATGTCGTATCAATGCTGGTGGCAGTTAATATTATAGACTTAGTTACTAGAGGAACAATGCAAGGGGTGACTGAGCACGGGTTACACATATCTATACTCGTCATGGAAAATGATATACGGGGTCTAGGGACAGCGTGGGTGTTTTAACTTCTAAGATATATAACATCTACTTCTCGGATGCAAGAACATACATAGATATAATTATGGCTGTCTGATGTGTTGGCATTGGCTCAACGTCGGGACAGGCATGGGTGTTTTTAATATGAATGTATATTCCTGTTCATCATCTTTGTAGTTAATAAGTGTAGGACACGAGGGGGTTAGTGTACGTGAGGTGTGGAAAATGGTCGGTTTAGAAAAGGTAAATGGGTGTGTCCTGGAGCTGTTTAGCCCTGCGGGCTTGGGCCTGTCTGGAATGGCGGGCTCGGTCAGCTGGTCCTTTCGTTCTGTGGAACCTTTCTTCCGGGTGTTTCTGTGTGGTGTTCGCTCGTGGCTTCTGTGGTGGGCTTCTTGTTCTGGGGCATTTTACTTCCCTCTCCTTCATTATAGGCTCGTCCTCGAGCCTCAAGGGTGAAGTTAAAAGAATCATAGTGATGGTGGGTCATTTTCAGGGTATTTAGAAAGTTCCACCAAACACGAGAGCGACGGTCAGGTTTCTTTTGCAGGTCAATGTATACCTGTAAGAATGTATCCTCTGTGTTGTGGCGGGCGGCTGCCCGGGCTTGGTGTGGGTGTGGTACACGGGCCAAGTGTCCAGTGGGGGTCTTTACTTTAACCTTTCGTATGAATGGTTTGTAGCTTTCCCCCGTGGGGGTCGGAGTGAGGTGTGTGGGATTGACAGGAAGTCTGTTTAATGTGGTGAATGGGTTACTAACCGAAAGGGGATTCGCGCGTGACAACAGGGCTGGGGATGAAGGGGGAATGTGAGTCTGGGTTTTATTTGGTTTTCTTAGGCGGTGTTGTAGGTTGGGAATATATAGTGAGGCAATGCGCAAAATCGGTGTAGGTAAGGTGGGTGAAGGAGGTGTGTGGGAAGGAGGGAGTGTGTGTGTTGTGTGGCTTGGGTCCTTAGTGTCAGAACGGGGTGTTATTTTTGTATCGCTGTCTTTAAATCTGATGGGTCTGTTGATTATTCTACCTCTGGCGGTCCTAGTGGGAAGGTAGATGTTTGTCGTGGGACTTGAGTCGCTCGACGATGTTTTATAGTGAGGGGAAGCATGTTTTATAGGTAAATGACATGTGGGAGTTTTCTCGGGGGTGACTTTGGGGGGGGGGTTTCTTAGGGGGGGTTGGTTGGGGGTTCGGTGAGATGAGGAGGTTGGTCGGTGTGTGGGTGGGGTGGTGGGGATCGTGGAGGGGAAAGGGGCGGATGCGGGGGGGGCTAGACGGGTGGGTAAGGAGTGTAGATTTAAGTTGGAGGGTTGGGGGTAGGGGCGTGTGTTGTTTGATGAGGTTGGTGATTTGCTGGTGATTATTCGTCTTCTTTCCCTTTGTGGGGGAGAATTCGACGAAGAAGAAGAAGAGGAGGAGGAGGGTAGTGGTCTGGCAGCCCTACGGAACTTGGTTAGTAGGGTGTGTTTTCTGGAGGTTTTAAACGATGTTTGTCGTGGGCGTAAGTTGTAGCGTGAGGTTACTGAGGTAGATTGTGTGGTGCGGTTGGGTGTGTACTTGGTTTGGGGTGGCGGTGGTGGTTTTCTCACTGTGGTGCCTGGTGGAGGTATGTCAGGGCTAGACGGGAGGGTTTCTGTTGTGGTCGGGGTTGTGGGTGGAGGTTTTTTGTACTTGGATAAGTTGGGGAGGAACTTGACTATCAGAAGTGAAAGAAGGTGTCGTGGTGGAAGAGGGTGTGATATTGGGGGCTTGGGGTTTGTGGAGGTTAGTTGGGGGGGTATGGTGAGAAAAGATTTGTCGGTTCGGTGCTGGAGGGCTTAGGTCCTTAGGGGTTTGTATGGGAATATTCGTAGCCTGAGTGAGGGGGTGAGTAGGGGTATTTAATTTAGGGTCGGACGTGTGGGGTGGGGTAATGTCTTGTGGCTTTAGAGGTTTAAACGCTCGGACGAATCTAGTTCGGAGCGTGCGAGTTACGCCGTGATAGTCGATGGTGACTTGAAAGGCATTTGGGACTTGTATTACGGTGTAGGGTCCGACATAGCGAGGGCCTAACTTGTTGGTGATAGGGAGGTTGGCTACCATTACGGTGTCATGGATGGCGAAAGGGTTTTTTTCATCGATGTTATCAGTTTTGGTGTCTTGACAGATCTGGGCGGTATGGAGGGTGTTTTGCAGATGTTGCAATGGGTCAATTGTGGAGGTGGTGGAGGGAAGGTGAGCGTGGTGGTGGAATGGCAGTAACAGGGGGGGTACACCGTAAACACGTTCATGAGGGGAAATACCGTCTTCCCGAGGACAGGTGTTCATACCCCACTGTATCATCTTTAGTTGTGATGGCCAGTCTGAGGTATTAAGAGCAATCATTCTTGTACGTAACTGGTTGTTGATGGTGCGATGGCTGCGTTCGCAGATAGCATTTCCTTGAGGCCAGTACGGGGATGAGTGTTTAATCTTGATACCGCATTGTTGGGTGAATTGTTGCCAAACGTGTCCACTAAACTCGGGGGCATTGTCCGATAGAAGAGCAAGGGGAAGGCCGAATATAGGGAACACTTCGGTGGCAAGCAGTGTGGCGACTGTGGTGGCTGTGTGGTCTTTAACTGGGCAGGCTATTAGAAATTTTGAATATACGTCTACAAATGTGACGATATAGCGGTTGCCAGCGTAAGAAGGGAACGGGCCCATGATGTCGAGGGATAGGACTTGGAACGGTTTGTTGGCAGAAATGGTACCAGCTGGGCCTGGGGTGCGTGATCTATCCTTTCCCAATAAACACGGTTTGCAGGATTCTGTCACTCGTTGTGCAATTTTGGAGGGGTTGGGGGTCCAGTATTGGTCTGTGAAGATCTTTAACATTTTCTTTTGTCCAAGGTGTATGCCGTTTCCCTCATGGATGGCAATCATGTAGTCGTGGGCTATGGTGGGGTCCAAGATTATGTGACCAGTGTCTGTGGCAAGTTGATCTCCCCAGCGAGTCAGTCTCCTGAAGACGTTTAACGGTATCCAGGGGGGTCTGATTCGTGCTTCCCAAGATTGAATTAGGGAGGGGGCTGGGGGGGCATTCTGTCGGGAGGTGGGGGTAGATACCAATTGAGTGTTTTGTAAGGCGGCTAGGTTGGTGGGGGGGTCTTTTGGTACTGGCAAACGTGACAGGGCGTCTGCATTAGTATGGAGTTTGCCGGGACGATATTGTATTGTAAAGTCGTAGTCCTCTAGTGTCTCTCTCCAACGTACCAAAATGGCTGAGTTGGTTTCGCACCTACGCAGCCATTGTAAAGATTGATGGTCGGTAATTATTTCGAGTTTTGCACCTAACACAAATGACCGGAAGTGGCTGAGTGCCCAAATGATCCCTAAGCACTCTCTCTTGGTGGCTGCGTAATTCTGTTGGGGTGGGGTGAGTGTGTAGCTGGCATACGCTATCACATGTTCCTTTCCATCTCTGAATTGAGCTAATACTGCACCTATGGCGTACAGAGATACGTCGGTATAAAGACGGAAAGGTTTCTGGTAGTCAGGGAAAACGACAATAGGGGCTTGGATTAGCTTTTGCTTCAAAGTGTTAAACGCGAGGTCTCTTTCAGGTGTCCAGGCGAACGGGTTGTCTTTGTGGGTAAGTTGGTGGAGGGGTCTGGCTATGGTGGCAAAGTGGGGGACGAAACGTCTGTAGTACGTGGCTAAACCTAGAAACGAACGTATTCCTTTAACCGTGGTGGGTGGGGTTTGGTTTTGTATGGCTTGAAGTTTCTTTGGGTCTGGCGCAATACCATGTTCAGATATCACGTGTCCGAGAAAATCTACCTTATTCCGGGCAATCACGCACTTTGAGGGTTTTAATTTCAACCCGGCGGCTCGGATTCTTTGCAGGACTTGTCTCAACCTGAGGAGGTGTTCTTCCCAGGTTGGAGAGTACACAATAATATCGTCCAGATAGGCTAGGCAGGTTTCCCAGGTTAGGCCATGCAATACCGTTTCCATCAAACGGGAGAGAAAGTGGCGGGTCCGTTACAGAGGCCAAAAGGTAGGACGTTAAATTCATAGTGATGGCCACCACTAGTGGAAAATGCTGTTTTCTTTTGGTCCTCGGCCTTGATAGGCACTTGCCAATACCCTGCTTGCAAGTCGAGGGTAGTGAACCATTTGGATCCGTATAGGGAGTCAAGGGAATCGTCTATTCGGGGTAAGGGCGTAGCGTCTTTAATGGTTATGTCATTTAACCTCCTGTAATCGACGCAAAAACGGGTTGTCCCATCTTTCTTTTTGACTAAGACAACAGGGGAAGACCAGGGGCTAATGGACGGGGTGGCAATCCCGGCCTCTAACATTTCCTGGACTTGGCGTTCCTCTTCCTGACGTTGTATGGGGTTCTTTCTACGGGATGGTTGTCGTCTGGGGGGGCCTGTGGTGTTAATGATGTGTTGTTCTACATCCGTCTGTCCAATTTCGGTGGGTTGTTGGGCAAAGACGTCACTGAATTCCATCAGTAGGTCGTACATGCCGTTCTTTTGGTGGTCAGATAGTGTCTCAGGAAGAGGGGGCAATTGGAGGCTGGTAGGGGTGTCGTTACAATGTATGGGGAGGTCATCGAAAGTTTCGAGATCTCCTATAATGAGACCTTTCGGTAATGTCAGGGGTTCCTCTGAGATATTAGCCACGAGAATGTGGTTGATACGAGCGGGAATGATGGCGGGTTGTAAGAGGCAGCGATGGGGGTTGGGGGATGTGTTAGTGGGGGAAAATACCATGTGAGTTTGGGGTATGGGCCGCAGGTTCACCCATTTTTGATGGTGGGGGGGAATTTGGCATTTATCCTGAACTACCGCTGGGCTAATGATGGTGGGGGATTGACTGGCGAGCAGGTGCTTGGTACTTATAAGGGGGGCAAGGTCACTTTGGTGGGGGTCACGCGTGAGGGGGGGATTAACGGCGCGTGTGAGAGGATCAGTGGGGCGCGGTGTGAGGGGGTTAGAAAACGGGATTTGTTGGAGGGACTGCGGAGAGTTGGTGGGGGGAGCGTTGTCGGTGGCAGTAACGGTTTGTTTAGAGGTTATCTGGGGTTGGTGGGTTTGTCTGTCATGAGGGGGTGAGTCAAGTGTGGGGTTTTGAAGTTTATTAGGGGTGTGAATTGTAGGGGGGTGGAAGGGAGCTACTGACGAAAAACTGTCACAAGGGGGATTGGGGGGGTGGTGGAATAGCTGGGCATTTCTGGGGGCATGGTGGGAACATTGTTGGGTACATTGGTCGGCATTTTCTCTGGAAACATGTGTACATAAACATTGGATAGAATTAGGGTTACATATATCAGAGTCTGTCCTGAAAACATGGGAGGATTTATTCTGGACAGAGTTACGAGAATTGAGGGGATTACCGAGGGGGAGTTGCTTGGACTTGTCTTCTTTCGTTTGTTGAGGCATTTTTTTACTGAATTGATTGAGGTTTTGAGAGATCTCGGGGCAAGGGGAGGTTTTAGGAGTAACCTTAGTGCTAGCTGCAACTTGGTAACCCTGAATCAGGTTTTGTTGAGGGGGAGGTTGTTTTTTCTTTTTGGGAATGGGTTTCTGCGTGATTGGTTTGTCAGAGGCTTTGGGCTGGAATTTGTTTTTGAATGAGATCAGCCTTTGGCCGCAGTCAATCTGGGCCTCTAGTTTTTGAAGGAGGTCAAGTCCAAGGAAACCATCATAATGTTTACAGTTGGAGGAAAATACTGTAAATGTGTGATAACAACGAGCATGGGGGCCAGGAGTGGTTACTGATAGGGGTAAAGTGTCTCCTAGGAGATTTAAGTAAGTATCAGCAGCTGAGATGAGTTCTGTTTTGGTGTTTAACAAAGGGCCAAATCGTCGGGGATGTTTTTCATAGTAAGATTTGAACAAACATGACTTGGCAGCTCCTGTGTCGATTAGCAAGCGGACAGGAATGTCCTTGATTTTGGCCATGTAATAAATGGGGGCAGTGCGACTAGTTATGGCGTCCCCCGCCGAGCCCATCGTGGGCGGGGGATACTTTAAAAATCCTGGGGGTCGGTATCTACCTCTTCCAGGGTTTCCTCGGTATCGTCTGAGGTCATGGTATGGGGGGCAATTTCTTCCTCTTGTCCCCACTCCTCTTCATTTACAGAAATGCGAGGAGTAGAGGGGCGAGGTTTGGCAGAGTCACGAATTTGGTGGAGGGCACACTGAGCATTACAGGCAGGGAAATCATAGGGGTTGATAATGACTAAGGTAGGGTTTTTACTTTGGTAGGTGTTGTAGTTGCTGTTCCGGTTGAAGATTCTGCGTGGCTGGGACGGTTGGAACCGGGGTCTACTGGGTTGGGGCTTGCCGGAAGGGTAGGTGGGTCTGTTGTTGAAAGATGAGGCTGGGTAGGCATTCTTGGGGTTTTGGTGGTTGGTTTGCTGCGGGTGCGTGGGAAACCTCTTGATTGCAGCGATTTGGGTGGGTGCTTCTGTGCGCACGGCCAAAATACGTCGGATCGTGATGAGGTCTTTTTTGTATCCGACGAAATCGTGCACCCGGAAATGGCCTTTTACTGCTGAGGGCAATATCGACACAAGGTTGACCAGAATTTGCTGTTCTTGTTGGATTTTGGTCAACGTGGGGAAAGAATTTTTTATGTGTTGGGCAAGCTTACTGACTGTGGCATCTAGATCGCCTTCGAATTCGTGTCTAGGATACGGGTGTGGGCCACGAAAACGCCCAACGAAGGTTTAATGGCTTCTATCACTATTGTGCGAAATTCGTTCCAGGTGAGATCAGGGCGCACTTGATAGGCCACCAGGGAAACGGCTTTTCCCAGGTGTGGTAATGTTACGGCTATTTTATGTGCGTCCGTGGTATAAGTAACGTCAAGTAAGGGTTTCACTATGTCCATGAATACTTCGATCCCATAATTTGTTTCATCATAATTTGGGATGAAAACGTGGTTAGGTTGCGCCATGATGTTCTCGTGTTCTAGCTGTTCCAAACTTGCAATGTAATGCAACCTTTTATCCGAATCAAGAACCACCGCTGCCGCCAATGTTATGCCCTGTTTTTCTACAGGTTTAACTTGGGTAATGTGAGTTCTGAATGACTGGGTATAGAAGGCTGCATGCACAATACAAGGTATGAGGAATAGAGAACACAAAATAAACACACGGTAACACGACACAAGTTCACGTTTATTGAAATAAAGAAATAAAGAGCATAGAAAGATAGTTATATTCGCACAAAACAAATGATAGAAGGGAACTGCTAGCATTAGCGGATCTGGATGGAGCCTAGTCTCCCACTTCCAACGTTCAGGTATATTCTTCTGATCACGGGTTTAATTAGCAAGTTTATATTTTACTGGAAGACCTCAATATATTCGTATAATTCAATGTCACTGATTTTACCTCTTGCTGGCTGGTCGCGTGCCCACGTAGCAACTCACAGTTAGGATTAGACACGCGTATATTATAGAACACGGAAATCTCTAGTAACCTCATGGGGGTACTGAACTAAGTTTGATATTCTTAAGGCAGAAATATGTAGAACACAATCAGTGGGCGAACGTTAGATATCACTAGAGTTTTAATATCTGAATAAGGTAATTACGAGAGTCAAGGTCGCCTGTTAATTAAAAAACACTGATCGCTTAGTACGTCCCAAATGGAATGGTTAAATATGAATTACACTGGGCAAGGTCTTAGCCACTTTATAGAAAGTTAATAAGTGAGTATCAAGCTAGTACTATAACACTTAGTACTAGTAACATGAATCTTGAATAGTATGGGTAGATCTGGTCCTGGTTATCTTGCTTCCGGTGATGTTGGGGGCTAACGACTGGTTCCTCGGCCGTCCAGATGGTCCAAAATGTAGGAAGTTCTCAAGTCGGATCTCTTGATGATCGTTGCTGGCTACACACTTATATACCCACGAATTTGTGTGAAGGTTATAAGGTGCACGTTAGGACTTGTACATGGACAGATGCTTCTATCAGTCTTCTCTGCCACGGAGTCTGCCGGATCTGGAATCTCTCAACTCCGGAACAACACAAGGGCAGAGCTAGAGGTAAACTGCAGGGTAGTGACCACTGGTTGGTGTCTAGCTTTCAACTGATTTGACTGGGGGCGGGAGTTAGATTTATAGGCTTGGTTCTGGACCCTGTAGACAGTAGGGATCTCGAGTCTTATGGACTTAATTGAGCTCTCAATAGATATGGGGACTAGGTAAGATGGTATTTACTGTTGTGGCACAGGGCGATAGGAAGCCTTTATATTTTCATATAACTGAGCCTTAGTAAGAGGTACTATTTTGGCTATACTGGACGTATTTAGGGGAGAGAGACTGGATCTACTTTGCGAGGAGGATGGGGACAGCTGTGATAGGAGCGTCTCTCTAGATTGTTCAATCTTCATTCTATGGTATAGCTGAGGTGCTAATTTAGTGATCAGAGCATGCAAGAAAGGGAAATGGTTTATTGTGAGGTAATAGAGGTTAGTAAAGGTGTTAGTCATTCATGGTTAGTTCATTGATAGGAAGAATTCCTGTGCTACCTGGCAATGACTCGAAAGTCAAAACAGGGGCCAGGTATACCTCCGCGGGGGTGGGGGTCTCCCTCCTCGGGTGGGCAAAAAGGGGGAGCTGGGCGCCCTCTCTCTGATATAGTCGTCCGGCGGCTGTGGCTAGGGGCTTGCCATATCACCAGTGTTTGTAATAACCCTCTGTGTATGAGACAGATGTGAGTGTCTTTAATACCAAAACCGAAGGTGCCTTAGCTAGCTGGTTTTACTCGGCTGGTTGTTAATTGTAGGGTTTGCTGGATATGGTGGAGACTGGGTTGCTAACTCTGCCACATTTATCTGGAAGTATGGCAATAGAAGTTAGTTACTGGCGGGGCGGCTAGCCTCGCACCGACGACCATTGGGTGCAGGGTTGTGAATGTGTTGTAAGATAATAGATGGCATGCAAGGGGCTAGTAAAGTTCTAATGTTGTTCTGGCCTACTAAGTGAAGGTAGGCTGGATAGGAGTATATAATTATATAAAAGGTTGGAGAGCGTTAGTAACGGACAATTCAAGGATCTTCAAGAGGTATGAGAGAGAGGCTAGGTCGGACAAGAGTCGAGAAGTGCGGGTGTCTTAATGAGAGGGGGGGGGAGAGTTCAAGGGCTACAGGGAAATTTTGCCCCTAAGGTCCCTGGGCGTGGGGGTGGCATTAGGCTACAATTGATATGGAAGTTTGAAAAGGCAGTAGAATACGTTAGCCAAATGCTACCGGGGAATGCAACTATGGGGTGGTATAGGAGTCTGGAAAAGATAGAGTTATGTGATCAGTCCGAGGGTTATGGATACTATTAGTTGGCCCTGGGAACTGCGTTTTCTATTAAATATAATATCAACAACAGCGGCAGTTCGTAGGGGTACTTAGTTATTGTTTCGGGGTACTTATGACAGATACTGATAACCAGGTTATCTTATATAATCTCTGGTTGGGGTAAGAGGTGTAAGACACGAAGTAAATTGGCGTAGTGTGGACTGTGGATACGAAGGAGGCAAGGGGAAGACGTATGACAATTGTGGAAAGTAAATGGAAAAAGGTGAACACAATGGCGGATAAAATACTTAACCTAAAGGATTGCATACATCGATGAACGATGACATTATAGTCGTCGTCCTAATAAGGTGATGAAACCTGGTTGATCTGTACTTGGCACAATACGACACAAGGACACTGCCGCTATGTCGCATCAATGCGACAGTTAATATTATAGACTTAGTTACTAGAGGAACAATGCAAGGGGTGACTGAGCACGGGTTACACATATCTATACTCGTCATGGAAAATGATATAAGAGGTCTAGGGACAAGCGTGGGTGTTTGAACTTCTAAGATATATAACATCTATTTCTCGGATGCAAGAACATACATAGATATAATTATGGCTGTCTGATGTGTTGGCATTGGCTCAACGTCGGGACAGGCATGGGTGTTTTTAATATGAATGTATATTCCTGTTCATCATCTTTGTAGCAAGGACAGTGCCGCTATGTCGTATCAATGCTGGTGGCAGTTAATATTATAGACTTAGTTACTAGAGGAACAATGCAAGGGGCGACTGAGCACGGGTTACACATATCTATACTCGTCATGGAAAATGATATACGGGGTCTAGGGACAGCGTGGGTGTTTTAACTTCTAAGATATATAACATCTACTTCTCGGATGCAAGAACATACATAGATATAATTATGGCTGTCTGATGTGTTGGCATTAGCTCAACGTCGGGACAGGCATGGGTGTTTTTAATATGAATGTATATTCCTGTTCATCATCTTTGTAGTTAATAAGTGTAGGACACGAGGGGGTTAGTGTACGTGAGGTGTGGAAAATGGTCGGTTTAGAAAAGGTAAATGGGTGTGTCCTGGAGCTGTTTAGCCCTGCGGGCTTGGGCCTGTCTGGAATGGCGGGCTCGGTCAGCTGGTCCTTTCGTTCTGTGGACCTTTCTTCCGGGTGTTTCTGTGTGGTGTTCGCTCGTGGCTTCTGTGGTGGGCTTCTTGTTCTGGGGCATTTTACTTATAATATATATATACCGGTATATATATATATATATATATATATATATATATATATATATATATATATATGTATATATAAATTGCTTCAATTACCTCAATACTGTATAGCTTTGCATATTATGCCTTCAAAATGCTCCTAGATATGCTCATATTTCGAAAAATTTCTCGGGGGGGCCCCCCAGCTGCAAAGGCTCGCTCCGCTCGCCCCCCACCCCCCCATCCATAGGGGCGCAATTCCAGTGCTTGCCCTAGGCGCTATATTCACTAGATATGCCCCCCCTGGAATTAGCGTTACACTTATGATGTAGGACTCTTTCCCCTGCGGCAGGTGTTTCAAACATGCGAACCACAGGTGCTTGAAAGGGGACTATTATACTATAGGCATATCGTCAATGATAGAGGGGCCACTAATAAATACATGATAATTGAGGAGGGGGGAAAAAGGGGGAGGAGGAGGGAAAGCTAGGGGGGTTGGGACGCATGTGTAGGAGTGGTAGAAAGTAATGGAGGGAAATTATCTCACCTAAACACAAATTGCTTTGTTTTGAGTGCCACCATGGGGTGTTTTAAAAAAAAATTTTTAGGCCTTGGATCTCAACCTCTTAACTGCGCAGCTATGGTATTTGAATGTGCCCGCGGTGCGAAGGTATTCTGATTCATTCCTCACTAAAATCGTTAATTTACCATATATATAATTAATACTTATCCATATGCACCTATTTTACTTTTAATATGAACATATGAACATGGGAAAGCAATAAAACAATTGGTAACAGTAATTGGCTGGTGAAAATTGTATATTTTAGCCCCGCAGTCGTAATCTGGCCTTGAGTAGTGAGAGACTAACTCCCTCACTCTCTCATGTCTCGCGTGGCAGTGAGAGACCAGGGGAGCATTCAGACTGGCTTGGAAGGTCGGAGTTACACTCCTCCACCCTCCTCTCTCTCTCCCACCTGTCATGCCACGAAAATCCTTGATAAATATCAGGAATAATAGAGAAAATACCTGATAATTGAGGAGGGGGGAAAAAGGGGGGAAGGAGGGGAAAGGGGGGGGGGACACATGTGTAGGAGTGGTAGCAGGTAATGGAGGGAAATTATCTCACTTAAACACAAATTGATTTTTTTTTTAGTGCCACTTGGGTGTTTTAAATGTGTGTTTTTTTTTAGGCCTAGGATCTTAAGAGTCTTAACCCGAAAACGGCGAGGGGGGGGTATCGTATAAATACGATAGAATATGACTCTTTTGTGATCTCGTATGTCTCTGTGACGTCACGATCTCTCCTACAGCACGACGTAGGACGAGTAGATCGTATATTATAAGATTGTAAATAAGTTAAGTTATAAAAGGCCTAATATGCTATTAAGCAATATTGCCATGGTCTTATGTAGTATATATGAATTTATCGTATATATTAATATAATTTATCGTATAGAGCAACCTAAATGCGGTACGATAATTTGGGCTCCTGGCGGTTTGCCAAGGCAGCAAGGTGTGCTTTTGAGGTACGCCAGAGCCTTCACGAACACCAACCAGTTAACATCTAATTTTCCGCCCTCAGTTGATCGTGCTTTTGTGCCTCTAATCACAATACACATACAGCAATACACTCAGCTACACCATCACGACGCTCTCATCGACATCATGACTGACTGATAGATAAGCATAAATTATAATAATCATGTCCATTCCCATGTAATCATTTATTCTTTCTTTAACTTGACTCAAGTCTTGGGACCGAAGTCTCGTTCCCCATTGTCCACCGCCATATTGGGTAAAACGTTCTCCCTTGCCTCATTGCCACGTGGAACTATTGGTGAGTTAATTCCTGGCTAATATTAACCCTTATAACCTTACCCTATATATACATTTATTATGTGAGACCTTTGGATATAAATTAGCTTGTTTCAGATTGAATTCAATTTAGATATATAGTTTTCATTTAGATTGATTTTATTTGATTCATTATAGCTTAGTAATATTTAACTTCCATTGATAGTTTACCACAGGGGGTATTGAACTAGCTCCCCATGGGTGAGCATATTGGCTCCATTCAGGCCTATAATCGTCATTTTACGATACATATCGTTATTACTTATTCATATGAGCCTATTTTACCTAATTCACTATGAAGAGTAACCTGTAACAACAATAAAACAAGTGAAAATATCATTTTTCTGGTCAAAATCGCGAATATAGATGGACCAGCCCATTCATGAATTATGGAGAAGATTGAGGCAACCCCTCCCTCCACGAGGCCTCAAGCCACACTGAGCCTACTCATACACACACTCGGTCATGTAACACACCCGCTAGGCACGTAAGCACATCCTCCACACAGTTTGCAAATGTTAGGACAAAAATATACCAACGAATTAGGGAATAACAGGGAAAATAGGTGGTAATTGAAGGGGGAGGGGAAAGGGAGGAAGGAGGGGATGTGGAGAAGTGATATGAGGTATAGGGGAAAAAAAAAAAAAAAAATAGTGCTACTGGGGCTGTTTAAATGTTTTGTTTAGGCCTCCCTCTTAAGGGGACCGACCGGTTAATTACAAACTTCCAGGTCTTACTTTCAATTTAAATGAAATTTGGCACAGGTGTATATGACCATAAAACTAGGCTAGATAAAAAAAAAAAAAAAAAAAATAGTTTTGCTTTTTTTCTTGCAATTTAGGTAAAAAAAAAAATTGAAAATCATAGCACTGCAGAAAATTATAAACTCCTACAGAAATCCCCATAGCACGTGTTTTATGTGATCAAACAACTCACAAAAGGTGTATCTGTAGTTTCTATAAAAAACATTTTATATATTTTGTGTATTTGTTCGATTTAGGTGATTACGGATTCAGGCGAATATATTTATAGAAAATTACAACTTTGACGACATATTGTGAAACAAATTAAATTACTAGAGTAAATTGGCTTTATAGGCCTTTTAGTGTTTTAATTACCTTTCCAATGGTATATACACCATTCCTATAGGTCCAATAATAACTGTAGAATAACATCCGATAGTGCGGCAATATAGGTTCTGAGAAAAACAGGTCAAAGTCTAAGGTAATTAGGTGAACATTTTTACTTTTGTTTTTTAGATTTACAATATTTTACGCAGGAACATGGCAAAGTAGAAGATAAAGCGTATGCGAGGTTGTAGAGTAGCTTACGCTCTTTCGATTTATATAGGTATGCTCCTCGTACGACCAGTAGTTACTGAGCATGTTAATTTCAAAGTTCGCTATAAAACGTTTTTAGAATTACAGGAAAAGTTTGGAAAACATAAACAAAAAAACGATCCAATGGGTTTTCACTAATAACATTTCACTGGCTTATGAAGGGATGTTGACTCTTGTTGAGTAAACACCTATTGGTATTTTCAGGATTTCGAGTTTTTTAAGCCTAAATTAACCGGTCGGTCCCCTTAACCTCTGAAGTGCGCATGGGGGTAATTGGAAACGTCCCCCTGTGCTGACGTATTTGAGGTGTTTCCGCCACTAAAATATTCATTGTGCCATTAATAGCATTAATACTTATCCATATGCGCCTATTATGGGTTGATTATAAAGGTATTAACCTGAAACAACAATAAAACGAGTGAAAACAGCGTTTGGATGGTCAAATCGGAGATAGCCCTAGCCCGAGTTGTATAATGTATGGGTGAGGCAATCTGCTTTCCCCCCGCCAATTTCCCCCAAGGCCACTGAGACACAGTCGATCGATACTCTCTCTCTCTCTTGCCTCGCTTGCTATCAGTGATGACCACACCCTCCAATCGGATTTCTAATGTTACGAAATATACCTCAGAATAAGGGAATAACAGGGAAAATAGGTGATAACTGAAGGAGAGGAGGAAAGTGGGGAAGGAGGGGAGGTAGAGGACTGAGATTTTGCATGGCCCAGGGGCCAAAAAAAAAAAAAAAAATAAAAAAAAAAAAATATAAAAAATATTTTTTTTTCGATGTCAAAAGTTGATTTTTATTTTCTCTGACTCTTAAGAGTCTCCCCGCAGTGCGCCGGGGGAACTCTTAAGAGTCTCCCCGCAGCTCCCGGGTTAAGAGCTTTTCCGCCGTCGCCCAGTAAAACCTCTTAACCTCTGAAGTGCGCATGGGGGTAATTGGAAACGTCCCCCTGTGCTGACGTATTTGAGGTGTTTCCGTCACTAAAATATTCATTGTGCCATTAATAGCATTAATATTTATCCATATGCGCCTATTATGGGTTGATTATAAAGGTATTAACCTGAAACAACAATAAAACGAGTGAAAACAGCGTTTGGATGGTCAAAATCGGAGATATAGCCCGCGAGTTGTATAATGTATGGGTGAGGCAATCTGCTTTCCCGCCAATTTCCCCCAAGGCCACTGAGACACAGTCGATCGATACTCTCTCTCTCTCTCTTGCACTCGCTTGCTATCAGTGATGACCACACCCTCCAATCGGATTTCTAATGTTAGCACGAAAATATACCTCAGAATAAGGGAATAACAGGGAAAATAGGTGATAACTGAAGGAGAGGAGGAAAGTGGGGAAGGAGGGGAGGTAGAGGACTGAGATTTTGCATGGCCCAGGGGCCAAAAAATAAAAAAAATAAAAAAAAAAAAATATAAAATTTTTTTTTTTTTTTCGATGTCAAAAGTTGATTTTTATTTTCTCTGACTCTTAAGAGTCTTCCCGCAGTGCGCCGGGGGAACTCTTAAGAGTCTCCCCGCAGCTCCCGGGTTAAGAGCTTTGCACCCGTTTACGGGTTAATTCCCTCAGCCGCCCAGTAGGACCTCTTAACCCGTCAAGTGCGGGGAGACTCTTATGAGTTTTACTGGGCCACTGCGGGAAGACTCTTATGATCCTAGGCCTAAAAAAAAACATTTAAATCACCCCAGTAGCAATTGAAACTTTTTTTTTTTTTTTGCCCCTTGGCCATACCACATATCACTCCTCCACATCCCCTCCTTTCCCCCCCCCCCCCCTTCAATTATCACCTATTTTCCCTGGTATTCCCTTACTCTTAGGTAGGGGAGAGCGGTGATGGTTCGGACGGAAGGATGGTTCGGACAGTGCATTTCCTGAGAAACGTATGGGACCTAAGGCCCCGAGATTTTGCGTGAAACTGCGAGAGTTTGTCTACTTTCATCACGCGTAATTTGGTTCCTACATCAGCTACACTTTTTAACCCTTAAAAAGCGGCTCACCACTTAAGTCGTATTTAATAAAGCTGGACTATGTGGCGGCGCTCGACATAACTCGAGTGGCAATTTCAGCACGTAATGTTGCTGAGAGAGAGAGACAAGTGGTGGCAGGAGACTAGCGAGCGTATGACTGCTCCAGACCACCGCGGCGAACCTACTGACACGAATCTCAGCTCCC
The DNA here is from genome assembly GCA_032716605.1 of Paralithodes platypus. Classification (NCBI taxonomy): domain Eukaryota; kingdom Metazoa; phylum Arthropoda; class Malacostraca; order Decapoda; family Lithodidae; genus Paralithodes; species Paralithodes platypus. Next base: position 57,806,398 of record CM064486.1, on the reverse strand, counting down.
TCCTCCCTCTCTCACTCGCTACATACTCAATTATATGGGGAAAGTACCGAATTACCTGCTTTTTGCACTCGCGTTGCACGGTTATTGCAAGAAAACTATCCATCATACAAGGATCGTTATGGTGTCATTCGAAAGCTCTGTTTATGCCCTTTCAGGTATAGATACTTGTTTTACGTTCTGGGTCTTATTTAGGCATGAAAATGATCACGTAAACAGCCCTATTTTGGCTAAAAACACCCCGCTGGGCGGTACACATAAATAAACCGCATAGGCCGCTAAAGAAGGGTTAATGCAGGTCCGATTTTATGTTTTTTTTGCACTTCCTATGTAATATTTTCACTTTATATCGTAAGCTCTACCTCCATGAATATGTCAACCAGCGAAATATGCATTTTTATGGTGAAACTATGTTGTATGCCGAAGATATTGCCGTAAATAACAAATGCTGAAGTTTCTTGTGTGAACGTTGAGCGTACCCATCAATTAACTATATAGATTCGGGATCATTCGGACAGTTGAGAGTGGTGATGGTTCGGGCCGGGAGGCGCTGGAGGCAGCTCTGTGCGTCTCCAAAACTCACCATCTGCGCATGCGTGAGAATCTAGCCCCGCCCCTCACCTCCCTTGGCCCGCCCCGCGTTTAAATATACCCTTCAAACAGTTACTGCTACAGCTTTCTGTAGCACAGTCGGTATGGTTCCTGCTTCCCACTGGGAAACCTAGTGTTCGATCCCACGAGTTTATTTTTTTTTATTTTTATATATTTGTTATTTTGGTTATTTTTGTTATATTTTAGGGTTGGGTTGGGTTAGGTTAGGTTAGGTTAAGTTAAGTTAAGTTAAGTTAGGTTAGGTTAGGTTAGGTTAGGTTAGGTTAGGTAAGGTTAATATAATCTAATCTAATATAATAGTTGTACATTTGAGGGGCGGGGCCAAGGACAGGCGCACAGAGCTGCCTCCAGCGCCTCCCGTTCGGACCATCCTTCCCACTAATTACCAAAAAATTACCTTATCAATTGATAACACTACTTCTTGTAAACATCTATATTATGAACACATAGTGAAACACAACTCTTAATATCCATCAGGGAATAATATATTTATATTTTATTATGTAGGCCTATTTATCTGTGCTAATACAATATAATATAAACTAAGTCAATTATGTAATATATTTGAAGTAACATAGTCCTAATCCATACCTATAATATTGTTTTACAAATAAAGGCACTGTATGTTTATTTGATTTATGGATAAGTACATTATCCATAATTCTGGTTAAGTATAATCCAGTTTGTTTTCAATATTATTTGTTTACAAATATGAAGGTTAATTTCGATTATGAAGTTTAATTTTGTATTTTAGCAAAATAAAATGTCTTTGAATTGATAAATTCTTGTTTTTAGCAAATCCAACTCACATAATTTTAAGATTATGCCAATTAATATACGTGACCGAACCATCCCACCCTTCTGACCGAACCATCACCACTGGTAGGGATGGTTCGGACGATTTAGAAACTTGTGTTTCGGGAACTATAGCTCAAAACTGAAAAGAGCTAAGGGTTTGAAATAATTAGGCTAAAGAACCAAATAACGAAGCAACATTTTAACATCAACTAGATTATATTACTGCTTAAACCTGAATTTCTACAAATATTTAAAAAAAAGTGTCCGAACCATCACCGCTCTCCCCTATATTTTCGTGCTAACAATAGCGATCAAGTTGCTAGCAGGGCATGGTCATATGTGTTACCAAGCGTGAGAAAGAGCAAGAGATAAGGAGAGAGACGTCAGCGTCTCTCGAGGCATCGTGAGGGGTGGATGTAGGCCAGGCTGGCTCACACTTGATGAATGTAACTCTCGCTCTCATTTCGCGATTTTGACCAGCCAAACACTGTTTCCACTTGTTTTATTGTTGTAACATGTTAATATCTTCATATTAAACGTAAAATAGGCGCATATGGATAAGTATTAACTCGGGAACTGCAGGGAGACTCTTAAGAGTTTCCCCGGCGGACTGCGGGAAGACTCTTAAGAGTAAGGGGAAAATAAAATCCGGTATATTCCTGCATAACGGTATGCATTATATCTCAAGAACTGGGCAGTGTTATAGCATATTTGTTGTTTGTACATATATATATGTATTATGTATGTTGCTTCGTAGTATAGTATAAATGGAAAATATACTTGGTAAATGAATAATTAGAGGGCATCTGTGGACTCACTTTTACAATTTCCCAGCTCAGCTGGTGGACGACGAGTGGAGGTGAGTCGAGTTGTATACTGATATTCTATTGGTCAATAAACTGGGTGTGACGTCACGAGCGATGATGGCATATGAATGGTTGTGGGAGTACGTCACTGTCTAGACGGTGACGTCACAAATTCTCGCGACATTTTAACGGGTGTAGAAATACACGTCAGTCCATATAATGAGCCTCTTTTGTTTCTCAATCCCTCTACGACGTCACATTGATTCATTTATTATCCTTGGTGTTTATAATCTCTCGGAGTCGGGCCAGTCGGCCATATTTGAAATGGTGGAACTGTTGTTCAATGAATAGTGAAGTGTTTTTGCTTAATGAAAACACTTGCAACATCTTCTATTTAACGGGATTACGAACGGAGCTTCCAGCGGCATTGTGTTAATTTGGCTGCAGACCATTATTCTCCAGTACACCAAGGGTAAGGGTTTTATACTGTCGTTATTTGGGTCCAAGCCTAGGCTATGTTTACCACGGAATATTTAATGTATATCCTCAATACAGACTTATTTCCTTCACTTACCTCGTCAATAATAACCAATATATGTGCAGAGGGCATGAATTATATTAAAGAAAAAGTGATGTTGAAACATTATCTGCAATTTAGCCATGTTGATTAACTCTTAGCCCACTTAACCCCTTCAGACTCATATGACGCAAAGGTTGCCAGATTAGCAATAAGAAATAGAGTTCTCTCACTCTTACAATTACCTGTTATGGCGACCGTCAATCTTTTATTAATTAAATACCAAACCAGCGGGGGTGTGGGGGCGGCAGCTCCCACCTAATATACTAGGTTAGGTTAGGTAAGGTTGTTAGGTTACGCTAATATTACCCCTTATTTTCGTCTTTTACCCCTCAATTTCCCTGTACTTCATAGCCCTCCCCACTATCGGGGGCCGTATCTTAAGATTGTTGGATAATGGAGAAAACGTTTTTCCGGATATTCTAATTAATGACAACCACTGTATAATAATGAAAACTAGCTAAAACCAAACAAAAACAAATCACGAAATAAAAGTTGGCCAGTTTCCTTGATATTTTCCCTAATGTCCATGAACAAATTTACCTTCGTATAATTGAAGGCCAATTTTTTTATTTTTTTATTAAGGGATTAGTACTCAACCAGCGGGGGTGTGGGGGCGGCAGCCCCCTCCCATAATACTAGGTTAGGTTAGGTAAGGTTGTTAGGCTAGGCTAATGTCTTTTCAAATCACTATCGGGGAGCGAGCGTGTCTCAACATCGACCGATAGGCCTAATGGGGAAAATAGGTTTTCCCGAGATTTCTAATTAATTACAAACACTATATACTATATAATAACACTATTTGGATTGCAAAATGTCACACCAAAATACACTTTTGACGAGCTGTCTAACCTAAATGTACATAAAAGCACAGGACCAGACAAAATTCCTGCCAAATTTCTACGAGATGGAGCCATTGGTATAGCAGGCCCCCTAACCCACATCATCAACTTGTCAATTAACACCAACACTGTACCTGCTGAACTGAAGGAAGCTATTGTAACCCCTCTATTCAAGAAAGGAAATAAACTAGAAGTTGGCAACTACAGACCAGTTAGCATATTATGTATTGTATCTAAAATCCTTGAAAGAGCGGTATACACCCAAATTGAACACTACCTCAAACAAAATTATCTATTCTATAAGTTTCAATCAGGTTTCAGATGCATGTACTCGACAGACTCCTGTCTCATCCACTTAACGGATCACATTCGTAAAAAAATGTCTAAAGGTAACTACACCGGTATGGTTCTTCTTGATCTACAAAAAGCGTTTGACACAGTAGACCATGATATCCTATGTAATAAACTACAAGCAATGGCATAGGGTCTGTGAACTGGTTTAAATCTTATCTTAGTGGTAGAACCCAAAGAGTCAAAATTGATGATAATATATCTGATCCTATGCCAATTAACTGTGGGGTCCCGCAGGGAAGCATCCTTGGTCCCTTACTCTTTCTCTGTTATGTGAACGACATGGAACTGAGCGTCTCATGTAAATTATTACTGTATGCAGACGACAGCGTGCTTCTGGTTTCAGGAAAAGACCCAATAAGTATTGCCGCTTCACTTTCCAAAGAACTAGAATCATGTAGTGAATGGCTAGTGGACAATAGACTATCTCTTCACCTGGGCAAGACGGAAGCCATCTTATGTGGAACAAAATGCAAACTGAAAGACATTGTGGGCTTCTCGGTCAACTGTAATGATATTCCTATAACAACAGTGTCACAAGTTAAATATCTCGGACTAAAACTGGACGCGAGTTTGTCAGGTGAAACAATTTTGGAATCTATCCTGAGTAAGTGTAGAGCACGTATAAAATACCTGTATAGACAGGTAGGATGCTTGCCCGCGGCGACCAAAAAGACCCTCTGCCAAGCGCTTGTTCAATGTCATTTTGACTATTCTGTGTCATCCTGGTACTCTGCATCATCTAAATCAGCACATCACAAACTTCAGGTCACTCAAAATAAAATGGTTAGGTTCATGCTGAACCTAGGACCCAGATCACATGTTGGCCAGGAACAACTTCAGTCACTAGGTATGTTCAATGTTTCTGACAGGGCCAAACAAATCAGAGCCGATTGACCTATACATGGCAGATCCCTTTCACACCCAACCCATCTCATTCTATCTAATTTCAAGTTGAAGCTCTATTGTTCTTGATCCCATTATAGCACTCGGTAGCCTATTCCACATATCTACAACTCTGTTACTAAACGGATAGAGGCAGATCCATTTTACAGCCAATCTTTCCCTCTCTCGCTCTTGTTTGTTTGCACAATCTGCTCCTTCTGTAGTTTCTCCATGCCCGATAAGTTAAATGATCTTTTGATATCTGTGACACAGCATTTGTATCCAACACAATACCCTGCTTTGCAAAACCGTCGAACCCCGGACAACGTTGCTTGCAACTTTAATTATTATTATTATTATTATTATTATAAGCCTATTGATGCAAATCACCAATTTGGTTTATAAAAAACACTCGGAAAATTTGTGGTAGGCTATTAAAATAAAAAAAATCCCAAATTTTATTAGGCTATAGAACCTTATAAATCATATAGGCCTAAGTAACATCCACAACAACAAAAAATCCTTGAAAATAGCTGTGGTCCGTCTCCTTAACCCGGGAGCTGCGGGGAGACTCTTAAGAGTTCCCCCGGCGCACTGCGGGAAGACTCTTAAGAGTCAGAGAAAATAAAAATCAACTTTTGACATCGAAAAAAAAAAAAAAATTATATTTTTTTTTTTATTTTTTTTTTTTTTTGGCCCCTGGGCCATGCAAAATCTCAGTCCTCTACCTCCCCTCCTTCCCCACTTTCCTCCTCTCCTTCAGTTATCACCTATTTTCCCTGTTATTCCCTTATTCTGAGGTATATTTTCGTGCTAACATTAGAAATCCGATTGGAGGGTGTGGTCATCACTGATAGCAAGCGAGTGCAAGAGAGAGAGAGAGTATCGATCGACTGTGTCTCAGTGGCCTTGGGGGAAATTGGCGGGAAAGCAGATTGCCTCACCCATACATTATACAACTCGCGGGCTATATCTCCGATTTTGACCATCCAAACGCTGTTTTCACTCGTTTTATTGTTGTTTCAGGTTAATACCTTTATAATCAACCCATAATAGGCGCATATGGATAAATATTAATGCTATTAATGGCACAATGAATATTTTAGTGACGGAAACACCTCAAATACGTCAGCACAGGGGGACGTTTCCAATTACCCCCATGCGCACTTCAGAGGTTAATATTGACCGAAAAAACGCCCATTCTAATCAATCTCAGAGCTCTTTCGGACATCCTCACTGTTTACAAACGCCTTCTTTAACCTGACAAGCGCGATATAGACCTAGGTGCTAGGGTAGTTATTTGTGCATTTCTAGCCCTGGATTCTGACAGAATTCGTTATATTTACAATATAAAGCATTATTTGTTTTCGGTATGCTTTTATTTTACATATATGATGTATATATGAACCTTCAAGAGTGCTAAAATAAGTGGGAAAAGCATTTGGGTGGTGAAAAACGAAGATATTGGCCACCCGGTCATAATCTCAGGCGAGAGAGCCACAGGCAGCCCTCCCCTCTCGCTGTCTGGGAGTCAACTGAGACGAGCGGGGCGGTGTGTGCCGGTGTCTGGGTGTTGCATAACGATCTTTTATGCAACCCACTTGTGCTACATTATCACGGGATAGAAAAATAACCGATAAATGATAATAAGAGGAAAAATAGGTGATAATTGAGGAGGGGGGAGAGGGGGGAATAAGGTGGGGAAGGAGGGGAGGGGGAGGGGGAGGGGTGAGAAACACATGGATGAGTACTAGAGGGGAATTATCTCACCTAGAGACAAAATCCTTTGTTTTAATAGGCCCTTTTTTGGGGGGGAAGGATTTTTTAGGGTCTTGCTTCCGTGAGGCCTATCGCGTTCCCTATAGGAAGCCTTCCGTGAGGCCTATCGCGCTTGCCGGGTTAAGCAGTATAATCAATATTTACCCCCTGCTGGCAACATAGATGACTATTTCAATAATTCAGGGGGGGGTGAGGGGGGGGGCAAAGCTCCCCCCTCAACCCATCGTGTATCCAACATTGGCATTATAACTAAGACCATGAATACACTCATTTCTCAAAATCTGGAGGAAAAAACATGAAAAATAAGGGTGCGAGCCTATTTCCTATAGCCTAATTACCAATATATCAGTTCATCTTGGGACGATACCGCTCTCGCAGATTAACCTTACCGTTCACAAGCCAAATACAGGGGGAGGGGGGGTGAATACTAATTAGTATTGATAAATAGAAACACTGAATATCAAGACGCAAATTACACAGTGCACTAATGACATTATAATACACGTTGTGTGAAACAGGTACACCGCTGATGTAAAATTAACCGGGTGTAAGATTAATTAAGCGGGTGTTAAAATAAGCGGGTGTAATGACGACATGTTGGCCGAGGGCTGGAATGACGTCATCGCTGAGGCCCGCCTTGGCTGATGATGTCGCGATAGTCAACAACCAATCACAAGCAAGGATACACAACGTCTTGGCTTGGTTAATCAAGATGGCTATATTCTAGTTAATCGCCGTGTTTCAACCCCTCTCTTTCCCTGATATATTTCATACCCTCCCCAGCTATCGGGGTTAGTATTGTTGAGGTAAGTGAAGAAAATAACTAAGAGATATGAGGATATAAATAAGGATTCTTAGTTAATGGGCAAACAAAATACGGTTACTACCGCTACATAGGATCTTACCAAAAATCCATTTAAAACACCCCAAAAAAAAAAAATTTTGTTTTTATTTTTTTATTTTTTGTTTGCCCCTGGGCCATGCCAAATATCACTCCTCCACCTCCCCTCCTTCCCCACTTTCCTCCCCTCCTGCAGTTATCACCTATTTTTCCTGTTATTCCCTTATTCTGTGGTTAATTTTCGTGCTAACATTAGCGAGTTGGTAGCAGGGCGTTGTCATCACTGTTACCAAGCGTGGGAAAGAGCGAGAGAGAGACTATTGCGGAACAGTGTCTCTCCAGACAAGGGGAGGGATGGAGGGCAGGGAGGTTGCCTAAGCCATACATTATGTAACTCCCGGCCTGTAGGCCTATCGCCGATTTTGACCATCCAAATAATAATAATAATTATGGTCTTCGAAAGGGGTGAAGTCACAGAGTGTGAGGTGAAGCTGAACGGTCAGGCTATGGAGATCGTCAACTCTTTTAAGTATCTGGGCAGTGTGTTGAGTAAAGATGGGACTATGGATGAAGAAGTGCGGGAGAGGGTACAACAGGGGAAGAGGGTTGTAGGAACGCTAAAAGCAGTAACAAGAAATAGGGTGGTCAGTATGGAAGTGAAGAAGTCCTTGCATGACAGTGTGGTAATCCCGACACTGACTTACGGAAGTGAAGCATGGACGTTGGTTGAGATTCAGACCAAGAGTGAGAGCAGTGGAAATGAATTACTTAAGGAGTGCGTGCGGAGTTACATGGAGGGATAGACAGACTAATGAGGAAGTAAGAAGGAGGTGTGGTGTGGAGGTAGATGTGCTGGAAAGTGTGAAAAGGAACAACTTGAGATGGTTCGGCCATATGGAACGTATGGAAAGCGAGAGAATGACTAAGAGGGTGTACGAGAGCGAGGTGGAGGGACAGAGAGGGAGAGGTAGACCGAATATGAGGTGGAAGGATGGAGTGAGGAAGTACATGAACGAGGGCGGTGCTGGTTGGGGGAAGGGGCGTTGACTGACTGGGGACAGAGGTGCATGGAGGCGGTTCGTTCGTGGCCACCCCTTCGGGGATCACGGCGTCAGGCAATAGATAGATAGATAGAATAATAATACTTTATTTCAGACTCACACAGTACAGAGGGGACCATACTGGGGTCCATATATACCTTACAGTAACATAAATATATATAAGCTACTGTAGCCTACATAGGCTACATAAAATAAAAAGAAATTAAATAATACCCAGCTTGCTATCTTGTAGTTCACAGCACTGCCTCAACCAAAAACAGTGGTCATCAAACTACTGTGTTACCAAAACCACTGTCCTAATTGTGTACAGTACCATGCCTCACATCATTTATCTTCCGGTACAGTATGTTGCTACAATACAGTATAGGAATATCGGTACTGTACTGCACTATGAGGTTCAGTACCGGTATGCTAATTCTGTAGAGTAGCAGACCTGAAATCATTACTTAAGGTTAAATATAGAGCAACTTCCTCCAGTGTGCCTGGATCCTAGAGGTGTACACTATGCTTGGAGTTTGTAGCATTTTAATGATACTGTTCTCAGAAGTGTTAAGGCGCTGAATGAATTTATATGTTAGCTTTCTAATGAGTGATTGGTAACAGTGTAAGTTCATATAGGCACATAGCGTACTTGTACTCTCATATTTTGAGAGCCCCAGAAACATTTTCATGATATTGTGTTATGAGATACTTAGTCTATTCACTGTCATTTTCTTATAGTTCCACCATAGTTGTGCTGTATACATTGGTGAGCAGTAGGAGTTGAACAATGTTATTTTTGTATCCCATGTGCACATATGAAATTTTCTTAATATTGAATTTCCCTGCATGTAAAGTTGCTTTCGCTGACGACCCATATCCTCATCATCTGAGCGATCACTCGAAATATAGTGTCCTAGATACTTTACTTTACTTACTTCTTCTATAATTTCTTCATACAAATGGAATTTAGGTAGCTTTAATTTCAATAGAAGGTTAGATTTAAATATGATATTGTTCTTTATAGGATTAAATTTGACTGAATGTTCGATTCCAAATTTTCCACATACTCTTAATAATTTATCCAGTCCTGCTCCAGAGGGCACGATTAAGGCTAGGTCATCAGCATACATGAGATGATTTACAATGGTGCTGCCAATGCAGCACCCAGTGCGAGTCTTGTTCAGCTCCAGACTAAGATCATCCATGTAGACGTTGAAAAGATACAGAGACAATATCCCCCCCTGCCTAACACCATTGGTTACGGCGAAAGAGCCTGACAGGATGTTGCCCCATCTTACACATTTTTTGATTAGCATACCAGAAAATAAGTATCCTAACAATATAGCTAGGCACTCCCATGTTAACTAATTTTTCAAATAAGGTTTTGTGACACACCCTATCAAAAGCCTTACTTGCATCAAGAAAACAAGAGAAAATTGAGCTATTTAGTTTGTTGTATGTATCTATCACTTCTTTCAGCACATATATGCATTGGTCTGTGCCGTGATTTTTCTTAAAGCCAAACTGATTGCTGCTGGTGACAATATATGCAGACATTCTTTCTAGCATTATCATTTCAACTACCTTACTCACCACACTAGCAAGTGCTACTGGGCGGTAGTTGTCTTTAGCTGTAATTTTACCTGATTTATCTTTAATGACAGGAACAAGTATTACGGATATCATAGACTCCGGCAGGACACCATGCGTAAATAGACTGGTGATGCAAGAACTAAGTTTATCTATTAACAACTTATCTGCATATTTAAGATGTTCTGCATATATACCATCCAGCCCACAAGCTTTGTTTAGGTTATGTTTTCTTATGGCATTCTCAAGATCACTTTCAGTCACTTTAATGTCTTCATAATTACTATCTTTCACATATTGAATTGCACCATTAGTAGACCTTTGGTTTACACTGTTAAGTAGTTCCTTAAAATGAGTTTTCCATAAGTCAGCAATGTTCTCTTCACCCGTAACCCCCTCAACACTGACAGGTAATGGTGTGTTACAATTTTGCATGGATCTGATGTCCTTCCAAAAACAGTTAGTATCCTTTTCTGCCAGACTCTTTGCAAGGGCTTCCTTCCTTAATTGGTTTTCATTTTGCTTAATAAATCTAATGGCATATTTGGTCCTAGCCTTTGCTCTTTTGTGAAGTTCAAATATAGGCCCCTGTCTGGGCTGACCTACTTCAAGCCAATGAGACCTAGCATCTATGGAGGCCTGATACAGGTCAGCCACATAGTCTTGCCAACCTGGCTTATTGAATGAGGACTTATATTTATGGCTATTAAAAATACTTCTATAGGTATGTGGTCGTCATCCGTAATGTCGTATCTTATGGCCATTTCTGAGATAGAGTCATGAAAGTCAGAGCTAGAGATTGCATGATCAAGCCACGACCTGGTCTCCCATGCTTCACTAACATATGTATAGCTATTTTCTGGAAGCAGGTTTTTGGAGGACAAAATTAAACCTTGCTCCTCACAAAACCTTAACATATGTTTAGCAAACATGGAACCACCCAACTCGTGAGGGGTAGCATTCCAATCACCTACCACTGAGTAACACGTTATCTCTAATTCAGAAATTAGGCCACCAAGCTCCCCTAACTTTTCCAAATAAAGTTCTTCATTTTCTGCACACTGATACGGTAAGTAAACACAAAATATTGCAAATTTTCTGTGTCCCACTTCCAGCTGTATTCCCGCACACCAGCTTAAATTTGTCTCAATGGTTTTAATTACACTATCTAGGCACCATCTCCACATTATTGCAACTCCCCCTGGGGGGTGACCTGCCACAATACCATCACGTGTGTCCGTAGTGGAGACCCCGTACCCATGGAAATCTTTATCTAATATGTTCAAATTACCTAAGTCCTGTTTTGTGTACCAGGTTTCCTGAAGGCAGACTATGTCACTGGTCCTTAATGTAGATACGATGTCAGGTCACAACAGGAGATTCCTCTTTGTTTTGGGGAGTCCGCTGCAATTGTATGAAGTTACTTTTATACTTGCTGCTGTTGTTGGTATCTCCTCCATTACTGCGAGTTGGATAGTGGTGTGCGATGCCTCCAAGTCCCAGAAGCCTCTGCACTGTCCTCATTGGGATATTGTCTTGGTTCTCTGTACCAGTTGACATATGCATCTTCTGGCCACAGGTCAGGATTCATGAAAACATCTGGATCTGGACATTCGCTAGTTATACAAAAGGAGGCACAGGTAGTGGACCTGGAGAGGGTGGTCAGCTGTCTTACCTCTATATTTATATGTAGATTATCAGCCAAGTATATCTTGAGATTCTCAGCAGTAACACTAGGGTTGAATCCTGTGGCAAACACCCTAGCTAGTTGGGGCCTTTTGATGGTATTGAGGCCAGTATCCTTGCCCCTACCTTTAATTCCTGGCTGGTTTCTCGGTCTAGGGTGAACCTGCTCGCCTTCCCTAGAGTAGCGAGGCTTGCCATTCACCCATTTGACCATAGTCCATGGGTTTTCCCTTGCATTGGCTCCTTCATTTGGTTCAGTTTGTGTAGGTAAATTTGAGGATGGTGTAGCTGGCACTGTATTATCTTCTCTCGTTGCCGACGATAAAGATTGCTGTTGTGTTCGGTGTTGTTGCTGTTGTGGTCGCTGCTGCTGCCACACCTGGTGTTGCCTTTGATATGAATGCTGCTGCTGGGTTCGTTTGGATTGTTGTTGTTATTGCTGTTGTAGTTGTCGCTGGTGTTGTTGCTTTTGTTGATGCCAAACACTGTTTCCACTTGTGTTATTGTTGTAACAGGTTAATACCTTTATAATCAACCTATAATAGGCGCATATGGATAAGTATTAATGCTATTTATGGTAAAATAACGATGTTAGTGATGGGAACAGCTCAAATACGTCAGCACAGGAGTGTGGTGTCTCATACCCCCCATGCGCACTTCTTAGGTTAATGATATTTATGGTAAAATAACGATTTTTGTGATGGAAACAGTGAAATAGGTCCGCACCAGGACATGGTGTTCACTACATATGGTGCGCACTTCTTAGGTTAAGTCTTTCTGTAGCTGCCGGGTTAAGAATCTTCCCGCAGCCGCCCAGTAAAATCTCTTAACCCTCTCCGACATATGATGCGATTTTGAGCCTATTGGGGATACTTTAAAGCCTTTGTTACCATCAGGGGTAGCCTATTTAGAAACCTTTAAATTAGTTTATAGTTACTTCAACCTCTGCAGTTGTCTTTGAGTTAGCTGTGGGCAGAAAAGTAATTTTGGAGAGGTAATTATAGGAGTGCGAGAACTCTATTTCTTATTGCTAATCTGGCAACCTCTGCGTCATAAATGCGTGAAAGGGTTAAGAGTCTTCACGTAGCTCCCGGGTTAAGTGCCACCCCTCACCCAATAGGCCTATACAGAGAAGCTAGAAGTTGTATCAGAATATCTCACGTTTCTTGTGAACGTGGCATAAGTTATAATGTTTGTGTTCCCTAGTTGGTTAAAGGTGGGTGTGCATGCTATTATTTTCCTCTACAATCATTACCGGCAGTGTGCACTATAGCTTTTGGTGCAATATTTTCTGCTACAATGGCTTATTTATTTATATAATGGCCAAAATAGGATATGGGTGACACTTTTCTGGATTCGGAGTTTAAGCGCTCTGATGACGTATGCCCAGGAACACAACAAGCTCTTCTGACAGGTGGAAATGGAGGATAGTGACAGTAGTTCCGATTCGTTTGCCAATACTGAGGGTGATAACCGTGATTATGGCAAAGAACCTCAAGTGATGAATATTGGTGGTGTCCAGGCTTATATGTATGAACCTGTAGGACGAGATCCAGCAGCAGGAGAGGAGGGAGAAGCAGCTGTGATTACCGCCCGCCTTGTTTACACTACTCGGAGCCGCGGCGGACGCTAGCGATCATGTCCCCGTCTATTTTGACTGCATTTGGATACAATAATGAAAGCCCGCCCCTCACGCCTCCATGACATTGTCATCATCATATACATTACCAACAGGGTGCAAATAACAGAAAAAATCGCCGTAAAAATAGACGGGAACTTAAACCGCGGCGATCGATTTTTTTTTTTTTTTTTTAGCCTAGTTGCTAGTAGTTGAATTTCAGCCAATATTTTTTTTTAGCCTAGGTTAGGCCTATATCCATCGACACTGACTGTATAATTGCTAGGCTTAAGTTAGCCCATATTATCCACTCTGGGAGGGTGGTTTGGGGATATGGTGGGGGGAAGGTAGAATGGTAATTGACTCGTGTTACAAATATGGAGCCGATTGGTGAGGTAGTTTCGCCACCACGGATTTTCATTTTTTTATGTGATGATCTACGGATAGGTTGGAAGTGGGTGGTGGGAGGAAGTTGGGGTTGTGGTGGGGGGAAGACAGAAGAATAGGGGACTTGTCACACAAATATGGAACCAATTGGTGCAGTCGTTTCGCCGCTACATATTTTCCTTTTTTTCCTTTGTGATGGCCTGATGCGGTGTCCCATGGTCGGCGAGTGGATTGGGGGAGGAGGTTGGGGTGGTGGTAGCAAGACGCCAGAAGGGTAAGGTACATGTGGTAGAAATATAAGCTATAGGTGCAGTCGTTTCGCTGCTACAATTTTTTTTCGGCGAGTCCGTATATATACGGACCTGGCACTGGGCGTGACAAGACCCCAGTCCGTATAGGCAATCAGCGGGTGCATCTAGCCATACCCATACTCCACTGCACTTTATTGTCAAAGCATTCATCACGAAAATGTCCATTGCATATGAAGCTTGTTTTGGGCTTTGCCTCCCACACTCTGGTTCTTTGTATAAACTTCACCCATTTGTTACAATGGTATGGATCACTTGGAAACTTGTGTAGTGCTATGTTTGGTCCAGGGATGTTGCTACACCCGAAAACAGCACACCTATTCACCATTTTTGCTATACTTGCTGATGTTTACTTCCCAAATGTTTGCCTGGGCGTACGTCACATCCTCACGTGAGTACTAGTTGCAAGGGGTCGCAATTCAATATCTCTTTTTGGTTTAATTCTAGTTTCGCTTTCACAGCATACTCATAAATTTCTATGGCTACTTTAGAGTTGTCATATACCATACTTAATTCCTATATATGTCCAAAGCAGCGGAAATGCATTATAAGGAATTATACCTACTGTAAAAAAAAAAAAAAAAAATCTCCCCATATGCGGCACCATAGCTATTACATAATACTAGGTTAGGTTAGGCTAATGTCGTTAATGTAGTTTATTATCATTATATTACGTCTTTTACCCAGCAATTTCCCTGATCTTCATAGTTGGTCGGGAAGCTATGCCTTTACAATGGTGCCTCCCTTTTGTCGCTGTGTACGTGAAACTAGAATTTTACCCTATTCTTTATTTGTTCTCTAATATTGAAGATTAGTTTTGACAAAGGAGTAGTCAGGTTGATTACTGGAGATCTAAACATCTCTTTAAATACATTATAAATTAATGTTAATTTCGGACGCCCCACCACCTTTAATCTTTTAAAACCTGACAAGCGCGATTTGACAGTAGGTGCTAGGGTAGTTATTTGTGCATTTCTAGCCCTGGATTCTGACAGAATTCGTTATATTTACAATATAAACCATTATTTGTTTTCGGTATGCTTTTATTTTACATATATGATGTATATATGAACCTTCAAGAGTGCTAAAATAAGTGGGAAAAGCATTTGGGTGGTGAAAAACGAAGATATTGGCCACCCGGTCATAATCTCAGGCGAGAGAGAGACAGGCAGATTTTATGGAAGTCTTTTTTTATGGTCCTGCTTCCGTGAGGCCTATCGCGTTCCCTATAGGAAGCCTTCCGTGAGGCCTATCGCGCTTGCCGGGTTAAGAATAAAAACCTCTGCAATCTTTAGGCTACTTGTGTTTATTGTCTATTGCCTGATATGTGTGTGGTGATTGGGGAAATAAGGTCAGTCCTCGCCCAGTGGAGAGATACCTTAATGAAACTGCACATTCCCAGTCCGGGAATGGCAATCAGAATATACCTCGTTCCTCAAAAACGTGGCATAACACTAGGAAACTAAATACAAAATATAGCAACAAACAAACAAGGGAATTGACTTCAAGAAGCTGCCGTTGACAAGGTGTTTTGCTGCTTGGAGACGACATCAGAGTCCAAGATATCAGCTGTTTTTGCTGCCATGGCGACCGAGGACGCTACTTCACCGATATTTGTTGATTTGAACCCTATTTTGAGCGATTTCCAGCATCAACATAAAGCTAAGAGACGAAAAGCTCTTGAAAAATATTTACAGATAGTATTTGAGGTTGAAAATACTCTAGAAAACGACACCTTAACCCATGTATTAGGGTTTTCACTGAAGCCTTTAGTCACGTGCATGAGTGACCAGTCAGAAATTAATCGCATTAAATCAACCAATATAATTTTAAGGTTCATTCAGCAAGGCGTACTTGATGCTAAGCAGTTAATTGACATTATACCTGTCATACATCATAGACTAGCCACTATTCCTCAGGTTGAAGAGAGTGAGGATGTCAGATTGCTTATGATAAATGTCATCTCTGAATTGACATCTCAGTTTCAAGAAAAGTTGATACCTTATATAAATGACATTGTTAATATTCTAAAAGAAGGAGTAATTGATAGTAGCCCTGAGGCTCGTAAAGCTGCGAGTGAATGTGTGAGCAGCTATGGCAGGTGCTGCAAGGAAAAGTTTCACATGCAGTCCGAGTCCTTAGTAAAGCCGCTTCTAAAGGCTCTGCATCATCAACGTTTCAGAAACAGGATTGCTTGCATTCGAGCCTTAGGTAATTGTATACACGTTAAGTGGCACTGCTGTCACACAAGCACCTTAATGGTGGATGTATCCATGAGTCACAGTATTCAAGTCTAAATTAGCCTTTACTGAATTAAGATACCGGTATAGCCTAGGCTACCCTAGTACCGTACATGATATGGGTAGCATTCAAGGAGACTACTGCAGGACTCGAATTTTTTTTTATTTTAATAGGCCTAGGACCCTACCACAAATTTTCCGAGTGTTTTTTATAAACAAAATTGTTCATTTGCATCAATATATATATATAGTGTTTGTAATTAGCCTATTTCTCGGGGAAAACCTATTTTCCCCATTAGGCCTATCGATCGATGTTGAGACACGCCACCCCCCCCCCCCCCCCGATAGTTATTAGAAAAGACATTAGCCTAACCTAAACTAACCTAGTATTATGGGTGGGGGCTGCCTCCCCCACACCCCCACTGGTTGAGTACTAATCCCTTAGTAAAAAAAAAAAAAAATTGGCTGTCGATTATACGAAGGTGAAAGAAAATTCGGTAAATTTCTATAATTGCACCTATACGAGCTAAACAAATTATTATTGTATTTAACAGGAAGCTACAACGAGGTAAGTGATGTGGTATAGGTGGCAATATGCGGAAATGGATTATAAGGGCATTCCGCCCCCCTCTGACAAAAGTCTATCAATCTAGATGTGACACGGATTTACAATGTTTCAGAGAGACATTAGCCTAACCTAACAACCTTACCTAACCTAACCTAGTATTATGGGTGGGGGCTGCCACCCCACACCCCCGCTGGTTGGATAAAACGGTAGAAATCCAGTTGGGGTGGAGTGAATAACCGTAGATTTTCGTAAGTGGTGAGAAAGTTAAGGCACTGTGTGTAATGTGTGGTGTGATAGGTGGGGAAGGGAATAGGCCTAGCGAAGGAAGTGAATGCAGGCCTTTTTTGGCAGTTAATGAGAGCCTAGAGATGGTATTGACAAGGGTAGATGAACTGGGAGCAGAGAATATGGCATTGAAGGAGCAGCTGAAGGAATACGAAGGACGTTTCACGGAAGTAAAGGAGTCGACTGCATGGACGGTGGTAGGTAAACAAAAAGTCAAGGATTTGGAGGATATTATGAAAGAGCAAAAGGAAGAAATGAATATGACCAAAAAAAGTTTTGAGAGTGCAGTTGTAGGGGTCATGAAGAACAAGGAGAGTGTCGTGAGGGAGGCCATGGACAGGGATAGGGGTGTAATCTTGTATGGAGATATAGAGACTCATAGGAATGATAATGGAGTGAGAAAAGTGAGGGATATGGAGACAGTGAAGGAGGTCTTGAAAGGTGTGGATAAGGACGAATATGGATGGGAAGGGCAGGTGGAGGAGATCAGTAGGATAGGTAGATATAAAAGGGGAGAGATGAGACCTATAAGGGTACAGTTTAAAACTAGGGTAGTGGCAGAGACTGTGACAAATTTTAGTTGGAGGCTAAATACAAATGATAAACTGAAACACATAAGACTAAAGAAGGATTTGAGTATAGAACAAAGGAAATTTTTTTAGGAATTACAAGAAAAGGCTGATGAAAATAATGGAAAGTTGGATGAGGAGGATAAGAGAAATTTTTACTGGAGAGTGAGGGACGGAAAAGTGAGGAAGTGGTTTATAAGAGTAGAAAGGAGGGGGAGATCAGGGAGGGGAGAGAATGTGATGAGAGTTGTGACGGAGGAGGAGAACGGGGTGGAGGTGTCACAGGGAGAGACAGGAGACAAAGAGGCAGACCCAGTAGTGCTAACAGGGGAGTAGGGTACGGACTGGAGGAGCAGGATGGTGTAATTGCTGAAGGAATGGTAGATGGATTAAGGATTATGTTTAGTAATGTGGATGTGTTTACTCAGGACAAGAAAAGAGAACTGATATGTAGGTTGCAGGATGAAGAGGAAAAACCTGATGTCATAGCCCTACAGGAAGTAAGACAAAAATTTTTTAGAATTGAAAGGGAACTGGTGGAATATAGTTTGGAGGGTTTTGAGTTATATGAGAGAAATGCTATTAGAGCAGAGGTTGGAAGAGGACTGTTTATTTATGTAAGAAAAGAGCTCAAGGTTAATGAGGTGGATATGAGACAGCAGTATTGTGAGTATTTGTGTATTGAAGTAAAATGTGTAAGAGGATCAATTCTAATTGCCTCTATATATAGAAGCCCAAATAATAGCAGGGGAGAGGATGATAACCTACTGAAAGCAATGGAGGAGATAGATAATAGAGAGAACAAATATAAAATTTTGATTGGAGATTTCAATTTGCCAAGGATCAACTGGGCAAATTGTACTACTCCAGCGGGACAGGGTAGCCTGGAAAATAAGTTTATAGAGAAAGTGAGAGATTGTTTTTTAACGCAACATATTGTAGAGATGACAAGATCCATAGATGGGACGCACGGGAGTGTACTTGATTTGATTTTTAGCAATGAAGAGGATATAGTGGAACATGTTAATGTGGATAGCCCTATAGGTCGTAGTGACCATGCCTGTATAAGCTTTAGTTGTAACATTAAATCGGAGAGGGATAATAGAAGCAATAGAAAAATATACATGTATGATAGAGCAGATTATGAGCTGCTGAGACGGTGTTTGGACATTGACTGGGGGGAATATTTGAACGGTGAAGACGCTGAAAGAATGTGGAGGAAAATTAGAGTCAAACTGGAGAATGCTGTATCCAAAAGTGTACCAGTAAGGGAATATAAGGATAAAACAAAATTGAGGAAAAGAACTAACCCAGAATTGCCAATGAAAAGAAAGCTTTGGATATTGATTAGAAGAAAGAAACGATTGTGGGAAAGATTAAAATTGTTAAAAAAGAACAGGGGGTCTAGTATAGAGGCTAAGGAAGTGGATCTGGAACGCAGACAAATAAACAATAAAATAAGGTGGGAAACAAGGAGGGGGGTGAAGGAGAGGGAGAGAGAGATAGCTAGAAATGTGAAGGATAATCCAAAAATATTCTGGAAGTACATTCAGGAAAAGTTAACAAGAAGAGTAGGGATCCCAGAGCTGGTGGGGGGGTTGAATGATGGGAGTAGAGCGGAGACTGATAAGGAGAAAGCAGAGGTGCTGGGGAAATACTTTGGGGGGGTACTAACAGTGGAGTCGGAGGATGCAGTGCCTACTATTCCCATCAAACAGGCACCGGCACTAGAACTAATAGAGTTTTCCCATGCTAGAATAAGAAGGGCTATAGAAAAAATGAACAGAAGTAAGTCACCGGGACCGGATGGGATACACCCAAGAATCATAAAGGAAGGAGGGGAGATGTTAGTAGAGCCATTGAAAATGTTATTTGAGGTATCGTTTAATACAGGACAAATCCCGATGGACTGGAGAGAGGCGAACATAACAGCTATATTTAAGAAGGGAAAGAGAAATGACCCAGGGAATTATAGACCAGTCAGTTTGACAAATGTTGTGTGTAAACTAATGGAAACGGTAATTAGAGACGGAATAATGGATCATATGAAGTCAAACCAACTTTTCAGTGGGAAACAGTTCGGATTCTTGCCGGGGAGGTCGACGGTACTACAGCTAATTAAGGTGGTAGATGATTGGATGCAAATTCTAGAAGATGGTGATGTAATAGACGTGGTATATTGCAATTTTATGAAGGCCTTCGATAAGGTCCCACATAAAAGGTTAATAGAGAAAGTTAGAAGCTATAATATAGGGGAGAAATGTGTGAAATGGATAGAAGCCTTCCTGAAAGATCGGAGACAGAGGGTACTGGTGAATGGAATAGGCTCGGGGTGGAGGGAAATTACAAGTGGGGTACCTCAGGGATCTGTGTTGGGACCACTGCTGTTCGTTATATTTATCAACGACTTGCCTGAAGTTATAACTAATGGAAGTGAGGTATACCTGTATGCGGATGACACTAAACTTTATAGAAGAGTGAGGAGTAAGGAAGATATGGGTTTGCTTCAAGGAGATGTGGAGGGCATGAAGGGATGGTCTGAGCATTGGTTAATGCCTTTTCATCCAAAAAAATGCAAGTACATGCGGATTGGGACCAGCAAGATAGACAAGGTAGGATACAGTATGTATGAAGCGATGGAGGAAGTGAGTGCAGAAAAGGATATAGGAGTAGTGATAGACAATAAGTTAAATTTCTCAGAACATTTAGCGGAAAAGATAAACAAAGCCAATAGAATTGTAGGGCTGATAAGGAGGACATTTGTGTCACTTGACGAAGAAATCTTCAGGAATCTATATACAGCGCTGGTTAGGCCGCACCTGGAATATGCAAACCAGGTGTGGGCTCCATATATGGTAAAGGATATAGAAGCAGTGGAGAAAGTGCAGAGGAGAGCTAGCAAGCTGGTACCAACGTTGAAGAACGCGGGCTATGAGCAGAGGTTGAGGACACTGGGGCTTCCGACACTGGCATATAGGAGAAAGAGAGGGGATATGATAGAGACTTTTAAGATAGTGTCAGGAAAGTACGATGAGGATGTGTGTGAAGGTATCTTCTTGATGCAGGAGGGAACAAGAACGAGAGGACACTAAGAAAATTTACAAAGAAAGAAATAGGCTTGAGAAGGCAAAGAACTCATTTTGTGATAGAGTGGTAAATGAGTGGAACGCACTGCCCCAGTATGTAGTCGATTCCGAATCAATAAGGGAGTTTGAAAGTAATCTTGATAAAGCATGGGGAAGACAAGATTTGAAGTTTGATTATAAAACAAAAATACAGAATAGTAAAAATGTGCGTCTGCTACCGCCGCCGCCAACACCGTGAACGACCGCAGCAGTGCAAGTACTGGTACTGAGCTGGATACACAGGCATAGTTTGCCTTTTTCCAGAGGATCTACTGTAAGAAACTGTAAGTAAGGGGG
Source organism: Paralithodes platypus (assembly GCA_032716605.1). Classification (NCBI taxonomy): domain Eukaryota; kingdom Metazoa; phylum Arthropoda; class Malacostraca; order Decapoda; family Lithodidae; genus Paralithodes; species Paralithodes platypus. The sequence continues at coordinate 57,785,194 of CM064486.1, read as the reverse complement.
TAAGAGGGGGGCAGAATGCCCTTATAAGCCATTTCCGCATATTGCCACCTATACCACATCACTTACCTCGTCGTACCTTCATGTTAAATAGAATAATAATTTGTTTAGCTCGTATAGGTGCAATTATAGAATAATACCGAAAATTCGTTGAAGTCTACGATGTTTACTCTGCAATGTTCAGCTTTGATTGTACATTGATAACGGGAAAGTACCGTATTGACAACCTTGTTACGAAAATTATATTTTAGTAGCATACTTTTATATTATGTTTTTCTGAGGGTTTAACACATTTTCATATGATCTTTAGAGCTGTCGATAACTGGAAGTACCGTATTGACAACCTTGTTACGAAAAATAAATGTTAGTACCATACTTTTTTATTAGGTTTTGCCGAGGGTTAAAACAAATTTTCTTATGATCTTTAGAGCATATAGGCCTAGATTCAATATTTATCTTCAAATATATCAACAAAATTTGTGGTATTAAAACAACATTGAACCCAGGACTCTTCTTCTTCTTACCTCTGACTGGGTATAGCCTAGGCTACTAAGGCTATCCTAGTGTTTACTAGCCTATACCCCTTTGAAAGGACATTAGCCTAACCTAACAACCTTACCTAACCTATCCTAGTATTATAAGTGGAGGCTGCTGCCCCCAGGCCCCCCACTGTCCCACACCCCCGCTTTGACTTCGATTTTTGGTGTATTTGTCTGAGAAGTGGCTATTTTTCAATTTGTTGATAGGCCTAATGAAAATCCTTCATGCGGACTACTATGGAGAAAAATATGGCGAATCTATTGGTGCCTATTTTCACTAATAAATTGTTTCTCATAACATCGCACTAGTGTCCTTGAATATTATCCATGATATGTATAGGCCTAGGCTATGATAATTTTCACTTATATTTTGATTTATTTTTATTTTTTAAGAATCTTAGCATATACCGGTAGATTGTAATCTTGCTAAGTCTTATTTAATACCGGTACAAGAATATATGGGGCAAGCCGCAAGGATGGGTTTATTTTTATTTTTTAAGATTAGCATATAGCCTACCGGTAGCTTGTAATTTTGCTTAGTCTTATTTGATACAAGAATATTTATTAGTGGCCCCTCCATCATTGACGATTATGCCTATTACATAAGGCTACCTCTTCAAACGCCCATAAGCGCAGTTTGAAACTACCGCCGCAGAGCTCAGAGGAACCTTCATCATAAGCACACGCTAAATCACTCATGGTTCGTCTTCATGATTGGGTTCTCACTACGAAAAAACTTAATAAAAATAAAATAAGAATAACTATTCATAAGCTTTCCATATTCCGTGGATGTACTTTTGTGGATTCTTGGACCAGACGCTGGCTAGCGCATGTATCCACCTTCCTTGCTCTACGCTCTCACCACCCGGACACCCCCACAGTGCTCCGCTTTGATTCCGCATTCTTGCGTCCCTAGTGAGTTTTTTCTCATTTGTTTACTCTGGGATGTCTTGAGTAAGGTTAGGATTAGCTAGCAGGGGTGTCGTGGGTGATTTTCTCGCAGAACAAGTGTATTTTGGGTCGTTTTGTTGGGGCGTCTATTTCGGACGGACCCTCGTGGCCGAGTTGAGGACGCTCTGAAACGTTTTTCGTGTTTAGCCATCTTTAGGCCTAGCTGGTTAGGAGGCTGTAACTACGCGATGTCGGGCTTCTAGCTATCTTTCTGATGGAGTAGCCTATGTTATTTGTACTGACGTTCCTGGTGTATTTTTCTTCACTTAGTGAAGTTCTTTCTGAGTCCCGAGTCAGTGTTACCCTTACCCGGGTGTTTTCTACGATTTTGATGTGGTGGCTGTTCCAGTTTTGGTGGGATGGAGTGCTTTTCGATGGTGTTCGACGTCATTAAGTGTTTTTTCCGTTTTCACCAGGCCTAGCCAGCCACTCGTAGTTTTTCACATATGCAAGTGTTTTCATTGTTTATTATAATAAAAATGTATTCATGTGCCATGTGTGTCCTGGATTAGTTGTGATTGGCTGATCCAGGAGCTTCGGACTGGGGGTCTGATTATGTTTATCAGACTGCGTTCTGTTTGGTGTGGGTTGCCTTTCCGGCGGTTTTTCTCGATTGCTCCGAGAAAGCCGTTTTGTTTACCGAGTTTTAGTCAGGATGGCTAAAATAGGTAAGTTACCCCGGCGAGTTTGGTTGCTTGAGGGCTCATCAGAAACTGCGTTTTCTGTGGTCGAGCCTGTGATCAGGCTTCCTGTTTTATTCCCGGCGAGGTGGGCTCCACACATTTATCTAGGTGATCATGTTGACACCTGTTGGATATGGTTTTCTCGGCTTTTCAAAGCCATTGAAACAATGCTGTTTGTTTTGTTTGGTCTTTCCCTCCCGGCGACCTTTTTACAAAGAGGTCTGGGGCAGGTACAATTGGTTTGACATTGAATATAAAACCCGGCAGTTGTACCTTCGGGTGGTTATATTACCGGATTTGCAATTCGCGATAATTTGCCAAACAATTGATTGATACAATAGGGTATCACAGCCTTCAAGACGGCGATCTGTGAGGGCTTCTGGGAGAAGCCGGATTAGAGATTAAGATAGGCTTAGACTTTTTATGGGATAAAAAGTTGCCTGAATCTTACTAGTGTTTCAAGTGTAAAGGGATACTTGAAAGCCTTCCTCTTTATTAAAGATACTTCATCTTTATGAGGATTCAGAAGATATGCTTAAATCTTTTGGACAGGTAAAGATATGCTGACATCTTTATACAGATATGCTTCATCTTTATGAGGATTCAGAAGATATGCTTAAATCTTTTGGACAGGTAAAGATATGCTGAAATCTTTAATATGAAACTAAAGGAAAACGAACAGTAGTGGTGGAGTGCTACGGTTCGTTGACCGGCGGTTTTTGAGGCACATGTTTTGTACCATTTTGGGGTAACCTTATGAGCATTAATTCCTGGAAATTTCTCTTTCCAGGGCGGAGTACCGGCGTTGCACCAGGTGACCAGATAGTTCCCGGGGGCGGGGTAGTTTTCCCCCAGTCTCTGTCATGTCGGCACTTGAACCTCTCCTTGCTTTATGTTCAACACCGTTATGCTCAGGTATCCCTATTTTTGCTCACAAGCTCTGCATTAAATGTGTTAAATGCCTAGATCGGTCACGGGGGATATGGGTGACAAAGAATTGCACTATTTGTCACCTCTTAAGTATTAAAGTTCTCATTCAGAAAGATAATACTGCGGCGGTGGCTTTACAAGAGGTGAAACAACTTCTCGCTACTTACTCAACGAATGTAGCACATAAAGCATTGCAATGTGATAACCTTGAGCTATGGGAGCTTTTAATTAAACATACCCCCCCTCAGTATAAGATACGTGCACGTAAGACCTCAGAGACTGGGCGGGGACAAGTTGCCACACCCTCCCCAGGCAAGTCTAAGAGGCCTCGCTCACCGTCACCTTTGGCAACGGAGACGAGGTCCACATCAAGGTCACCACTGAGGAAGCAGGTGACAGATTCGGGCCACTCTGCTTCACCTTCCAAAAAGAAGAAAAAGGAAGCGAGTGGGGGATCTAAAGACAGTACTAGTACTAAGCATAAGTCAAGTAAGAGTCATAAATCATCCATAAGGGATCCTCCGGCGCGAAAGGGCTCACGGCGGTCGCCGGAGCCTGGTACCCCGCTTTCTGCTTCTACCCCCACCAAGTCTAACGTCCAATCTGACCGGTCGGAGGTGGAGTCAGAGAATGTGGTGGAGGATGTCCCGGCGGACATTTCATTACCTGATATTCAGGCTTTTTCTACTAGGTCACGTGTGTCAGCCTCAGATTTAGAAGTGTCTTACAGAAACTATAAACCTCTAGGGGGTTCGGGTGAGGGCTCTCAATCAGAGAGTATTCCTAGCTCGCAAGCGAGTGCCAGCCACAGCCAAGGTGTATGGCGATACTCACAGTCCTGGCAGGACAGAACACACCCCTTTGTGACTCAAGTAGTGGCTGACGTCCACCGGGATGCCGATGTACCATCTTCTATCCCAGATTTAACATGGCAGCATGTGGAGGTCGCGGCTTCGGCGGGATCTTCCCATGATAGGCCAGACTTAACGGATGAAGAACAACGATCTCTGGTCTCAGAGATGGAGGTTCAAGAGTCCAGTCAACTTCTAGACGACTCTCAGGGTACGGTCGAATCTCCACGGAGTTCGTCATCGGCTAGGTATGTAACAGCAGAAGAGATTGATGGATTACTATTGAATGCACTTAATAGGTTCTTTGGCCCTACGCCGGAAACTCCTACAGTTGGTACGGGAGCTCCCGCGACGTCGACAAATGTGCGACCTCTGGCTACATCCATTGCTTTAGCTAAAATACCTAACCCCCCTCTTGTGTCAGTTCCAAGTTCCAATGTGCCAGGCACAGCAGCTCTCACTACTTCCAATGTGCGAGTCATATCAGACATAACTCCCCCTCCTTTAGACAAGGCGCCAGTCAAAAAAGGAGCTATGCCTCTTTTATACGGGCCTGATGAGTCATGGGTAGCAATGTTACCAACTAAGCCAGAGGCAGCACAAGCTACTATTTCGGGGGAGCTCCCTGTACCACATGAGTGGGTAATCCAAGGTAATAAGTCTAGAAAACTCAGAGCTTTGGATAGTCAAGGAAATGTTTTGGATGTTCATATTAAGGCCATTCCAAGTTATTATAACCATGACTTTTTTGTGTATGCATCAACACCAGCCCTACCCCCTGCCTCAGCTTCAAAGCTATTTTCTGACTGGACTAAGAATGACGGCTTTAACGACGTCAAGGCACTTTCTGCTTTGACGCCGGAGTTGGATATGTTTCCGATCACAGACTCAGCCTCTAATCCAGTTTGCAGGTGGGGCAGTTGGGTACGGGACCTTGGGTGGAATGGGAAACAGAGGCTCAAAATTTTGCCACTACTTTCACGTCAAAATCTTCCCACCAAATCCCCCAAGAACACCATTCTTGGTTCTCTCTTCCGGTTTGTAGTGCCGGCGGAGTCCCCTCTGCTTTGTTTGATTTCTTGGCTGCCCCTAAAATCAATTTGTGCGAATTAAAAGATCCTTTTAGCACGCCTTCCCCAGCTCGCCTAGACCGCGAGTTTAGGTTAAGAGGAAAAGCGTTTAGACTGTTTTCGCAATATGTTGTTACCCAGCAAGTCTCTTCCGTGGATTGACCTCCCAATCTACCAAGATTGGAAGCCAAAGCGTCACATTTTTCCTTTGCCCCTCAACTTTCTCTTCATAATTGCTGAGGGGCACAGGGCCCTGGGTGGGGCTTTGGTTTCCCGGGCGTTTCCTCACCCTCCCCAGCTCCCCGCCATGGAGTGGCTTCGGTCACCCAGGCTTTATTGTGGTCGGTAGGGAGGGTTCTGTGGGGGCGCTCGGTTATGGCCTTGGCCTTGCTCGGGGCCTTGGGGCTGTTCGGCCAGGCAGCTTGGGGAACAGCAACAACAACAACCCAGCAAGTAACAAAGTCTCTGTTACGCTCTTCTCAGGCAATAGAAGCCGCGGAAGTCAAGAAAGCCATTGAACTTTCCCGGCACTTGCTTCTCCAGACTTCCATACAGTCTTTAGGAGATATTCGGACGGCCTTATTAGAGGCAGTTCGAGCAAGGCAGGATCTGAGGATGTTCTTAGTGAAGAAACTTCCTGACCGTATTGCAAGCCAAGTAGTTCTGTCTCCAGTTCTAACTCTTCTTTGATTTCACCAGCAGTTTGGAAGACTGTTTTCAATATGGCACAAGCATTCAAACAAAGTCCCTCTCAACCTAAGAAACCTACCTTCACTTTCCCTAAACCCAAACCAGTTTCGAAAGCTCAAGCTAGTGGGTCTAAGCCTTTTCATCAGCCAAAGTCCCCTTCCACCCAGGGTCAAGCTCAGTTCAGGCATAAACAGGGTAATTTCTCAGGTAAAGGCCACAAGTTTCACCAACGACCAGGTCAGGGCCCGCCTCCAGCCAAACCCGGCCAGTCGTCCAAGGGTACACCTCCACCAGCAAAAAACTAAGGTCTCTCTCACTCCCGGGGCCAGTCAAAGGCGTGTTGGAAACGAGGGTAGTCCAGCCGGCGAACCCCAGTCTGCTAACTGGGTCCTTCCGGGCGTGTCATCAGGCATGGCCATTAAGAACATGGGCGAGGACTGTGGTACGCAAAGGCATCACTTGGCAGTGGCTCCGGCGACCTCGCTTACGTCAGCCGACAACGGCCAATTATGTTTCTTTAGAGGTGGAGTCACTAGTTCAGGAGATGATTACCAAGAGTGTCATTATCCCCGTCCCCCCCGACTTACCCGGTGTTCACGTCCAAACTATTTCTAGTACCAAAAAGGGACAGTATTCAAATGAGACTGGTCGTAGACCTGTCTTATTTGAATCTCCACAGTCACAACGTGTCCTTCAGGATGCTGACAGTGAATCAAATCAGGCTAACACTTCCGCCGGGAGGGTGGATGTGTTCATTAGACCTGACAGACGCATATTGGCATGTCCCGGTAAACAAGAGATTTCAAAAATTTCTGGCGTTACAAATAATGCATCAGACTTATGTCTTTCAAAGGATGCCGTTTGGGTTGAACCTAGCGCCACGCATATTCACAAAATTAGTCCGGCAAGCCCTGATGCCCATTTTAGAACAAGGGATCAGGATCTTGTGGTATCTGGACGACTGGCTGGTGGTGGCAGAGACAGAACAGTTATGCAACACTCATGTCAACATTACGTTAAACCATGTCAAATCTCTAGGATTCAAGGTCAACTTGGTAAAGTCAAACCTTGTTCCCTCACAAGTAATTCAGTGGATAGGGCTGGTCTGGGACACAGCATCTCTCACTCTGAGTCAGAGTGTGGACAATCGAAACAGATTTCGCAAGAAACTGTTTATGTTTCTCCACAGTCTGACTACGACACGGAGACTCTGGGAATCTCTAGTCGGTTCTCTCAACTGGGTTCAACTAACTGTGAAGTTGGGCCGGTTGAAAGTCAAACGTTTAATTTTGGAGGGCAACAGATATTTCCCACTCTTACCGGCGGGAAAATTATGGCCTATCCCAACATTAATACACAGCTTACTAGCGGTCTGGGCGAAGAAGGAAATGTTGCACTCAGTCATGTCATGGACCTCTCCTCCGCCAACGGTATGGGTGGACACGGATGCGTCAGGGACGATAGGTTGGGGCTTTCAGTCAAACCTCGGGCATCAGGGTCAAGGGCTTTGGTCCCCTTCAGAAACCTCTCACATAAATGTAAAAGAGTTACTAGTCCCCTTGTATTTCCTTCAGGTTCACGGCTCTACTTTACGGGAAAAGTCGGTGGCCTTCAGGATGGACAATCGCAATGCAGTTCACTGCATTCAGAAACAAGGGTCAACGAGGTCTCGGAAGTTGCTAAACGTGTCGGAAAAGATTTTTGTGCTAGCCAACAAGCTGCACATTCATCTTCATGCATCATATCTCCCAGGCGTAGCAAACGTCTGGGCAGACGCGCTGTCTCGGAGACAGAGCACAACAGTAGAGTGGGCACTCAAGCAAAACATTTTCGATCAAATTATTGCAGAGCCTTACCGTCCACAAGTGGATCTGTTTGCGTCAGAGGAGAATCACAATGAATCCGGAGAATGCACAAACTCCCTCGGTACCTCACACGCCGGACATTAACGCCGGCGGGGGGGGCCGACGCATTGGTGACGGATTGGAACAGGTGGAGTTCCATTTATCTGTTTCCGCCACCAGACGCTTCTCTAATGTGCCACGTAGTCAACAAACTACAGGATTATCGAGGCGTAGTCTCGTTAATCGCGCCCCTGTGGCCGGCGCAGTTGTGGTACCAGCAATTGAGAATGTGGTGCCCGAACCTGGTGTCGCTCCCGGTCGGGTATTTCCACTTAGACACGATTGGCAACCTAAAGACCTCGCTGACTTTTGCATTGTGGACATTCAGGAGGCCAAGTGGCTAACGCCTTATGGTAGAAACGTAACAGATAAATTTATGAATCAGTACACACAATCTACCAAGAGGCAATATCAATCTCATTGGCAGTCCTTTACTTCTTGGATAGTTAGAACAGAACAGACAGTACCTTCGGTGGCATTAGTTTTTAATTATTTAAACTATTTGTTTGAACAGAAACGTCTATCTGTAGTGACTCTAAAAAATCACTTAACAGCTATCAGGGTGCCATTCTTTGACCTTACAGGTCTAACCATACCACAAGTGGAAGAAACAGGTTTCATGAGAGCATGCTTCAAACTCCGCCCACCTCCCCGTCAGCTCATGCCTACCTGGTCTCTTGACAAAGCGTTATCTTTGCTTCATTCCCGTCTGTATCAGAATACGGCAGATTTTGAATTGCTATTAAAAAAGGCTGTGTTCCTTATGGCTTTGGCAACTGGTAACAGGGTGTCTGAGCTGGCGGCGATGAGCAACACCCCTAATTGCATAAGGTTTGGTAGACTAAATGATTGCATTCATATTGCACCTTCCCCAGGGTTCATTGCCAAGAATGAACATAGTGAACATGTTTTCTCAGAGTTCACGGTGCCGGCGTTGAAACGGGGTAAAGTGCACCATAATTTGTGTCCTGTACAAGCTTTAACCAAATATATGAGAGTGGCACCTCTTAACCAACAAGGTGCTTTATGGGTATCGAGTACAGGTAAAAGATTAATGAAACGTAAAATGGCTTCTCTGCTAGTAGAAGTCATTACAGAGAGTAATCCCGGCGTAGTGGGTAGGGCCCATGATTTACGCAAATGGGCAGTATCTTTACGTTTTCTAAAAAAAAATTCTGTTGAAGACATAGCTACTACTCAACTATGGGCTTCAAATCATACTTTTTGGACTCGATACCTGTCGGTAGCACTAGACAAACCATCATTGCCATGTATAGCGTTACGGCAAAGGGTCTAGATGGGTCTCTAAGTCACTAATTGTTTAGGTTAAGAAAGAGGGGGGGGGGGGTGCAGTCAGTGAAACATAAGACACCCTAGACCCCGCCGGAGGATATGTACAGAGTATACGAGCTGTGATACATTGTACAGTATAAGTGTTGTGATTAAAATTTCTCTGTAGTAATGCCTACGGGAAATGTTGTTGAGGTACAGTAGTACAACAATGGTTTCTTTCAGTGGGATACACTGTTGAAGCAATTTAATTTTAAGAGTTCTCGGTAGTTGCAACTACGAGTAGCATTTTAGTAAGTACATCTGCGATAGTACAAGAATTTATTCTATTTTTGTGTCTAATTTTAAGGAATATACACATTAGAATAATGGGGTTTATATGTGCACATGTAAACATAAAAAGTTTTATTTTTCACCACTTACTTTAACCCTTCCTAGCCGGGCTGTCTCAGCCAATGACGGTCGCCCCTACCCGGGCGATATGGCCGAAAAACTTCTAGGCCTAGGCTACCGTATTTATGTTTATTTTCACTGCTAGAACTTTCCCACTCGTCTATAATCGTAGTGCGGTTTTCAATCTGTATTTTGGCATTGAGTAGAGCTCTGTAAGTCAACTGGTTCAGTTGTGATGACGATTTCAGTGGAGCCAATATTGCAGAGATGTTGCCAATATGGGGGCTTTTCAGACACTAATTTCGTCATGACGTCATAACAATAACATTGAGGAGTCTTCTGCTTCTTGTTTTCGGAGGTGCGGTGACGAACGCTTGGGTTTGTTGACATACGTCGTACGCACGGCGTTCGGACCAAGCTTAATTAGGCTATTAAGCTCATGCCTTAGATAAGGCATACCGGGTATTGGCCCATCTTTCGTGCTGTCACTACCTAAGGCAGCCCGGGTAGGAAGGGTTAAGTGGGGTGCCTTTAACTTTCAGATCTGTGAACAGATTCTCATAGTTACCTTTTTTCCTCAAGCAGGCTTCTTTAACCCTCTGTTCCCGGAAGGGCTCTTGAACGCCCATAAAAAAGCATACACGAGCTGCCCGGAAGGGCTCTTAAACACCCATGAGGTCAAAGCCTGTGAGCTTGGTGTGCGAGGCGTCGGTCCGACGCATGTAAACAACAGCCGGCTGGACCGACGCCCCGCATCTCCGGCCACAAGAAGGAGAGCGTCGCTTGTTCGTGTGTGCCTGTATGTTGTTGTTAAGTATCGAAAAGTAGTGTAAAGTGGCTGTGTTTGCCATAAAGTTATCTCCAATGAAATCATCATCACAACTGAACCAGTTGACTTAGAGAGCTCTACTTAACGCCATTCTACAGGTAAATAACACAGCTACGCTTGGGGATGCGTGGGAATGCGGGAAGTAGTCAGAATAACACATATACGGTAGCCTAGCCTAGACGTTTTTCGGCCAAAACACCCGGGTTTCGGGGAATATTTATGTAATGCGTAGCCGGGGCTGGAGGGTTAAGCACGCCCCTGCTTGTACCCCTTTTTATATGTTGTATAAAGTTTATACATAAATATATAGTTTTTACAAAGTAAGAATACTATGTGGTTGTTTGATTATCTGCCTATTCTATTTGCAATAGTTATGATATGATTACGAATGTCCCCCTCCAGTCTTAGATATCAGGCATAATCGTCAATGATGGAGGGGCCACTAATAAATTATAGGTTTGACTCCTGCAAGGAGATAAAGAAAACCTAATATTTAGTAGTGGCCCCGTAATCATTGACGACTGGGGCCCTCCCGACCATCCCCTTCCCATTCGTTGATGTATTAAGGATTTTGGTATACTTGATATGTCAGTGAAGGTGGATAGATGCGCTAGCCAGCGTCTGGTCCAAGAATCCACAAAAGTACATCCACGGAATATGGAAAGCTTATGAATAGTTATTCTTATTTTATTTTTATTTTTTATTTGTTACGAAGTTTTTTCGTAGTGAGAACCCAATCATAAAGACGAACCATGAGTGATTTAGCGTGTGCTTATGATGAAGGTTCCTCTGATCTCTGCGGCGGTAGTTTCAAACTGCGCTTATGGGCGTTTGAAGAGGTAGCCTTATGTAATAGGCATAATCGTTAATGATTACGGGGCCACTACTAAATATTAGGTTTTCTTTATCTCCTTGCAGGAGTCAAACCTATAATATGGGTCAAGGATGGGTATAATCCTATGTAGCGGGTAGACCTGTACATATATCTCAATAATTTGGTGATGTTGCAATATATTTTTACATATTACATTCATAAATAGTCCACTAATGTACCGGTACTAGGTTATGTTATGTTATGTTTTGGGGCAAGAATGTTAAGTGCGGGCGTACCGCCATCCTTGTTTACACTACGCATAGTGCCTAAGTGGCGTCGGACCTTTGCCATCATGTTCCCGTCTATTTTGACTGCCTTTGGATACAATAATATGTTGAGGGGGGGGCAAAGCCCCCCCCCTCACCCCCCCATGACATATTGTCATCATCATATATATTGTCAGCAGGGGGCAAATTACCGAAAAAATCGCCGTCAAAATAAACAGGAACTTACTGCGGCGATCGACCTATGTAAACATGACAACCGTACGCCCAGACACTACATCCTTCCCATATATGGTAAGAGTTATGTTAGCGGGGTTACCGTCCGCTTTGTTTACATAGTCGCACGCTCGTAGTTACATTCGTGTCTAATTTGACTGCTGTTATTTGCCCCTGCTGGTAATATATATGATGATGACATTAAGTCATGGGGGGGCAAAGCCCCTTCAATAATGGGTTGAGGAGGGCTTTGCCCCCCTTCACCCCCCATGACTTATTGTCATCATCATATATATTACCAGCAGGGGCAAATAACAATAGGCCTAGTCAAATTAGACGCATATCTTACAGTATCTTGCAGTAGATCCTCTGGAAAAGAAAGCAAACTAGGCCTGTGTATGCAGCTCAGTACCGGTACCAGTACTTTCACTGCTGCGGATGTTCACGGTGCTGGCGGCGGCGGCAGCAGACGCAACATCATTACTATTCTGTATTTTCGCTTTGTAATCAAACTTCAAATCTTGTCTTCCCCATGCTTTATCAAGATTACTTTCAAACTTCTTTACTGATTCGGAATCGAGTACCCGGTACATACTGGGGCAGTGCGTTCCACTCATTTACCACTCTATCACATAAAGAGTTCTTTGTCTTTTCAAGCCTAGTTCTTTCCTTGTAAATTTTCTTAGAGTGTCCTCTCGTTCTTGTTCCCTCCCGCATCAAGAAGGTTCCTTCACACACTTCTATGATCATACTTTCCTGACACTAGTTTAAAAGTCTCGATCATATCCCCTCTCTTCTTCCTATATGCCAGTGTCGGGAGTCACATTGTCCTCAACCTCTGCTCATAGCCCAGGTTCTTCAAAGTTGGTACCAGCTTGCTAGCTCTCCTCAGCACTTTCTCCACCGCTTCTATATCTTTCACCTTATATGGAGCCCACACCTGGTTCGCACATTCCAGGTGCGGCCTAACCAGCGCTGTACTGTATAGAAATTCCTAAAGATTTCTTCATCCAGTGAGACAAATGTCCTACTTATCAGCCCTACAATTTTATTAGCTTTATTTATCTTCTCCGCTAAATGTTCTGATAAATTTAATTTATTGTCTATCACTACCGTGACTACCCCTATATCCTCTTCTGCACTCACTTCCTCCATTGTTTCATACATACTGTATCCTACCTTGTCTGTCTTAATCCGCATGTACTTGCATTATTTTGGATGAAAAGTCATTAACCAATGTTCAGACAATCCCTTCATGCACTACACATCTCCTTGAAGCAAACCCACGTCTTCCTTACTCCTCACTCTTCTATAGGCCTATAGCTTGGTGTCATCTGCATACAAATATATCTCACTTCCATTTGTTATAACTTCAGGTAAGTCATTAATGAACATAACAAGCAGTAGTGGTCCCAACACAGATCCCTGAGGTACCCCACTTGTAACTTACCTCCACCCCGAGCCTACTCCATTCACCAGTACCCTCTGTCCTCGATCTTTCAGGAAGGCCTCTATCCACTTCACACATTTCTCTCTTATATTATAACTTCTGACCGTCTCTAATAGCCTTTTGTGTGGGACCTTGTCGAAGGCCTTCATAAAATCGTAATACTGTACTGTATACCACGTCTATAACATCCCCATCCTCCAAAATTCGCATCCAATCATCGACCACCTTAATAAGCTGAAGCACCGTCGACCTCCCCGGCAAGAATCCGATCTGTCTCCCACTGAAAAGTTGGTTTGACTTCATATGTTCCATTATTCCTTCTCCGATTACAGTTTCCATTAATTTGCACACTACACTTGTCAAATTGACTGGTCTATAATTTCTTGGGTCATTTCTCTTTCCCTTCTTATATATAGCAGTTATATTTGCCACTTTCCAGTCCATCGGGTTTTCATCATCATCATCATCTCCGACGCCTTGTTTCCCCTGGGAAACTCCCGCTAAAGGATGGCCATGACAGAAACGTCTCCAGGCTACTTTGTCAAGACATGCTTCCTTTGCCCGTGCCACAATGCCCCTTCCACTACGTGGAAGTTTTTCTTCAATATATTTTTCTACTTTCTTTTCCCATACCATAGGTGGTCTTCCACTACTAGCTGTTCCACTCACCTGACTCCCATATATCTTTCTTGGCATTCTGTCTTCATCCATTCTCTGAACATGACCATACCACCTCAAAGTACTTCTCTTTATCCACTCAACCACTCCACAATCAATGCCTAAAGCTTGCTCTTCCATTCCAAAGGACTCATACACTTCCCTATTACTTGTCCCATCTAGCCTATTCACACCAGCTGCCATTCTGAAAAAGCTCATCTCCACAGCTCTCAGTTTGGAGAGGTCCTCGTCACTTGCTGTCCATGTTTCACTTCCATACGAGAGTGTTGGGAGCAGCACACTGTTTCTCAGTGACTTTTTAACTTCCTGACTAACCATTCTTCCTCTGAGAATACTGTCAAGTTCTCCAATCACGTTTCTCCCTTGCATTTTTCTCTCTTTTATCTTACTCTCCATTTTACCATATTTGCATAGTACAGCTCCCAAATACTTGAAGCTTTCAACCTCTTCTAGTACAGTACTTAATTTTTAATTTTTATTTTACAACTTTTCTCATGTTCCTTCTTAATTCTATATTTTGCCTTAAAATCTATCGTTTCATGCATTCTTCTCTCAAACACCATTACCGGTACCTTACATTTCCCTACATTGACCTTTAACTTTCTCTTTTCGCATACCCTGTTAAAGTCTGTGACCACTTTCTGAAGTTCTTCCACATTTTCCGCCAACAGGACTGTATCATCCGCATATAGGCATGTTAAAATCTTCCATGCTCTTCCCTCTGATTCCAGTCTAGCTCCAACTCCCATTGATCCCGCCCTAAATTCTCTAATCTCACTGTCCATGTATATATTGAACAACCAAGCTGACATGACACATCCCTGTCTTACTCCTACATTGACCTCAACACTTTCACTTAACTTATCCCCTACCTTCACATTTGCCATTGCATTCCTATAAAAAGATTTTACTGCCATTAGCAGCTTTCCTCCCGCACCATATACTGTTAACACATCCCACAGACCTTTTCAGTCTACTTTGTCATAGGCTTTTTCTAAATCCATGAATGCTGCATAGAGTTTTCTGTTCTTGGCCAGATACTTCTCTACTAACAAACGCATTGAGGCTATCTGGTCAACGCAGCCACTGCCCTTTCTGAAACCTCCCTGTTCCTCGCCTATTTTGTCATCCGTTATCTTCTGCAGTCTCTCTGTTACTACTCTTGCATATACCTTTCCAGGTATGCTAAGCAAGCCAAGTCCCCTATAACTCTTACACTCCTCTTTACTACCGTACCCTTCCCTTTGTACAAGGGTACTATCACTGCTTTCCTCCAGTCCTCTGGTACACTTTCCTTTTCCCATGCTAATTTACATAACCTATGCATTATGTCAACAGCTTCTTCTCCTTATCTCAGCATCTCACCTGGGATGTTATCTACTCCAGCAGCTTTGCCAATTTTAAGTCTATTGATTGCTTCTTTTACTTCTCTGCTTATCTGGCTTTCAACTACCCTGTTTATTCTACCTCTCTCCATTCCCATGGATGAGATTTTTGCCTTCCCCCTACTCTTTACAGCTAAGCTACTAAAATGGTCTTTCCATACATTCACTACACCATCACCCTCCACTACCTTCCCATTCATGTCCCTCATCCTACCACCTGAGACACTCTCAGTCTTCTTCCCTCTGGCTTCTTTAACAGCTTTGTAGTAGCCTATGCTTTCTTGTCATTCAGAAACTGTTCACTAATCTTTATCCCATATTCCTCATCTGCCTTCCTTTTAGCGTCTTGTATCGTCCTCTTCACTCTTTTTTTCAAATATTTATATTCTTCTTTCCTCGCATCTCTAGTTTCTCTAGGTATATTCTTTTGCAGCATACTCTTTCTCAACTCTTTCTTCTTTTTCACTATTTCTTCTATCTCTTTTCTAAACCATGCGTTACCTTTCTTCTTCCACATTTTAAATGTTCTCTTCCCACATACTTTCTCAGCTGCTTTAGTCATGGAGTCTCTTGTACCTTTCCATACTTCGTCTACAGTATTTCCCAGATCTATCATCACATCCATGTCCTTTATGGTCTCTTTCAGGATATCCTTGTATTTTGTTGCATTACATTCTTCATTTAATTTTCTCACATTTATTCTTTCTACTGTCAGTTTTCTCTCTTTCCTCTCATATTTCCACTCCTTCCTTATCCTCACTTTTGTCAGCACTATACAGTATAGTGATCTGATCCCGTCAGCATACCTCGTACAGCTTTTGAATCTAAAATTCTTCCTTTCAGTCCGGAGTCCATCATGGCGTAGTCAATTAGAGATTTCTGTTCCTGCTCACCTTCACCTCTGTGCCATGTATATCTATGTATGTGACGATGTTAAAAACAATTGTTAGCCAGAAACATTTCTCTCTCCGCACATACTTCTAAAAGGAAGTCACCATTCATATTCCTACCCTCCACACCCCATTTACCCACTATACCTTCTATCTCCTCGTTTCCAACTCTACCATTCATGTCACCTACTAATAGGCCTATTGTAGAGGCACCAAAGGAGACGCAAAAAGTGTGAAAGTTTTCAAGAAAAAAATCAGTGTGTCAAGCTCATTCATTCTTTTAACTTGAAACTCACTTGATATATTACCAAATGGTTATTCTTTTAATGGATGTGTCAATGTTTGATATATTTCAAGTATTTTCCGAGATAAGAGGTCCAATATCAAGTACGTCTTCTTATGACCACCAAACCCTAAGTAGACGCACCCCAGTCCAGTGCAGACGAACGTCTGTTTTTTTGTATTAATATGTGAGTAATTTGATTATTTAGTAGATAATATTTATACCACTTATACTTCTAGCTTAAACTAAAGTAGTTGCATGCTGATAGTGGGCCTACATTGTACATCTATAGAGAAAATAAATTGTGAAAGACTTTGCCCGAATCCTAAGCCATTTTTGGCAACATTTCCAAATAGCTACGAAAACTACATCAACGTGTAGTGAATACCAACCAACATCCGACTCTATATATATTTTGTTTAAAATATCGCGCCGCAGTGAAGTTACAATTGTCGAGAATTGCACATTTGTTGGTAAAAAGCAACCCCGCCACCCTTCCCCTGCCTAGCTAGTTTGCGAGGGAGGGGGGAGGAAAGGAGGGGGAAAATACGCAATAGCGCTTATATCTCTCATATATATCAATATTATATCACCACAAAGCACATGAATGCATATAAGATGCATAGTAACAAAGAAATATGCGAAATAACCCACAAATTACCGATTCGCGAAGTGGGGGAGGAGAGAGAAATAAAGGAGTGTCGATTTCCCTCTCTCCTTCGCCCCCCACTGGCACAACCCTCTACTAAAGGGTTGGCGGGTGCCCAACCCCGAAAAGGGTTGAAATAGGGGAGCTATCCCCCCGCCAAAGGCGGCTTTCTAGGGCCTTTCCTAGCTGATGCTGAGAGGATTGGGTTCTAGTCATGTGGTGATGGGCTGGTCTATCAGAGTGAGAACTGAGCAATCTCTGCCATACCCATAGCTTACTCTGACTGTTCCTTTTACTTATATATTTTCTAGATCTCAAGTGACGGCGTCTCTAACGTGGATTGACCTCCCAATCTACCAAGATTGGAAGCCAAAGCGTCACATTTTTCCCTTGCCCCTCAACTTTCTCTTCATAATTGCTGAGGGACACAGGGCCCTGGGTGGGGCTTTGGTTTCCCGGGCATTTCCGCACCCTCCTCAGCTCCCCGCCATGGAGTGGCTTCGGTCACCCAGGCTTTATTGTGGTCGGCGGGGAGGGTTCTGTGGGGGCGCTCGGTTATGGCCTTGGCCTTGCTCGGGGCCTTGGGGCTGTTCGGCCAGGCAGCTTGGGGAACAACAACAACAACAACAACTAAAGGGTTGTGCCACTGGCCCCACCGCACGGCAGCACGAGTCACTCCAGTGAGGGAGTCAGAGGGACGTCCAAACAAGTAGACCTATGTCTCGTTGATGTTCAGTCACGGTCAATGAAAAAGTGCAATTTGGCCACATTTAGACCCCTGAGTGTGTGAGTGTGTGGGTGTGTGTGTGTTGTGAAGCTGGGTATCGAAAGCTCACACTTAGAGCTACGTGACATAAACAAATTGTACGATTATTTCTGTCATTATTTAGTCTTTATTCGATAGTTCATACACTATTTATTTCTATTTTCAATTTCTGTTAGTTTGTAGTTGTAGTTCATGCACTATTAATTCAATATTCTTGCAAATGAAATAAGATATAATATTATAAATAGGGCAGATAACTTTGATAAATAACACTAAACCAATGGAGACGCACACCACCAGACGCGTCTCTATATGGCCCGCACGTGCGCGTCTCCATTGGGCCTCGAAGTCAAATGAAGGTAGCTCCACCACCATCAAAGGAAACTCGACCATGAATACAGGAGGAGGTGGGACGAGATTGGGGGTTACCATGCATGCGGTTTATGCCCTTCTAAACCCAGTTTGAAAAAATGCGTCTCCATTGGTTTTGGACCATATCATGAACCAATGGGGACGCACCCACTTTCACGAGCACTCGTTCATGCAAGAGTCATGAAACCATGCAGGAGTATAGTTCAAGACATGCTCTTTCCATTTGAAATAAACGAAAAATTATCCGAGTTAGAGAAGTAGGAAAAAAATGAGCTGTGAAAAAATAGCTTTCTTAGGTTTGAGCTAAGAGATACCCTGAAAATCTCATTTTTATTTTTGTTTATTTTTTCTCAAGATAAATGTGTGTCCTATTAGGCTGGTAGTCTTTGAGAACATCACTAATAGCATAAAGTATTGTTTGATGTATTTGTTTTCTTTTCAGGTACAGTACTTTAGTTTTTTGCATGAAGTGCGTCTCTACTGGACAATTCGTCTCCTTTGGTATCTCTACCCTACCTGTGAACACTCTTGTCTTTCTCTTATACATTTATTGACTTTATTCCAAAATTTTCTATTTTCTTCCACACCTTTCCCAGTTTCTTGGTTGACTGGTGCATAGACACATATAAAAGTATACCTATCTATCCCGATCTTGCACTCGCACCATACAATTCTTGAGTCCACGCATCCATAGTTTTTCACACACTTCTTCAACCTTTCTGACAAAATTACTGCTACCCCTTCCTTTTTCTTACGTTTATATCTTGCATCCAATCCAGACCAGACAACCCATCCTTCCCCACCCCACAAATCATGCTCACTCTCACCGTCCCACACTCCAGAACCCAACAGGTGCCTCTCACCCACCCCACATACATCCACACATCCATCCTCGAGTTCTCACATCAAACACTCCCTCTTTCCAAAGTAATTTATGCCATTGGCATTGAAGGCACAGACACGGAGCGCGCTTTCCTTCACCCGAACGACGTTTCCGCCACTTTTCTGCTTTGCAGTATTAAATTATTCCTCAAATAAAATTTTTAAAGGCTCAACTAACATCTCATCTCCTTCTTTGATAATTCTTGGATGTATCCCATCCGGTCCCGGGGACTTACCGTCAACTGGGGCGAATTCTGACGTGGGGCGAATTCGGTCTTTACGTCAATTAAAAGTTAATTAAATTAATAAATAGATAACGAATAAACATATTAGAAATCTGTTTTCACTCGATTGTTCGAAATGCTTTTATCTACCTTTCTTGCTTAAATAGTTTTAAAATGTATAATGTGATATGTACCGATTACAAATAAAAAAACTAAAATAAAAAAATTAATAAAAAATCGTAACATCGGCAAACTTTCTTTGGCAGACATGTTGATGAGTAGATCCAGGAAAGTCTACGGTGCCAAGATGTAATTACAGTACTGTAGTGTGAAAGTACAAATTAATTAATTGGCATTATCTTGTACAGTACGGTACCGTAAAGTGGGGTAACTTCGTACTGCGGTGATAACTTCGGACATCGGCGATAATAAGTACAGTAATTAGACATTGTCATTATATAATGGAAACGCTTTTTATTGTTTTTTTTTGTGGGGTCCGTTTAGAGAAATGGCAAAGGAAGACATGTAAAAGTCCTAGGAAACTGACGAGTACTGTATATGTACACTAAAAAAATATTATATACAGTATATATATGACGAAAATATGTAAATTTTTCGCTACCCTGCCAAACTTCTATCGCCCTGAAGAAATTTGTTTGTATGCATGATGTTGTGACTGATATCATTTTGTAGTAACATTACCAGAGACAACATCCACCAAAGGAAATTTGTTACACTTGTATGACGCTCTAGCTAGAACACTATCATTTAGCCGATTGTTTAAAAAAAAAAAAATTGCTAACTTTGGACATGGAACAAAACAATCGTTTGTTATTATTTACCCTATGAAAATCATTCATAATACTTGTCCATCATTAACATGGTGGTAAAAGATCAAATAATCATTCTCTGAGCCCAAAAACCCATAAAAATATTATAATATGCTAACCGATTTATGTATTTCGGATAATTCTGGATATATAATATATATAAATTAGGAGAGGCATATATCTTGTCCAATTTTTTTTGTTATCTGCCGAAAGAAACACCAACAAATACGTTATACCTATAAAAATGCTCAAATTCATAAAAGTGTATATGCAGTGATAGTAGTATACATACCTATATATTTTCACTAGGCCTAGTTAATTTTCGAGTTATTGATTAGACAGCATTGGTTATTTTTCCTGCTCAATATTTTCTAAGAGTGAGCTCAATGCCTAACTGGAGAGAGGTGAACATAACAGCTATATTTAAGAAGGGAAAGAGAAATGACCCAGGGAATTATAGACCAGCCAGTTTGACAAGTGTTGTGTGTAAACTAATGGAAACGGTAATTAGAGAAGGAATAATGGATCATATGAAGTCAAACCAACTTTTCAGTGGGAGACAGTTCGGATTCTTGCCGGGGAGGTCGACGGTACTACAGCTAATTAAGGTGGTAGATGATTGGATGCAAATTCTAGAAGATGGTGATGTAATAGACGTGGTATATTGCAATTTTATGAAGGCCTTCGATAAGGTCCCACATAAAAGGTTAATAGAGAAAGTTAGAAGCTATAATATAGGGGAGAAATGTGTGAAATGGATAGAAGCCTTCCTGAAAGATCGGAGACAGAGGGTACTGGTGAATGGAATAGGCTCGGGGTGTAGGGAAATTACAAGTGGGGTACCTCAGGGATCTGTGTTGGGACCACTGCTGTTCGTTATATTTATCAACGACTTACCTGAAGTTATAACTACTGGAAGTGAGGTATACCTGTATGCGGATGACACTAAGCTGTATAGAAGAGTGAGGAGTAAGGAAGATATGGGTTTGCTTCAAGGAGATGTAGAGGGCATGAAGGGATGGTCTGAGCATTGGTTAATGCCTTTTCATCCAAAAAAATGCAAGTACATGCGGATTGGGACCAGCAAGATAGACAAGGTAGGATACAGTATGTATGAAGCGATGGAGGAAGTGAATGCAGAAAAGGATATAGGAGTAGTGATAGACAATAAGTTAAATTTCTCAGAACATTTATCGGAAAAGATAAACAAAGCCAATAGAATTGTAGGGCTGATAAGGAGGACATTTGTGTCACTTGACGAAGAAATCTTCAGGAATCTCTATACAGCGCTGGTTAGGCCGCACCTGGAATATGCGAACCAGGTGTGGGCTCCATATATGGTAAAGGATATAGAAGCAGTGGAGAAAGTGCAGAGGAGAGCTAGCAAGCTGGTACCAACGTTGAAGAACGCGGGCTATGAGCAGAGGTTGAGGACACTGGGGCTTCCGACACTGGCATATAGGAGAAAGAGAGGGGATATGATAGAGACTTTTAAGATAGTGTCAGGAAAGTACGATGAGGATGTGTGTGAAGGTATCTTCTTGATGCGGGAGGGAACAAGAACGAGAGGACACTCCAAGAAAATTTACAAAGAAAGAAATAGGCTTGAGAAGGCAAATTTTCCAGGTTATCAACTGCTCCAAAATTTCAGACCTAAAGGAGGTGTATGTTGTTTCGCAAAATCTGAAATTGCCCTGGAGGAGGTTACTGGTTTCAATTGTCCCTATTTTGATTATTCTATATACAAATTAATTTCTGCTGGTAAATTTAAATACATATGTTGCATCTACCGTTCCCCAAATACTCCTCCAGAGCAAAGTCTTTTTGATTCTCTGTCCTCACAACTCAGTGTCCTCAACTTAAATACTTCTTCGGAAATCACTGTGTTGGGTGATTTTAATGTCCATAATGTTGAATGGCTCACTCATTCAGCCAGGACTGATGATGCTGGTCTTGAATGTGAGCTATTTGCAGACTCATTTAATCTCACTCAACTAGTCAACCAACCCACCCGTGTACCAGATAATCCTAATCATAATTCCCACCTACTGGACTTATTTTTAACAACCAATTCAGAAAATTATGATGTTACAGTGAGGTCCCCGCTTGGATCTTCTGATCACTGTCTGATACAGGCCACCTGTCTATCACCTACCACACCTTCCCACTCTGAACCTGTTTTGGTGACTAAATGGCATTACGATAGGGCAGACTGGGAGGGTCTTCAAGGTTTCTTTATTGATATTCCCTGGACCTCTTTCTTTTCTAATGATGCAAACTCCACCTTGAGCCACATACAAGAGTTTGTAAAAATTGGAATGGAAACTTATATTCCTCATCAAAAGTACAGTAAAAGATCTAATTCACCTAAATGGTTTGACCATAATTGTGCTAGAGTAACTGAACAAAAAGCAATAGCCTACAATGCATACACAAGATCAAAAACACATGAAGCCTTTAATTACTTTAGAAACATCAGAAATCATGCCAAAACTGTATTAAACCTAACTAAATCAAACTTTTTCCACAAGCAGGCAAATAAACTTCTAAATAATCCAAATGATAACAAAATATTTTGGTCTACTCTTAACTCATTCAAATCCAACTTCACTACTGCTTCATCCATTCCACCATTAAAATCTCCGACTGGCAATCTTGTAAGTGACCCACGAGGTAAAGCTAACCTTCTTGCGGATATTTTCTCCACCAACTCAACCTTAGATGAAATAAATCAAGATGTCCCTGTACTTAATTTTAATTCGCCTGAAATTCCCTCACTTAAGATCCACACCAGACATGTCAAAACTATTTTGCAGAATCTCTCAGTAGATAAGGCTCCTGGTCCAGATGAAATTCCTCCAATAGTACTTAAGAATTGCTCCTTGGTGCTCGCTCCTGTATTGGCAAAATTTTTCCGTCTGTGTACTCATACCTCATGCTTCCCAGTACCCTGGAAAGAAGCAAACATCCATCCAGTTCCTAAAAAAGGTGCCTCTTCAGATCCATCAAACTACAGACCAATAGCTATAACTTCCACTCCTGGTAAAGTCTTTGAAATTATATTAAATAATCACATAATAAAGCATCTTGAGAATAATAAATTAATCAGTGATAGGCAATATGGTTTTAGACGATGTCGATCAACTGCAGACATTCTTTGCCTTCTTACGCATCAAATCAACCAAGCTACAGACCAACATGGTGAAACACATACAATAGCACTGGATATATCAAAGGCATTTGATAGAGTCTGGCATCAATCCTTATTGTCGAAGATGTCACACTACGGCCTTGCATCATTAGTTCCACTAATTTCTTCTTATCTTCATAACAGAAAAATATGTGTAATGGTAGATGGCCTTTATTCTCAATTTCACTCAATAAATGCTGGTGTTCCCCAGGGATCAGTTTTGGCCCCAATTCTGTTCCTCATTCATATCAATGATCTCATATCTACCACTCATAATCCAATACATTCCTACGCAGATGACTCAACACTCCACAGTTCCTTCACATTTACCAATTCTTTCACCCAACCCGATCTTATAAATTCAAAAATAATCACTGCAATTTCTCTGAACCAGGACCTTTCTAGAATTAATGAATGGGGACAAAAGAATCTAGTTTCCTTTAATGCACAGAAAACCAAGTACATTCAATTTTCTAACCGACAGAATCTCACTGACTCCCATATATTTTTTAATGATGTAAATATTCCCACTTCCCCTAGTATTGACATTCTCGGTGTAACATTAACTACTAACTTGAGCTGGACACATTATGTTAGAAGCATTGCTAAGAATGCCTCTAAAAAACTGGGACTCCTGTACAGAGTTCGAGAATTCTTCACTGACGAGCAGTTGGCCGTAATATATAAAAGTCATGTGCGTTCTCAGATGGATTACTGTTCACCTCTGTGGGGTGGAAGTGGAGTGGTTGCATTGAGGCAGTTGGACAAAATTCAAAATAAAGCTATTAGATTAATAAATAACCCTGCAATCACACAGGACCTTCCTACATTATCCATACGAAGAAACGTTGCATCCCTTGCATTATTCTACAGATATTTTCACAGCAATTGTTCCGAGGAACTTGCTTCAATTGTGCCGCCTCTCCACATCTTTCCCCGTAGAACTAGGGCAGCTGAGAGCGCCCATGAATTTACACTTTCTCCTCCACAATGCAGAACTTCTGCTTATGAGAATTCATTTATCCCCAGAGCTACTACTCTTTGGAATTCACTTCCCTCGAATTGCTTTCCACAAACTTACAATCTACAAATGTTTATATCCAGTTGTTACAAAAAATTTATGAATGGAGGATGCCTTTAGGCACATGGACCTTTTTGTTTTATCTGTGTTTTTCCTTTCTCCGTTCATTGTCTCTTTAAAAAAAAAAAAATCATTTTGTGATAGAGTGGTAAATGAGTGGAACGCACTGCCCCAGTATGTAGTCGATTCCGAATCAATAAGGGAGTTTGAAAGTAATCATGATAAAGCATGGAGAAGACAAGATTTGAAGTTTGATTATAAAACAAAAAATACAGAATAGTAAAAAATTTGCGTCTGCTACCGCCGCCGCCAACACCGTGAACGACCGCAGCAGTGCAAGTACTGGTACTGAGCTGGATACACAGGCATAGTTTGCCTTTTTCCAGAGGATCTACTGTAAGAAACTGTAAGAAACTGTAAGAGAACAGATCCAAACAGAATATATGTTAAACATCGTATATATCCCCCTCCTATACTGATTATACAGGCCTAAAAGTATTGACTGTGCATTTTCCACTATAACATCGGACAGGAATAAGCAGCAATAATAAAATATTCATATAAAATAGTAGGAGCCGAAAAATGAATGAAATAAGGCCACGAACGTTGGTCCGAAGTTCTCCTCCGTTTGTCCGAAGTTATTTCAGCTTTCTTGGCAATCATTTTCCATAAGAAATCACCGTATGTCCGAAGTTACCCATACATGTCCGAAGTTATCAACTTTTCAAGCAAACTTCGGACATCATTTAGGATAAGGATAGCTCTCTTATTATGGGGGATAATTTTAGGAGGCTTCCTGGATTACGGCGCACTATCACCATACATCACTTGACCTAGTTAAATCTCTATAATGTGTTTACACTCGGGAGCAATTGTTAAAAAAACTCGAAAAATTTCCGAAGTTACCCCATTTTACGGTACTGTACTGTATATTATTCCCGTAATTTGGTAGGCCTATTAACCCTTGTCTAGCGGGGTCTTTTGGGCTCATTTGGGCATATTCAGGCCCTCCTGCATGATAAATCAAGCATCTGCATGAAAAGAAATTATTTAGCAAAAAAATAGGCATTAAAAGCTTCAAAATGAGACCAGAACGAGCTACGTAGCACTCGTGGTTCTCTTGCAGTGGTGCCACGAACATGGAAGTTTAGCATATATCGGTATATTTTTCCCAGCTATGCTCACTACTGGCTACACTGCCGGCCTCTCGAGAACACAGGGAACATGAGTTAATGGGCGGCGGTAAGCCCTGGGAGTCGGCTGTCTGGCCCGCTGCTCTCCCGGCCATTTGCACTCGATTTTAACCCTTTAAAAGCCTTAATTATGCTCCTAACTTATGCTCCTAACTTGCTTCAAATTGGTGTACGACTTAAGTTGAACGCCGCTCTTTAAGGGTTAAATTATTATTTTTTAAATTTCCGTAAAAATGGGGCGAATTCGGACATGATGAAAATTAATTAATTAAATAATATTATTTAATCTAACTTTAGCTATAACCTGTCAGATTCGGATATTGAGTGTAATTGGGTTTATAGTTGTCATTACATGTGGTGTTTCTGAGTTATGTCACAATAATCCTTACTTTTACATTATTAGGGTCATACTGCTACGCAGAGTATGGTCAATAAATCCAGATACAGTATGCCCGAAATTGCCCCAAAAGTGTGGTATCATACGATATGGTATTTATGGTCTTTACATTTTCAGGGAGTGTGATAAGACCCTTTTAACCCTTTAGCTTCGGCTATTTAGGGCATATTCAGGCACTGCTGAATGATAAATCAAGCATCTGCATTAAATGAAGTGTATTCTGGCGAAAACTAGACGAAAATAGCTTCAAAATGACACCATAACGGACCCTGTACGTGGTCTGGTTCACCCGCAGTGGTCCCAGTGAAACGCGGGAACCCCGCTATTATGTAACACTCACTCGCTTGGCTACACTGGTGAGAGAGACAGAGAGAGACCCGCGTGAGACACAGCCTAGCTCAGTGAGCCGCTCGGTGCTCTGAGGGTCGGAGGTGGGCCCTTCACGCTCCCGCCCACCGACACTCAATTTTTATGTTTTTTACAGGCTTTTAAAGCCTGGAAATTGCTGTAACTTGCCAAAACATTCCAGAACATCACCCGCAGCGAAAGGGTTAAAATGTTCAATGATGTCCGAATTGACCCCTGAAAGGTCCGAATCTATACTGGGATCACTGGTTAGTCCTATGAATATATTTTAAATCCATGTCCGAATTCAGTCTAGGTGTCCCAAAATAGCCCCAAATTGTGTCCGAATTCGGACACCTTTATTACATTTATAATAAATATATGCAATGTATTTTAATTTGTTTAATGCTATGATTGTATACCCCAATGTACCAGCTACACATACAATACTTAACCCTTTCGCTGCGGGTGACGTTCTGGAATGTTTTGGCAAGTTACAGCAATTTCCAGGCTTTAAAAACCTGTAAAAAACGTAAGAATCGAGTGTCAGTGGGTGGGAGCGTGAGGGGCCCACCTCCAACCCTCAGAGCACCGAGCGGCTCACTGAGCTAGGCTGTCTCTCGGGCGAGTCTCTCTTGGTCTCTCTCACCAGTGTAGCCAAGCGAGCGAGTGTTACATAATAGCGGGGTTCCCATGTTTCACTGGGGCCACTGCGGGTGAACCAGACCACGTACACGGTCCGTTCTGGTGTCATTTTGAAGCTATTTTCGCCTAGTTTTCGGCAGAATACACTTCATTTAATGCAGATGCTTGATTTATCATTCAGGAGTGCCTGAATATGCCCTAAATAGCCCAAACATAGCCGCAGCCAAAGGGTTAAGATCTTACATTGAGATAAAAACAAGACTACATGCTACGGAAATATGCAAAAATAATCCGAATTCGCCTCAGTTGACGGTACTTCTATTCATCTTTATTATAGCACTCCTTATTTTAGCCTGGGAGAACTCTATCAGTTCCAGTGCTGGTGCCTGTTTGATGGGAATACTGGGCACCTCTTCATCCAACTCCACTGTAAATACCTCTCCAAAATATCTCCCTAGCACCTCTGCCTTCTCTTTGTCAGTGTCTGGTCTAGTCATGTCATCCGAGTCTCCTAACAGTTCTGGGGTACCCACTCTTCTTGTCAACTTTTCTTGAATATACAGTACTTCCAGAATATTTTTGGATTCTCTTTCACATTTCTTGCAATTTCTCTTTCTCTCTCCTTGTCTCCCACTTTATTTTATTGTTTATTTGTCTGCGTTCCAAATCCACTTCTTGAATTTCTATATTAGACCCATTATTTTTTTTTAACAATTTTAGTCTTGCCCATAAACGTTTCTTTCTTCTTATCAATGTCCAAAGTTTTCTGTTCATTGGTATTTCTGGGTTGTTCTTTTCCTCAATTTTGTTTTATCCTTATATTTTCCAATGTCCAAACGCCGTCTCAGTAACTCATAATCTGCTCTATCATACATGTATATTTTTGTGCTTCTTTTATCCCTCTCTGTTTTAATATTGCAATTAAAACTTATAGAAGAGTATAAGAGTACAAATGTAGGCCTAATTGCGAGCGTGCGACTATGTAAACAAAGCGGACGGTACGCCCGCTAACACAGCTCTTACCAAATAGCCTATACTATATAGTGCAAATCCCCCATAATAATAATACTTGTAGCGCCACACTAGCAGATTCGGTAGGATGTAGTATTCGGGCGTATCGCCCGCCTTGTTTACACTACTCGCATGCTCGCGATCACGTTCCCGTCTATTTTGACTACCGTGGGATACAATAATAGGTTGAGGGTGCCTCACCCCCCCCCCCATAACTTATTGTCAGCATCATATATATTGCCAGCAGGGTGCAAATAACAAAACAAAAAAATAAAAATAGACGGGAACGTAACTGCGAGCACATGACTTAAGTAAACATGATGACCGTACGCCTTCCCGCGGATTCTAGTTTCCAATATTATTGCCACTAAAAGTGCCTGTGTGACATTGGTCTTATGTTTGGTAATATCATTAAAAAAATAAATTAGTTTTATCTCTCTATTGCGGACACCGTGATCCCCGAAGGGGTGGGCGTGAACGAAACGCCCCCATGCACCTTTGTCCCCAGTCAGTCGACGTCCCTCCTCCCATCCAGCACCGATTTCATGCACATACTTCTTAACTCCATCCTTCCACCTCTCACTTGGTCTACTTCTCTCGCTTCGCATACGTTCCACATGGCCGAACCATCTCAAGGTGTTCCTTTTCACACTTTCCAGCACATCTACATCCACACCACACCTCTCTCGTACTTCCTCATTCGTCTGTCTATTCCTCCATGTAACTCCGCACACACTTCTCAAGTAACATATTTCCACCCCTCTCATTCTTGGTTTGAGTCTCTTCACCAACGTCCATGCTTCGCTCCCGTAAGTCAATGTCGGGATTACCACACTGTCATGAAAGGACTTCTTTACTGTACTTCCATGCTGACCACTCTATTTCTTGTTACTGCTTTCAGCGTTCCTACAACCCTCTTCCCCTGTTGCATCCTCTCCCGCACTTCTCATCCATACTCCCATCTTTACTCAACACACTGCCCAAATACTTAAATGAGCTGACATTCTCCATAGCCTGACCGTTCAACCTCGCCTCACACTCTGTGGCTGCACCCCTTTTATAGACCATAACCTTGCTCTTCCCTGCATTTACCTTCAGATTCTGTTTTTCACACACTTATTCAAAACAGACCCTGCTCATCAGAACTGTATCATCGACAAACAGCAGTACAAGCAACTTCCACTCATTTCCTTCCCTTATCAGCGGTGCACCAACATCCACTGCTTTTCCTTGTATTTCTTTCATGACTCCATCCATATACAGTATATATATACAGTATATAGAACAACCATGGGTACATCACACACCCTTGCTTTAACGCAACATTCAGATAAAAGAACTCGCTTTGTTCATCCTCCAAACGCACCGACACCTTTGCACCCTCAGGTGGTGGAGTGGTCTTGCCACTGGCCTGGTAATCCAAAGGTCCCGGGTTCAAATCCCGATGTATCAATGGGAAGATATTATTGGGATGGAATTTGTGCTGTACCTAGTATCAGTGCATTACCACAAGCCCACCGAAACGTCAATAAAATACCCTCATTGTTCCCTGATTAAATAGCACTGTATGAATATTCCCATATTCAAAATATGCTATAGGGGTGCAATGCCTGGTGAGTTATTTGCTCAACAGGTGGCGTTGTGTGTGTGTAAGTGTGGGAGTCCGAGTGTAGGGAGTGAGACAGTGAAGCACGGGAACGAGGTGGCTTCAGAGATGGGGTCGTTTCGGGCCATGAGTGAGCACCGTGCCTCATGTGAAGGCAAGATGGCAGGTGCTCGTTGTACTCGACGTGCTTCACATGTCTCACTCCCTAGACTGGAACAAGACCTCACAGGCTTCACTGTTCATTGTAAAGCGGTGAATGTTAAGGCTCTCAGCCTATGCCCGAGAGGAAGTAAGTTGGAATATAGAAAAAAAAAAAAAAAAAAAAAAAAAAAAAAAAAAACATGCTCTTCACTGCTTTCAGCACCTTGCCATCTACTCCGTATATTCACAGTACTTTCCACATACTTTCTCTATCAACTTTGTCATAGGCCTTCTCCAAGTCCATGAAGGCAGCTTACAAATTTTGTAATGGAGGGATAGACAGACTAATGAGGAAGTAAGAAGGAGGTGTGGTGTGGAGGTAGATGTGCTGGAAAGTGTGAAAAGGAACAACTTGAGATGGTTCGGCCATATGGAACGTATGGAAAGCGAGAGAATGACTAAGAGGGTGTACGAGAGCGAGGTGGAGGGACAGAGAGGGAGAGGTAGACCGAATATGAGGTGGAAGGATGGGGTGAGGAACTACATGAACGAAGGCAGTGCTGGTTGGGGTGAGGGGCGTCGACTGACTGGGGACAGAGGTGCATGGGGGCGGTTCGTTCGTGGTCACCCCTTCGGGGATCACGGCGTCAGGCAATAGATAGATAGATAGACAAATTTTGTTGCTTCTCCAGATATTTCTCCACAACACTTTTCAGGGCAAAAATCTGAGGGATGGATGTAGATTCCGGACCTACGGTCGTCATTGTTTACATGGGGCGACCGCCGCGGTTAAATTTGTGTCTATTTTGACGGCGATTTTTTTCGGTTATTTGCCCACTGCTGGCAATATATATGATGATGACAATATGTCATGGGGGGGGTGAGGGGGGTCAAAGCCCCCCCCCCCTCCTCAACATATTATTGTATGCAATGGCATTCAAAATAGACGGGAACATGATTGCAAACGTCCGACAACCCCCCCCCCCCCCCGCCGCCGCCGCCACCGCCATCATGTTTACATTTGTCGATCGCCGTGGTTAAGTTCGCGTCTGTTTTGACGGCGATTTTTTTCAGTTATTGCCCCCAGCTGGCAATATATACTGTATGATGATGACAATATGTCATGGGGGGGTGAGGGGGGGCAAAGCCCTCCCCTCAACATATTATTGTATCCAAAGGCAGTCAAAATAGACGGGAACATGATAGCATGTTTCCGGCGGCGTCCCGACGCCGGTCCGCGTAGTGTACACAAGGCTGGCGGTACGCCCGAACTCTACAGTCTACCCAAATCTGATATACACATCCTCTTCCCTTCCTAAACCCGCCCAGCTGCTCGTCACCTACCCATTTCTCCGTTCTCGCTCTCACTCTCGATCACTACCCTACTGCACACCTTCCCTACTACGCTTAGCAGACATATTCCCCGGTGGTTACCACACACTCCTCTTTCCCCTTTTCCCTTATACAGTACAGGGGAACTATTATGCCTGTCTTCCAGTCATCAGGTGCACTTCTCTTCTCCCATGCTAGTTTACACATTTTCCATACCCATTCGATCATTATCTCACCACCATACCTCAGCATTACCCCACACACTCCATCTATTCCTGATGCTTTCCCCATTTTCACTCTTTTCTGGCTTCACACACTTCTGACCTCCTGATCCTCACCTCCTCCTCCACGTATTCTCATCTTCTCCCTCCCATACCCTAGCCAACTACAGTATGTTTGCTGGCGTGTTTTTTGTAGCTACGTACTCTTAATACTATACTTTACTGTAATTAATGCAGTTTTTAATGCTGTACAATCCCTTCATTCACAGGGCTAGGGCGTAACCTTCTTGCAGGTACAAAGCTCGGTCCCGTTTAAAGCGAGTTCAAACAGTGTGAATTTCGATTAGTGCGAACAATGAAAATATTAAACACAAAATTATCAATCAATGCGAATACGATCTGTTATTGCGATTCGGGTGGCAATATGGGTTAAATCCGGGGAGTTTTCTATTAGTGCGGCCAAAATTTGTACAGTGCAATAAATTTCCCGCCTGACTCGTGGCATCACTGGTGTTCGAGCAGCTTGGGCATGGAGGGAGGCTGGTCAGTCAGATTTTTGTTTACCCCATACTGTGTGCCGCTATCTTGCATTCTCGGGTTTGTGATTGTATCAAGTGTAGAATTTAATGTAAGGAAAAGTGTAATTTACCATTGATATGCTATATTAATCATTAATATTTGTTCTTGGTATGTTTGTGTCTGTATGAAAAACGATATAAGGAAAGATGTGTGTGCTATATGGAGGACCGATCGACCAATTACGTTTTTCCCCATAGGATATGTTGTTCACATAGTGCGAATTCGGCAAAACCTAATAAAAAAATACGGGTTTTGACAACCCGTAGGGAAGGAAGGAAAACCTTCTATTTAGGAGTGGTTCCGTAGTCAATGACGAAGAGCCTATACAGTACTATATATAGGCTGAGATTCCGGGACCCGTTCGGGATTCCCCGGAGTTCTTATCACAACCGTTGCGTATATAGCATAATAAACAATCCTTGGTTAATACCCATTAAATCTTACCAAGGGCTCGTCATTGAAAATAAATACCACTAGAAATAAGAATTTAAAGAAGAATCTATCATTTCGAACCTCCCGGTGCCTCTGCCCTCCAGCTATGCTGTCGTCGTGCTTCCCTTGCACGTGATGCCAGATTTTCTAACGTGTTTATCTGCCTCAAATGTTATATCAAGTTGGGCATGTGCATGGGAAGGGGAAGGTGGGAGGGAACCTTTGCGTCATTGACTACGGAACCACTCCTAAATTGGGAGGTTTAACGACCCTCCCAATACCAAATGAGGTAAACCTCCTATTTGGTCGTAGCCTCGGAGTATCCAACGTAGAGCTATATACTTATCGTATAATTTTGCTCCGCTCTAGAGCGGGCAATTATCGAAATCACTAGCGCGATAAAACGATAACATCTAGAGTAGCACCTTACTCTCTCTACTAGGTACGTTGTACATACTTAGGAGGCCACTATTTGAAAAGGAAAATAAGAAAATATTGATGAGAAAGAAGAGAAAATTACATGATTTTAGGCCATCCTATCTGGCTCCTTCAGCCGTCTTGACGGATCCACCCCACTACCCGACAGGGTTCATTGGGCATTCCCGGTATCAAGTTACAAGAGACAAGATTTGATGGGCAGGGGTACGGCGCGAGGGCGGGATACTATGACGTTGGATACTCCGAGGCTACGACCAAATAGGAGGGTCGTTAAACCTCCCAATTTAGTAGTAGCCTCTACATTCCAACGTAGAGCTAGAGTACCAAGTTGGAGGCGGACATACAAGCTGAAAACACAAACTGTAGCCCTTAGGAAATATCAGGACCACGGAAAGACTGACTTAACCCTCTCACCACGGAAGGGCTCTTGAACGCCCATAAAAAAGCATATAACAGGTACCCGGATGGTCTCTTGAACGCCCAGTGGTTGAAAGCCTGTGAGCTTCGTGTGCGAGGCGTCGGTCCGACGCATGTAAACAACAGCCGGCTGGACCGTCGCCCCGCATCTCCGGCCACAAGAAGGAGAGCGTCGCTTGTTCGTGTGTGCCTGTATGTTGTTGTTAAGTATCGAAAAGTGGTGTAAAGTGGCTGTTTTGGCCATAAAGTTATCTCCAATGAAATCATCATCACAGCTCAACCAGTTGACTTAGAGAGCTCTACTTAATGCCATTCTACAGGTAAATAACACAGCTACGCTTGGGGATGCGCGTGAATGCGGGAAGCAGTCTGATTAACGAATATACGGTAGCCTAGCCTAGACGTTTTTCGGCCAAAACACCCGGGTTTCGAGGAATATATATATAATACATAGCCGGGGCTGGAGGGTTAAACAAGAGAGTTTATAGAAAGAGTGTACTGACAGGCGCATATCAAGAGAGGTCAAGTACAGTCAAGTCTTATGCCATGGGATAACTAACCTAAGACAAAGAATGCTGCATTTCATCATAAAATATGAAGTCCAGGATGCTCTCCCCCCCCCCCCCTCCTTCCGGACGAAGGCAGGAAGACCCAGAATGGAACGAGTAAATACTGACATACGTCGAAGAGGAGGACCGTACAGGGGGCGACGAGAAAAGACATGAGCATACACAGTGACCAGCACTGAAAGCCATGAGAAAAGTTCAGTGGTATGAGGCCAAGACCTACCAACAGAACGTAGGATACTTTAAGACGAGAAAATACATCAAAATCTTAACCTAGTTATTAATCCTTTAACTTAGGTGCAAGTATGGGTATAGTGCAATAGCCCCCCCCCCCCCCTTCCCCCAATAAAAGAAGAACAAGAAGGGAGAAGGATAAGAGACAGAAGGAACGCTGCAGGTAGACCCTGAGTGAACCTGCTGGCCCAACGTACGACAAGGACGTCCCGGCCTGCCTGTGGACATGGCCAGAGAGGAGGAGACAAACGTGGTGGGCGAAGACCAAAGCCCCGTGTCGGCAACGTTCGGTCGAGAAAGATTATGGAAAATCTGAACGTAGCAGCGTACGAACGGACAACATGAGCTGCGTCCAGAACGTAAGGGTGACCGGCCCGAAACTACCGACACAGGCGAAGTCCCACAGCACGTCGACCTAGTCTCCTACAGGTCGTAGGCGCCACCCGTAAAGGCAACCCCGACACTGGCCTGGTCGAGTACACATACGGATGCAGGGTTCGAACCGGGCATAACGGATGATGAACCCTACCATGTTGGAAAGCTGGTACAGGAAAAGCATAAAAACGGGAGTGTCGCGTACGGTTGTAGCAACCAAACGAACAGACGGAGCCAAAATAACCGACTCAAGGACGGGAGAACGATGTAAGGAATGTCGGTCCCTAGACCTGGCAGTCATCGCCGGGGACTCCTGCACCCGTCGCCAAAGCCATAAAGAACAATGTCATGTCACGGAAGTTTTCAGGCGTGGGGTAATGAGCGTAAGAGGCAGACGAGAGCAGTTGGAGAGCCTCCGCCAGAAACCACGGAGGAGGAAGTTGACGTGGCGTCGGACGAAGCATAAAGCAGGATCGCAAAAAGAACCCAAGTCCTAGGGAGGAACGACCAACCCCGTGAAAGTCTCAAACGGTACCCGAATGGCCGACAGGCGGTTCGGAAGAGTGGTGCAGATGTTGGGACGCTTCACAATATGAACCAATGGAGGTAGTGAAACACGAACGCCACCGACGGTCGCGTCCGTGATGGGTAGGGATCCAAGAAGGAAAACCGCATCAGTGAGATCCGTAAGTCTGCCATGTAAAATGAATCCAGGGGAGAGGATTTGACAGACAAAGATCGACTAAACTTAGGCATCCACCCTGCCTCACAACATCTACGATGTGAAGGCGAACGAGGTCGCTAGGACACCAATCGATACCAAGAGGAAATCGGAGATCGCTAGGGGAACTGGACTCGGGTACCACCGCTCCAGCCGATCAGACCAGGCTTGGGCCGGCCAGATGGGCGCGACATCCAAACGAAGCACTGGTACCCTCTCAGCCTGTGGAGGACGTTGCACATCAAAAAGGGCGGCGGTTGGAGGAACACACATAAACCGACCGCCACCTGCGCCAGTCCTAGCTGAACGCGACCGGGACCTCCGCCGGAGGAGTAATCCAGCGGTACAGGAACACAGGCAACCCGGTCGCCTCACATGAGGCGAACCAGGCCACCTGTGGAACACTCCAGGAGGCCGCTAGGTCGTCGAACACGGTGTGTTGGGAATACCATACCACCCGGGCGCTCTGTCCTTTCGACAGAGCATCCGCCCATAGGGCGGCAGGCCCGGGCAGGGAGGTTGCACGCAGTGTGACGGGCTCCCGAGCCACATGTATGGCATGAACCGGACGGAGGAGGCGGGAATCGTCGGCGATATGGGGAAGGAGAGCGACGTCACACCGTCGTTTCGGCGTCCTCGGAAACCGCGAGGACGCCCGAACGAGGCACAGGAGGAAAGGCGGCCCGGCGCCACAGAGACAGCAGAGGTAAGGGTGCGTACCCTTCCGTCGTACGAAGTGTGGAATCCAATGGAAGTGGTCCCTGACATAGAGAGCAATTCCCGACTACATAGTGCAGAGGCGAGACCTCGCCCCATCCGTGTCCGGGTAAGGAGGACGAGACACAAAGGACAATATCCACGAGCCACGATCTATACCTCCGAGGGTGAAAACCATCGCGGCTGTAGCATGAGAGAAGGGGAGGACACTCCCTACGTCCAACGGGCATGGCAGGACGGACACACCCATGGTGTGCGCAGGAAGGAAGTGATATCCTCCTCGCAATCGGAAAGGAAAAAGATACTGCCGTCCCATGGAGGAAGCCCAGGAATCGTGTGTAAGCACAATAATGTGAAAAACCGGTAAAACCGTGACAGGAGAATACCCCCTTCCCTTGTGTAGGAAGGAAAGGACGAAAAAGGGGGACCCTTCGAACGGAGCGCTATACAGGAGGATAATTCATGGGTGCACAAATACTGGAAGAAAACTCCCGAAAATTAACAGGCACAAGGGCCGAAGGACGCACAAAAGTGCTCCCTACACCTCGAAAATGGAGTACCTTTCATGAAAGCGAGTATCCCCCCCCCCCCCCCCTGTGCGAGGCGAGGGGTGAAGAGTGACCCCCCATGCGGAGGGTCAGGGAGAGACCAGGCGAACCAGCAAGAGCAAAAACCCCGGTCAGAAAAGACCAAGGGGCAGGTGCAAAACCCCAGAAGGAAGGCATGAAAGCCTAATAATGGAAGAGGATAATAAGAATACCCAAAGGGTGAAGGCACTGAAGAGGAGAAGACGCCTCTTCCCCACTCTACCATCAGAGGAGAGTGGGAGCACAGTCAGATAAAAAGGAGAAGTCCGTGAACCACTGCAACTGAGTCCCTATCCAGAGGTAAAGTAAAGCACCCTAGCACCGACCCAGAGTGGAGTGGTCCAGAATGGTCCCCTCCGCTCCGGGGCGGAAATCCGCTCTGGAGCGGAATGTAGGAGGAAGGGCCCTCGCCGCCCTGGAGCGGAATGGAAGCTGCGCACCAGAGCGGAGAGCGTTGCACGCTGCAGGAGCGGCCCAGGAGGCCGAGGGAGGCAATGGAGCGAGATGGTGCCAGTAGGAAGATGAATGACCTAGCCTAGGGAGGCAAGGGAGCGAGACGGAGCCAGTAGTAAGATGAATGACTGCAAACAGTAGGAAGATGAATGACTGCAACGGAGGGCCCATCCAGAGGCAAGGCAAAGGCCACCGAGAACCGACCCAGAGTGGAGGGGGCCCGAACGGCCCGCTCCGCTCTGGGGCGGCAATCCCGCTCTGGAGCAGAAAGTAAGCTCCGCTCCAGAGCGGAGAGCGGCACAGGACAGGTGAGGAACCGGGATGGTGTCAGGAGAAGTATGGAAGAGAACTGGCCAAGAGCGGGAATGGCCGCTCGAGGGCGGGGCAGATGTAGTGCAGTCGGACGGGAGAGGCTTGAGGCATCAGGAAGGGTGAAAGGGAAAACACCCAAGAGTTCCGTCAGAATAGACTAGCAGGACAGCCGACGTGGAAGCATCCACGGAAAGAAAAAGACAGGCACCGCTCCAGAGTGAATCGTCCGCTCCAGAGCGGAGTCGCCGCACCAGGGACGAGCGGGCGTAGGGTAGCCAAACGTCAGAGGCCTGTAGGTACTGTACCAGTAAAGGTGAAAGGCCAGGAACATCCAAAAGTCCCAAAAGAAACGTCGAGCACGATAGCCGACGCGGGAGCCTCCCTGGGTAAAAACATCAGAGATGTACATCCAAGCGTCCCAACTGAACGGTCTAGCATCACAGCAGACGTGGGAGCGTCCGTGGGTAAAGAACAGAGGCAAAGCATAGGCCCGACCTAAAGGAGGATAGAGCCCACCCTAGGGCGGAACGGGCCCCGTGAGGCCCGAGCCCAGACGCCAGAGGCCCATAACAAAAACAAGCCCAACTGAAGTGGAGAGGCCTAAAGGGTCCCGCTCAGCAAAGCCAAAGACACCGTTGAAGGACGTCAGGCAGATTGCAGTAAGAAAGGGAGCGGTCTGATAAGAGAACGTGTCTAGTCATAGGACCGACCCGGAGCGGGAGTCATCCACGCACCAGGGCAGAGCGAGCTGAGTACAGCCCTTCCGAGAGACCTGCGGCACCGGGGAGGGTGGAAGGAAAAAGACATCCCAAGGGATTGGTGAGCACAATGGAGGTTAAGACTGTGTCTCAGGAACCGCAAGGTATTGGGGAGCCCAATGTAGGGAAGACTGTGCCCGAGGAACCGCAAGGTATGAGCGAGGTCAAAGTAGGTGAAGACTGTGTCTCAGGAACTCAAGGTATTAGTGAGCTCAAAGTAGGTTAAGACCGTGTCGCAGGAACCGCAAGGTATAGGAGAGCCCAATGTAGGGTAAGACCGCTCCTCAGGAACCGCAAGGTATTGGTGAGGTCAATATAGGTGAAGACTGAGGCTCAGGAACTCAAGGTAGTGGTGAGTGCAATGGAGGGTAAGACTGTGTCGCAGGAGCTGGAAGCAGACGAAAACTGGGGCCCTGCAAGAAGGTTTAGGAAACCCGGAGACAGGCAAGCAAGAGCAAGCCTAGGAGGCTACAGTGTCGAACAACCAAAACGCAAGGGTGAAGCACAGGAGGAATGGGAGGAGGACGCTCCCAGCCTCCCGCCATCAGTGCAAGCATCCCGTGCAGGGAGGCAAACCGTGCAGCTTTAGCCCCCTCAGCCCTAACCTGGGCCTCCTGGATGGCCCGAATAGGAAGGACCCATCCAGGGTCTTCGGTCGGTGATGAGAAGATGAAGATACGGTCCGGCGACGGTTCCGACGAGGCGACGGAGTAGAGGAGAAAGACTCCCGTGGCGAGTCCTCAACCACTATGGCATCGTACCCGCCACTCAGTTCCACGAGGTCACAGGCAGCCCCCACCTGACCAGACCCTAAAACCGCCACACTGGCGCCTTGCACCGCCAGAGGTACGGGTCCACTCGTCCGAGTAGGAGAAGGCAGGCCACATGGAATGTCAGGCCCGACAAAGCCAGAAGAAGCCGGGAGACCATCGCGGACAAGAAGAGGAGAGGCCGAAGCAAACAGAGCCCCCGCCTTCTTAGGAGGTGGAGTAGGCGGGAACGGTGGTAGCAGAGCCAACGGCAACGATGGCGGAGGAGCCGATGGTAGATGTCCGGCGGCCTGCGACGCCCCAATCTCCCCGAGCAGCCCATGGGTGGTACGACGACCAGGTGAGAAGGCCGAAACACCAGCAGGAACACGGACCGGGGGAAGCATCGCCATCTGAGGGCGAAAAGTCGTCGAGCCCAGAGACATGGGGTCGGAAGCAGCAGGGCGGCGGGACGTCGAAGACTTCCGGCGACGTGGAGAAGCCGAGCGGTGCCGCATCGATCCCGCTGTGTCCGCCGATAACGGAGACACACCAGACTGAGGGACCTGCGAAGCGGGGACCACAGGGCGCGGAGACACCAGAGGAAGGTTCAGCAAGGCGCGAACCCCTTCGCCCATGAAGCGGGGGACCCGGTGTAAAAGGTCCTTAACAGACCGAGCCACGCCCGACCATGCAGCGGTGAGGTCGACCCGTGCCGTCTCAGCATCCGGCGAAGTAGGGCGAGACTCAATCGTCATAACGTGGACGAGACACGGGCCACACCGTCTGGGGGTGAAGCCATCACGGCAGTAGCACGCAGCATGGGCGGGGCACCCAGTATGCCCAGCCCCCATAGCCGGACGGGCACACCCATGGCGCGCGCAGGCAGGGAGCGACATCCGCACTGTAAGCGAAGGGAGAAATGAAAGATGTCCCAGACGAAGCTCAGAGAAAGAAGAAGCAGAAATTGAAGGAAGGCATGACAGTATGCGCAAAAAACACACAAAAGATACCATGCATTATGATAGGTACAGAAAAGTAATAACCCCCCCCCCATGTGGAGAAGGACGGAGACGGACCCCCCATGTGGGAGGGCCATGCATACATCATAAGCAGCAACAGTCCGAAGAACCCCAAAAACCCAGGGCAGAAAAGACCAAGGTGCAGGTTCAAACACCCTGAAATAAAGCATGACAGCCATATAAGAACCGAAAGGGTACCTGAGGGTGAAGGGACCGAAGAGGAGACGGCAGGCCAAGGGACCCAGCAGTGCAGAGCGGGAACACAGCCTGATGTAAAGGAGAAGGTTATGAGACACAGTAACCGACAAACCCCAAGTACAAACAAGGCAATATTGGCCAACAAATAGTGCCAGGGCCGAGAGGGCAAGTCTGCTAGAGCGGGAAAATCCGCTCCAGAGCGGAGCAGACAGACCCGCTCCAGAGCGGACTACACCCTCCCGCTCCAGAGCGGGGCATGCATGCATGACAATGGCAGTCTAGGCAAAGGAGAAAGGCAAGCGCACAGCGAACAAGAGAACCAGGGCATCAGAAGGCAAGGCCTAGGACCGACCTGGAGCAGGACTGGCGCCCGCTCCAGAGCGGAAACAATCGTAGAGTAGAACCAGGTGAAAACAGGAGGGCTAGGGCAGCAGGAGGGAAGGCCGAGGACCGACCAGGAGCGGGACTGGCGTC
Organism: Paralithodes platypus; assembly: GCA_032716605.1. NCBI lineage: Eukaryota > Metazoa > Arthropoda > Malacostraca > Decapoda > Lithodidae > Paralithodes > Paralithodes platypus. Next base: position 57,745,150 of record CM064486.1, on the reverse strand, counting down.
CGCTCCAGAGCGGAACAAGCGTAGAGTAGAACCAGGTGAAAACAGGAGGGCTAGGGCAGCAGGAGGGAAGGCCTAGGACCGACCAGGAGCGGGACTGGTGTCCGCTCCAGAGCGGAACAGGTAGAGGAGAGACCCAGTGTGGAAGCCAAAGCGAAGAAGGAGCCCAAGGGGGCCCTGTCCAGAGCGGAATAGACATCGCTGCAGAGCGGAGATGCCTGCACCAGAGCGGAGATGTCCGCTCCAGAGCGGATTTGTCCGCCCTCGAGCGGAAAGGGAGATGGAGGTAAAGACCAACCAAAAGGCTCAACCCAAGTGCACAGCAGGACAGCTGGCAGGGGAGCTTGCATGAGCAAAAATAAAACAGTGCGATGCAGAGGACCGACCTAGAGACGGATAGGACCATCCTAGGGCGGAGCGGGTCCAGAGGGACCCGACCACAGCAGCCAAAAAAGAGAACATGTCGGAAGCATAGGACCGACCTGGAGCGGGATTTGTCCACGCTGCAGGGCGGAGCGGGTGCGGAGCCCTTCCCAGAGACCCGCGTCACCAAAAAGGGTGGAAGGGACGACAGTTCAAGGCATCGTAGAGCTCAAAGGAGGTGAAGACCGTGCCGCGGGGACCTCAATGTATGAGGGAGTTCAATCAAGGGGAAGACTGTGTCTCATGAACTCACGGCCGAGGGGAGCGCCAACAAAATAAGGGAGAGACAGCGCGGGAGCGAGCGTCAGACGAAAAAAGGGTGCCCCACAGAAGGTTTAGGAAAACCAAAGCGTCATACCCCTGCGAGCCTAAGGTGGTTTAGTAAAACCATAGATCGGCAAGCAAGAGCGACGAGGCAACAATGACGGTCTACCAAAAGTCCCATCTCCCCCTTCTAAAAAGTGAGGCTAGGAACATGAGGCCTAGCCCTGGTGCCCCCCCTCCAACTAAAAGTTAGGCTATGAACAGGGGGCCTAGCCGTGGATGAGTGGCAGATAAACAAAAAACACAGGGCACACTCCAATGCGAAACATTCATGTGAAGGTAAGCAAAACAAAAGGCCAAAATAACCTGTCAAGGCAAGGGGGGCTATGCCCCCTTCATCACAAACGAAAGTGCAGAAGGTAGCCTAACTTTTCGCAAAAACCACGCAATGAAAGCAGAAAAGAAGCACAAAGCGGAAAAGAACCTACCATATACAAAACTAAGCCACCGCAAGTGAAAATGATGATAAAAACAGGCAAAGGCCTAAATAATAACACTCGCCGAAGGGCGACGCATGCGCAGAAGCGTGACCAACCAGTTTCGACGCCATACTCAAAGTAACACACCTAAGAGCCCATTTGAAGCGTGCCTACATCACAGATCATCTGTCTAAGAACCTTAGGTACCATAAATAAGGCCCACAACCCACCCAAAGGGTAGGCGACAGGAGTGGAAGCACAAAAATCGGGCGCATAGAAAACAGCGAGTGTGAAGGCTTGAGTAGCGCGAAAAGGAATGCCCAATGAACCCTGTCGGGTAGTGGGGTGGATCCGTCAAGACGGCTGAAGGAGCCAGATAGGATGGCCTAAAATCCTGTAATTTTCTCTTCTTTCTCATCAATATTTTCTTATTTTCCTTTTCAAATAGTGGCCTCCAAAGTATGTACAACGTACCTAGTAGAGAGAGTAAGGTGCTACTCTAGATGTTATCGTTTTATCGCGCTAGTGATTTTGATAATTGCCCGCTCTAGAGCGGAGCAAAATTATACGATAAGTATATAGCTCTACGTTGGAACGTAGAGGCTACTACTAAATAGAAGGTTTTCCTTCCTTCCCTACGGGTTGTCAAACCCGTAATTTAGTATTGGTTCCTTCGTCAATGACGAAGAGCCTAGAATATCACGACCGGAGGTGGGACATCAGATGCTCAACGTATATCGAGAGAACCAATTAACAGATAGGCTGACACCGGGAAAAATTTAAATTTAATTATAAAAGAAGAGGCGGATACATTGGGAAGCCTCAGAAAGAAGGAAAGATGTAGGAATAGTTATAACTTAGAATGTTGTGGATGAGGAGAATTAGATGTAAAATCTTTTATGAAAGTATGCTTTAATTCCATAAAACTCTCTCAAATTATAAGCTCCCTGAGCTGTACAGAATAGTAATAAAATCTTTTGTGTGCATTGGTGTACGATAAACTATTCGTACACAATTATACCACATATACAACTCCTACTGAGTCGTTCTAGAAGAGGATTCTTCGTCCTCTTATTTAATCAAACTTGTTGATGAGAATGAGATGTACAATTATACAAATGACATTATGTTGTCAGGTCACAAAATATTCTTGTATCATGATGCTCCTAGAGCTTGGACAAACAATAGTATAACATAAGAAAATTGTTCTCGTATTTGTATAAAACGGAAATCATGTATAGGGTATGTCATACTTATAACGTATGCTTATTCATTATAGAAGAGGACCCTTTGTCTTTCTACTTGATCACTCTATGGTGATGAGAACAAGACGTAAAATTATAATAAACATTGCCAAGCTATAATGCTCCTTAATTAAGCCTGTACATCATTAGTATGATACAAGGAAATTCTGTGCTTGTATGGTAGCCAGTATAACATAAACTATTTGTCTATACTTGTTCCCCACATACAGTTTATATTTATTCATTATGTAAGGAAATCCATTGTCTTCCTACTTCGTTTTGTTCTACCTTCCCGCCCTATCCCTTTTGGAGACTCGAAGAAGGAAGGCATAACTATGCACCGTAAGAACCTTCATCTTATGGGCCTGAATGTAAGAGTGCAATACCCGAACAGGACAAAGGGGTTGGTGCCGATTGCCCTGTTTCGAGGCAGGAATAGTAAAAGGAGTAAAAATGTGTCTCGTGTTCGTTGTTTGCTATGAAATCCGGAGGGCTATAGGTACACTTTGGTTTTGGGCCTGGAATTGCAAACAATTGGGGGATGCTTCCGTATATTGGGCTTTGAGTTTAGGATGTAACATAGGATCGTACTTTTCTCTCAGCCATTTGGCCCGGAAAACGTCCATAATGCAAAATTTAGACAAGTCTTAGGCTTCCAATTTGGTCCAAATGGAATTGAGAGGTTGGAATTTCCACTGGAGATGGGCACCACATTTATTTGAACTCCTAGAATTATTACATGTTGACATACTCGGAGCGTTGTTGTTGTTGTTGTTTCTGCTGGGCAGGCTTATTAGACTGACCCCGGTGTTGGTGTTGGTAGTATGGCTGTCGTGTTTGTTGTTGTTGGTAGGGCTGTCGTGTTTGTTGTTGTTGGTAAGGCTGTCGTGTTTGTTGATTTTGGTAGTGCGGATCCTGGCTAGGCTGGCTTCGGCCTGCCTGGGGTTGGTCAACATACGTGGAGCCTGAAGGCGTGAAGCCTCTAACCCGACTTTGTTGCCCATAGTTACCCCTGTCTGTGGCTCGCCCTCTACTTTGAAAGGGCATCTGGCTCGCCCCTCGGGGAGTCTCAACGGAAGCCAAGGGGTTCCATCCACTACTGTGTGGGGGCCAGTCCCGCTTAGGTTTCCGAGGTTGATATTTACTGAAGTTATCTCTGAAAGCAGCAGAAGAGGGGGACATGAGGATCCTAACTGCCTGCCATGTGTCAATTGACATGAGTCTGTTAGAGAAGATGGGGGAAGAAAGAATGCGTGCTTTAATATCTTTAGGTAGGTTATGAGAGAATTGTAGCCGAAGGTCTTGTCTTGCTCTGACAGCTTCAAACAGGGATAATCTAATGTCTCCCCCCAGCATAAGAGAGTTTGCTAATTAAGCTTTTCGGACGAGAGTTAAAGCGGCTCTAGAATCACTGTTAGTAATGGAATCCCCCACTACCCTCATACATTCAGACAGGTGTCTATTTAGTAGAAAATTAGAAAGAAGCCTATGGGCCTTCTGACGGCATTTCAGGTCCTTCTCAAGGAGATGCGGGGTGGGGGTAGACAGCAGAGGATCAGTTAGCGGATGACAAATTATTTTGGGGCCCCGTAGAAACTCCCAGAAGCTAGTTGGTAGGGAATCGTCAGATCTTAAATGACATGAAGCAAATTTATGGTCCTCATTTGGAAGCTTACCAGAGGATCTGTCAGTCAGGGATAAAGCAAATTTTGCAGCCTCTGCTGCCCATTCCACCCACGGACCTTGGTCCACACCTTCTAAGGTAAACATGGGAGACTGAGGGTCTGTAGCAACAGTTTCTATCTTTGTAGAACACACTGAGGACAGTGACTTTATGGCATTATGAGCGTCAAGCTTCGAGAAATCAGACCAAGGCTTCAAGGATTTCATGGCAGAAAATACTGGAGAAGGTTTGTACACAAAAAATTGAATATCAGATATGGAAGGGAAAGGAGACACGACCACATCCAGCACTCGTCCCTCATAGTCTTTTACCCGCAGTTGTTTTAACTCATTCATTTCAACGACCCATGATGGAGGTACCGGGTAAAGCTCCGCGATCCCCGTTTCCGCACCTTCTGGTGGCAGAGGTCCAGTTACTGGTTGCCAAACTCGGGCAGGGCCATACAGCAGAGGCATTGGCTTTTTGGGCAACTCTGGGTCCACTTCCAGGGCAACTGGAGTGATCGGGGCTAGGAATAGCCCCGACCTGTCAAGGGTGGAAATTATTGGATTCATCGGTTTAGGAGCACTACGGTCAATTTACTCCGAGGGGCGAGGCGGCGTGGTGGTCTTAAATTGTACAGGGACAGGTTGTAAGGGAATAGTTGGCAGCGTAGGGGGCACCAGCCTAGACGACAGCTTAACCTGGGGCGTCAGAGACTCTTGTATCTGACTAAATTTAGAATCAATTGCATTGAGCACTTTTGTTTGGAACAGAGTTTCTAATCTGGAGGTAAGCTTATCCGTCGTGGCTACTGCCGCCCTTTCTACAAGTTCATCCAAAGATAGAATTTCAGTGTCAGAGGGCAGGTTTGGTTGCTCCTTACAGGAAGCTGGGGAAGGATCAGAAACATGGGGCCCCCTGTCCTCTGGGTCGGAAAGAACCGGAGCCCCCTTCTCTCTGAGGTACTCTGTCCCATCCGGTCTCTCGCTATCATCTATATAGTTCACATTAAAATCATCGTAAGGCACCTCCATCTCCACACTACCTGACGTTTCTGATTGAAAGGGATCGGGCTGGGGTTGTTGTGGTTCTAGTTGTACAGGGAGGGCCTGTTCAATAAACTCTGAAAATACTTGTTCCACTGGGGATGATTGTGAGTGATGGACCTCGGCAGTGGTAAAAGGTGGTGGGGTAGGACTTGTTGAGAGGTGCACCGTATCAGCAGTGCTACTAAATGACACATCTTTATCTAGGTCAAGCTTAACACATTTGGGGAGAGGACAGAGAGGGGAGGAAGTGTCTTTTGATTTTGTAGGTATAGACCTCTTTTTAGAGGTTTCTGGGGAAGACACAGAGCTTCGAGGGCGTTGGGATGTGCATTCTGGAATGTTTAAGAAGGAAACATAGTCCCTACTGGCAATGTCTGGGAATCTTTTCAAAGTTGATGATATATAAACTCTTACCTCATCCCAAATGTTCAGCAATACCTGAGTCGCACCCGCTGCTGTTATGTTGCTACTCGGATTGTGGTAGTGTTTCACGAAGAGTGCACAATTTGTACACTTTTTAGGAGCCCACTTAGCCAATGTACGATCCACACAAGACACATGGCGTACACATCTCGTATGGTCAAGAAGGGGAAATTTGTCACGTCTTGTGACCCCGCACCACTGCACCCTGGTCGGGGTTGAAGTCGCTGTTTCAGGTCCCGACATCCTCTTAGGTGTAGAAAAACCTGAGAAGCCACTCTCTGATCCCACTGGAGAGGGCCACGCGCCTGTCCGGCGATCCAGGGCATGGGTGACTCCTGGAGCTGATCACAGTTGTGACTCAGGTGAGGGGGCGTAGATTACTGTGGAGAGCTATGGCCCACCTGTCAGAGAAAAGGCCAAGAATCAATGTTACATAATATAAGAGCAAAGAACAAAAACATGTACCAGTTCATTATGTATAAGGCCCATGCAATATCTAGTAGCCTGTTGGCCCTATGAATGTTTTTTTTTTTGTTTTTTTTTTAAAGTTGGGTAGCATATTTGCTACATCTTATCTAAGAATGGATTTAAGTGGGATATTCTATAGGCTATCATAATATGCCCACGATGGAGAGTAACTTCTTCTCCCATTCCTTTTTTCCCATTCAATGTTCTAACATTGAGAATTCGGAGGGGAAATTTTTGTGTCTTTACAATTTAAAAACCGGAACCTTTTGGTAGAATCGGAATATTTGTTTTCTGAAGGAACCATTTGTTTAACCCCACCCCCCCCCCGGAGTACCCGGAGTAACCCGGAGTAACTTTGAGAGAAACTCGTTCCTTATTTGAACCTGAACCTCTAGAGTTCGTATGGTTTCCCAGTACATTACCCGGAGTATCGGGAGTTGTTGGAGGAAACTAAGCGTTTCTTTCTTATTTTTATTAATTCTGAACCGTCGTTGGTTCCTGGTTTGTCAGTGTTTACCCGGAGTACTTGGAGGAAGCTACGTCTTTTCCTCATTTTAATCTGAACCTCTTCGGGTCCTGGGTTGTCAAGTGTTTACCCTGAGTAATCTGAGACCTCTTGGTTCCTGGGTTGTCAAGTGTTTACCCTGAGTAACCGTCCAGTACTTGGAGGAAGCCTAACGTTCCTGTTTTCCCTTTTAATGTGTAATCTGAACCTCTTGGTTCCTGGGTTGTCAGTGCTATAGCCCTGAAGCCAGGTCAGAAGCCCTGAGTACTTGGAGGAAGCTCTTGTTCCTTAATTTTAACCAGATAACCTCTTGGAGGTCTTTAGTATGTGTAACCCCGGAGAGGTACCCCTAGTACCCGGAGTACTTGGAGGGAAGCCTTGTTCCTTAATTTAACCTGAACTTCTTAGGTTTCCTCCCCTGATTTTGTTAGTACCCGGAGTACCCGGCTAGTATTCAAAATGAAGCCCTCGTTCCTTTAATTTAACCTGAACTTTTGGTTCCTTGGTTTGTTTTTTGTATTACTCGGACGTACCCGGATATGAAGCCACTCAGAACCTATTTGGTTGCCTTGGTTATTGTTGGTGTTTTTGTTGCCACCTGGAGGCAAAACTCTCGTTGTTTCTCTCCATTTAACCGGAACCTTCTTTGTGCATGGCGGTTTTGTGTTGTTTTTTTGTTTTTTTTTTTTTTTTTTTTTTTTTTTATTGTTTCTCGGATTTCCCCCATGGAAAACTTTTAGTAAAAAAACCCCCTTTTGGAAGGTCCTAAACCCACCCGGAGGACCCCGGATGAGAAACGGAGGGACACAGGAGACCCGCCGCGACTCCGGGAACTCGAAGCAAAAACAATTGTATAGGGTTTAGTGAGTGCTCTTCTGCACTAGGAAGGAATAACTTTTGTTGACTCCACTTTGTTTGTACATGCAAACTCCTTTCTTATTTTAAGAAAATTTAACCACATAATTTGTGTAGGAATCTGAAGCACTTCATAACATAACACTCCGTATAGGAAGATGAACAATTGGTCTCTGATGTTAAAAATTCAGTAGAAGGGACAGCCGAGCTGGTTTAGGCCTATTGGCCCGCCCCTCGTGGCACACTTGCTCGACTGGTTGGCGCAAACCACCATGGACCTATAAATAAGTAACTAGCTACAAGCATGTGACACATAAGGAAATCAATAATTCCCTTAGAGCTAAGAATCTATCAGCCTCTCGGACAAGTAATGCTAGAAGCAAGCAAAAAACTATAAAAATGTCAGCAAGCCAAGCAAACTATCAAAAGCGAAGTGAATCTTGAAAATTTTGAATACAATGTAGAATTATCAGGAAATAATGTGTAGGCTACTTTACGATAAAGAAAAACTTTTGAATTAATAATATCTTAAGAGTTCAACGTGTAGCCTGAGGGCACACGAAAAAGGTGAATAATAGCCTACAATAAGTAAATAATTAAATGCAAGCATTGTACACTCAACCCTCTGCTATAACGCATTCTGCTATAGCGTTTGGCTGCTATAGCGCAGACTATAAAAACCCACATATATATTTATCACGCATTAAATGCGTGCTATAGCGCACCCAAGATGGTGGGGAAATTTAAAAAACGCGGGTCCGACGTCACAACATTCACCTCAGACACCTGGGACCACAAGGCATACAAAGCACTCCACGAAACATATCAAAACTCACAGCTTACACTCGGCACAACACAATACCATACATCTGGAAGCATGGTATCATCATCACATTCCCCAAACCTAACAAAGGACCCCACGGCTACCCCTCCGTCATTCTCCACTGCCCCTATCACACTCCTTTGCACCCCCTCCAAAGTCATGAGAGCGCCTTTGTGTACTACAAGCTTGATGACACCCTGACTTACCCCCCCTTTTTCTCCAACACAACAACCGGCTTCAGCCATTGCACTCCAGTCAAACACTCTTCTTACAGGACCCTTACACAAAGAGCTTTATTGACGGCATCAAAACTCAGCTAGAACACCACAACAGCTCAGTACTTGCCACACTCGGACATTAGTAACAGCCTTCGATGCCCATCCCCTCCCCGTCACAACCTAACAAACAACAATCTACAACACAAACAATGCACAACAACACCAAAGAGATGGCTGGCCAACTTCTCTTAGGCAGGCAGATTGGTCGGCACACGTATCTTTTGCCGGTCAGTCATCTAGCGTTAGAAATTTCCGCCCAAAACCGGAGTTCCCGCAAGGATCCGTCCTGTCCCGCCCGGCACTCTTCAATCTGTACATGCATGATTATAAATACACCAAATTCACCTTCCAAATAACCATAGCCCTCCTACAGCAGACGACATAACACCTCACACTAGCACGTCACCAAAAACCCAGACACAGCAACAAGACTCCTTCAAGGACTATCTCGACACAGATTACATGAATGGTGCAATCTACAAACAGACTCCAATTTAGCCCCAAGCTAAATCCACTGCAACCCTCCTCACAAGCTGGCACAGTGAGAGGGGCACGATTACTTCCCGGGACTCAACATAAACACACACACCCCTAACACCACACACACACCCAAAATCCTAGGAGTAACATACGGAACACCCCAAATGACATTCAACACAGCACACCACAAACACCGGGAAACAAGAAACTGACACCCAGACTTAAAGGCCCTCAGATCACTGTCCCACACGAAATTTGGACACAACCACAAAGAAACCACCACCACAGTCTACAAAAAATCACATTAAGATCAGTTATGGATATACGCAAGCCCCGGCCTGGGCTTCTAACCCTATCTGAAAAACATCATAAGACCCTTAACAGACCTATTCAAAATAAAAGCCCTGACAATTCGCTGAATTCGCTGAAAATCATCACAGGAATTGCACATGACGACGGACACCCCACAGATCACCTACATCAAGAAACCAAAGTCCTCACAAGTCCAAAGAATCATCTAAGACATGAGAGGCACACAATTCCTGGCAGCAGCACTTCCCTTCCCACAAAATCAACACCACCAGACACTACGACTACATGGGCAACACACCCCACAGACACCAAAGGCAAATTATCAAAAACAACCACCCAGCACATGCCTATCCACACACAAATACTGTCTGTCTCCTCCCTCCTTTCCACCACCCCAACACTCAACTTCCCCGGAAGCACATCCCATACTCATCTCACTAATCACCTCGCCGTTTCTCCATCCACTCACTTCTAATAGACAAACACGCAGCTCTGCACACAGCACGACCCTCCCCAACATCCATCCTTCTGAATATCCTCCCTTCCTCGCCGCCCCCCGAGGACAGAGTTCCCCAGCTGGCCGAGGCGAGATGCGAGACAAACACCAACCATCCAGCTCTTCTGAGCTAGCAGAATGAGACTGGATGAACTCCCGTCGTTCGACACCTGGTCCCTGTTGTAACACAACAGCACCCCATCACCATTTACAACACATCATAGAAGACTTGCACATATCAACCACAACCACCTTACTGCACAAAAACACACATTACACTCTGTGAGAGCTCTGTGCGGAAAAGCCCGACCGGTGGCCATGGCCTTCCTTAAGGAATCGGGGCGTTGTTTTTTCGGGCCAGGCAGCTTAGGGAACAACACACAACAACCAACGACACAAAGATGGTTTACTACCTCACAAGAAAATGGATAGTAACCATAGCTCCGCAGATATATAGCCTCCTAAAGATAACTAGGTTCAGAGAAAAGCTAAGGCGCAGAACAAAACAAATAACACATGGGCGCGCGCAGGCCAAAGCGGACCGACTGGGCGCTCTCACAACCACAAGTACCATATTTTAAGAAATTTCCCTGTGAACGTAGAAAACCAATGGGGCCGCCAGTCCTAGCTAGTCTAAACCATATTCTAGAACACCTCAGATAGATTCAAATGCAGCAAAAGACTCAACCAGAGTTGACCCCCCACGAACGTCGAATAAAGCGGAGGACAGGCTAGGCACCTCCTAGGCGCGGACACGGCCCGCCAGGGGAAGGAAGAAGAAGGCAATGACACTGCCTGGGTTTCTTATAGCGTCTCAGATAGAATCCCACAAAAGAGCAATCCACGAGTTGAAAAAGCTCTATGATATACAATTCTTAATTTTTTTTTTTTTTCTTTTTTACAAAGTTTTTCGTAGTGAACGCTACCCAATCATAAAGACGAATTCCATAAAGAGAATTAAACGTTGCACTTATGATGTTAAGTACTCTTTCCCCTGTGGCGGTGTTTGTGTTTCAAACAGGCGGAACACGCGGGTGTTTTGCAAAGAGAGCTATTATTACATAGGCATAATACATCAGTGATGGATGGGGCCACTAATGAATAGGGACATATGCCTGAGGGTTAGCTTGTATTCCCCGCCATACTGGGTCTAGTTCTAGGATACATTAGGTTCTTTGATTATAGTGTCAATCTGAGAAACAAGGCTCTATTGGTGCGCTTCTAAAGAAACCTGGACCTTGATGCTGAGGATATGTCAAATTACTCTGACCTGTTTCAAACTTGTAATTCTCTTTCAAAAATAATTGAGCGGGCAATCACTTGATCAATTGTTACCATTCGCTTGAACAGGACAACAAGCTGTTCCTCTTGCTCAGTCCTGCATATAGGAACATACCATTCAACTTGAGACACCTCCTTTATGTAAGATTCAGAAATGACTTGGTGGGAGAACACATGCAACAGGGAAGGCGTCTCTCTTGGTTTTGTTAGAGCTTTCTTTACTTTCTTTCTTTCGCTTTCTTCGTCCCTGTCGAGTTAACAGTGGACCATGACCGTACTGTTGAAACAAGATCTGCACTCTTTACGGTGTTTCGTGAAAGAGCACCTCTTGCTCCTCAAATTCATATTTATCAGATAGATGTTCAGCCGTTGTGGTGATTGGCCATACCATCTCTGACCAAGCCCTCTCCGTGTGTGTTTTGGAGTCTCCTTCAGGGATCGGGTCTGGGACCGATCCTCCTTTATAGTTTACACTAGCAGCTTGGCAATCCCCTTGCTAGATGTTTTCCATGGTGTCTTGCCTATCACTTTTGCGCTGATGAACACTCAGTTTTGTATGTGAAGATAGAAAACATTTAATGATATTAAGACCAAAATGGAAGCTTTAGTGTCCCCTGACAATAAGACTCTGGATGAGCAAAAACGCGTAGAATACTGGCAAAATGTAATGAGAACAGAAACAGAAGAATCATAGTATCATTCATGGAAATAGTAAGGGGAAATGGATGCTGAAAATGTAGTGGACTTCTGGATATAGGAGGGTTTCTCCAAACTTCCTACCCAGTAAGCTCAGTGTTGTCCAGAAACCCACCCTGACTTGGAGTCAAACAGTGAATTACTCACAAATTTTGCGTGTTCTGATTTTGCGAAACACGCAATTTTCCGTCGATTGCCGAGACCCCAAAAAATGTAGCCAATGTTGATGAAAAAACTCCTTAATTTTGCGACTGCTGTAACTACTTCTGTAGGGTGCGGGTGGCGGCCGCAAGAAAGTGGGGCTCTTCCGCACTAGGTTTTCGGTCTCGAGTGGAAGAGGCAGTAGGACCCGGGCTACCACCCAAGCCTCGGAACACCCTCTCTTCCATCCCCGCGAAGCCCAGCCATCTTTCGAGTACATAGGTAAAATGCTCAATTGCTTCATTTAATTTGGTGTACTTTTTCCACAGTCAACGGATAATGGATAATGTCTTATGTGTTTCTGTTATTTTTCCTTTATATTGTGGGATGTATACATTCACTTTGTATGTGTGTACAAACAAAGCAAAATAAATGACGGAAATCACAAAAAATTGGACCGTCCCCTGATGAAATGTTCGGCCATATTCCATTTTTCCCAATAAACTTTCGTTAGTTAATCCCCCCCCAAATTTGCGAATTCCACTTTTTGCATCCCGCATGGTCGAACCAATTTTCTCGCAAAATTGGGGTACATACTGTATACTTTAACTCTAAATTGACCTATGAGAATCACATCCATCAGGTCATCACAATTTGTAATCTCCAAATCCAAACTTTGTATTCAGTAGAGACGGTTTCTTAAAACAAGCGCTGTCTTCTAACAATTGGTTTCACTCAAGTTTCCTCTCCCGTGTGGACTATTGTAATGCCTTATATTGGTCTTGGCCTTCCTAATTACATGCTACAAAAAGTTCAGTCAGTCCCCCCATACCTAAATATAACAGCGAGGCTCATATTTGATCTTACCCCCCAAAAAACCCCACTTTCGTCATATTTTGATTGGAGCCTGCACGGGTTCCCAGTTAAAGCTAGGATAGATTTTAAGGTTGTGTCTTAACGACATTTAAACCCTCCAGCCCCGGTGTCCTTTTAAAAGGCACACCGCGGCAGATGGGCCGGTACCCCGGTGTCCCTTTTAACAGACAAGTAAGCTTGAAAGCCTATTCAGCTTTGGCGTCTGAATTCCGTGCGTCCGACGCATGTAAACAAAGCCCGATCGTTGCGTCACCGCACCTCCTGAAAACCTAATAAGACTCTTTTGTTAGTGGTATGTCTGTAAATGTCGTTGTTTCCGTAGTGAAAAGAATTCGTCGTATTGCTAACATCGCCTGAAAATGCTCTCCACTGCAATTCGTCATCACAACCTGAACCAGTTGACTTTAGAGAGCTCCTACTTAATGCCAGTTCTACAGATTGGAAACCGCACTAAATTTAAAATAGATGCGTGGGAAATTTCTAGCAGTTAAAATTAACTAAAATACGGTAACCTCGGCCCTAGACGTTTTTCGGCCATATCGGCGCCCGGGTCGCCCACCCTGTCCCTTTGGCGATACAGCCCGGGCCATGAGGGTTAAGGCACTTAGGTTTTGGCGAACCTAAGTCCTTTCTGACCTCGTTAGGACGGCCCTTCCATCCACCACAATGGTGCAAACTCCTGATCAGCAGTGATGATATGCTGCGTCTTGATGAACCGGTAGCTAATCCCAGCAGTCCTCTTTCTCTGATCGGGTCCCCCCCTTTTCTTTTCGTGCTTCCTAGGTAATATAATGAATTGGCTTTGTCACTTAGACAGCGAAACTCCATATACTCTTCAAAAAACAATTGAAAAACCTTTCTCTTCTGTAGGAGTTATGATCTTGCTAGTGGGCACAGTGACTGGTCGTTCCAGACTCTAACTGCTGCCATGTTTAACTATTTTGTTGGTTGCTTGAACTACAGGTGCACTGCAACCACAACTGTCTCTTGATTGTGGTGCAATGTGTTACGATCGCTAGTGAATGCCTCTTGAAGAACTGGCGCTAGCGAGAAAATAAAAGACCAGATTATTATTTATTATTATTTTATTATTAATAACAAGGGATTCGATGGTAAATGTATGGAATACCTATGAACAGTTAAACTGAGGAAGACTTATTACCACCTGGTATGTAAAGGTTAGTGTTGTTCCCCACGTATTAGGTACTGTACTATGGAACATAGTGGTATTGTGTTTAGGTGAGGGTTAGTCCTTGTATGCAATGTAAGTAGGTGTAGGTTTACTGGGTTTTTATGATTTTCAAAACCACTAGACGTTTTTTCGGATAAATCTGGATATTATGGGTTTGTGTAAATCGAGAAAAAACCCTAGCCCCTCTAGAAATTGCGGTTGCTGGTCTTTGTCGACTCTAAAAACTCACAAAAGCCGAGCCAACTTTTGCCTAAACTTGGCTCTGGTTTTTGAAAATGCGGGTTTTAAGGGTTTGTAAAATTGAGAAAACTTGAGCACAATTTTGAAAATTTAGATTACCTTTTCTGTTCTGTCTTTTTTTTCGACTCTAAATAACTCGGAAAAATCTTAGCCAAACTTTCTGCCAAATCTTGGCTTGGGTTTTCGAACCCTTGGGTTTTATGGCTTTCTATCAAACCTTTTAAACCCAAGCCAAATTTAGGTCAAATCCACTATTATCTGCATTTTTCCCCTCATTTTCCCTGATCTTAATAGCCCATAATGCAGCTCCTGAATTCAGGCCTTATTACATCTTGTTAGTATATGATTTAGCTCGTATTTTCACATTCATCTGCTTTTTTATTTTGTCAAATTAATATTCAGGAAACATTCACTTGTTTATGCTTGTTTAACCGCTTATTTTCCCTGAACTTCAAAGCCCTCCCACTTACATTATTTACTCAATTTTGGGGTATTGGGGCCATATTTAACTTTATATTAGTGGTTCTCTCCGTCAATGACTGTTAAGCGGGGCCACTGAAGACCGCACAAAAGGCGGACGCCACGAAGATACACGTCAGGGCAACCAGATGAGGTGCAGACCTGACACTGTTGCCAGTTCAACAAATCCCAAGAGTATGGGATGCATTCGAGTTGAACCAGAAGTCAAGCAAGAACATACCTGAACGACCTGGCGACACTCCACTGAAGACTGCACAAAAGGCGGACGCCATGAGGGTACACGTCAGGGCGACCAGATAAGGTGCAGACCTGACACTGTTGCCAATTCAACAAATCCCAAGAGTATGGGATGCATTCGAGTTGAACCAAAAGTCAAGCAAGAACATGCCTGAACGACCTGGCGACACTCTTGAACGGGGCCACTGAAGACCGCACAAAAGGCGGGGGCCTCGAAAGTATACGCCAGGGTGACCAGATGAGGTGCAGACCTGACACTGTTGCCAGTTCAACAAATCCCAAGAGTATGGGATGCATTCGAGTTGAACCAAAAGTCAAGCAAGAACATGCCTGAACGACCTGGCGACACTCTTGAACGGGGCCACTGAAGACCGCACAAAAGGCGGGGGGCCTCGAAAGT